>VWZZ01004469.1:141998-232476 GCA_013399095.1 Psophia crepitans | reverse complement strand
AGCAGGGAGAGACTGGGAGTGAAGTTAAGAAGGGAGGGGTGGGGGGAGGTGTTTTAAGATTTGGTTTATTTCTCCATGCTCTGCTCTGTGTTTGCTTGGTAATAAATCAGATGAATTCCTCTCTGCATCTGGTCTGTTTTGCCCAGGACGGTAACTGGGGAACAGCCTTTCCCTGTCCTTATCTCGACCTACGAGCCCTTCGTTGCACCTTTTCTCCCCTCTGTAGTTAAGGAGGGGAGTGATAGAGTGGCTCTGGTGGGCACCTGGACTCCAGCCAGGGTCAACCCACCACACCACGCTATCCCAAACTCAGGGTGCGCAGGTATTGCTCGCTGCTTTGCAATCCTTAGGCAAATTAAAACCAACAAAAGTCCCAGCAGAACAGAGGAAAAACAAACAGTTGTTCAGGTCAGCTGCTCTGAACTGCTCACATTCTGCTCAGCTCCCCATACGCTGCCAGCCACAGTGATAGATGACAGACATAATCTATAACCAAGTGGGTCTTTCCCTATCGGTAACATGCGGGTACCATCAATCCTACCTTGGCTGAGGCCAGCTGGCTCGGGGTGAAGCCTTAACCTCAGCCAGCCTTGAGTAAATTACCTCCCCCTCTAGCTCTGGGACCACAAACACTGATCTACGCCCCTGTGCTGCCCCACCGGCTCGTGGGCTGGGAGGCAGCAGATGCAGTGCTAGCCACCAGCTTGGTCAGCGCCTGGGGAGAACTGGGCTCTTCAGCCGCGAGATGCTGGGAGCGACAGCCGCGGCTGCGGACACCTTGTGTTCCTGCCAACGGACGCTTAACACAACTGCGAGCTCTTGCAAGAGTCAGGCACCAGCAGGTTTAAACAATAGGCAAAGTCCTTTGTGACCTCAGCTAAATCTTTAACCCGAGAAGAGGGGAGCTGACTTTGGTTTGCACAAGCACCTCCAGCTTCAGATGTTTATTTCAGGGTGGGTTTTTTAACAGCTGGGCTTGTCTTCTCTAGATACGAGTTTTTCTTGAGATATTCTGCACTTAATTATCAGCTGGGATGGAAAACTTGCAAGCACAGCTGTTATTGCAACATTTCAGTGCTTTGTCTTTCAGGCCCAGATGCAATGAGCCGTGCAAAAATGAGAAATCAAGAGTAAAGCAAACTTTCTCAAACTTCCAAAACAACTCGATGTGAGAAACAGGCTGGGAGGGACTCAGCCCGCACACGGACCAGCAGAGCTGCTGCGGTGATGAGTCGCGGTGCTACGCTGACCTGACACCCTGCCGTGGTACTCTGCCTCTGCAGAAACGCAGAGGGAACAGGCTCCTCTGCAACGTGTGGCTCGGAGCCCTGGCCTGCTGTAAATCTCTCTGTGGGTCTGGGTGAGGATTTGGCTCTGCCCTTATTTGGTCAAATACCCTTAATTCTTTTCGTGGCTGGAGCCCATCAAAGATAATGGCGTTATTTGCAGAACAAGGTATTGAGGCTGCTGAGCGTTGACACGGGGGACAGTACGGGCTCCTGATTCGGTTGCCAAACTGGTGCCATGGCCGTCACTGCAGGCAGGCATGTGCGTGCGTGTGTGTACATGTGTCTTCCCGTCCCTACAGTGTCCGACAGGTCGGACCCTCTCTAACAAGGTGACTGCAAGATTCAAGCATGTGCTCAGACACAACTTCTGCCTTTGTCTGCTGCCGAAACACTGTTTCATGGCCTTAGAAAGTGTAAAAGCTTTTGGCTGGGGGAAGAGAGCTAAAATAGGACACCTACCTCACAGACCTCCTCATTCCCTTATCCTTGACATTACCTTTCAGGAATGAGAAGAGCACTTGGGTACTGCAAGGATGCAGTTAGGATCCCTCGGGGTGGCCGGGTTGTCCTGTCCACTCAGCACGGCAGAGGCCACCTGAAGGTGAAGAGGGACCCGCCTGTGTTCTCGGCCCACGCCAGAAGCTTCTGTTTCACACGCAAAGCTTGCAGCTGGGGTATTCCTCTTTCACGCCCATCCTTTCATCAGCCCTGGCCACTGAATCGCTGCCCTTGGCCAGCTGTTGGACTGTGCTGAAGGTGCTGATGCTGCCGGCTCTGGATCTGCAAGCCAGCGGGGAGGGTGGTGCTGATGATGGCTTTGGTGCCAACGTCGACTTTGGTGCCATCCTTCACCTGCAGTAAGCTTGTCCAAGGCATTCTCAGTCTGTGTTGGCATTTCAGGATCTGGGGGGCTTCTGTTCCTCATCCCCTCCTTGGGACACCTGCCCAGCTGGCACCTGCCTACCACCATGCTGAGGCAAGACCTGCCTCCCCGGTGGCACTCTGGGCCAACACAGAGAGGCTGATGATGGAGCCTCCCTCCCCTCATGCCAACCAGTTAAAAACCAGGCACCTATATAAGCTTTCCATTTCTGGCAGTCCTGCTCCACACACACCCACCACCCCCACCTTGTTTCTGGTGCCAGCACGAATGGTCTCACAGCATGCCAAAGGAAGGAAGTGGTTTGAGTTAAAAAGACCCATTTTTCACCAGGTTGATGTTAGTCCATTCCTCTTCCTTGCTCCGGGCGGCAGCAGGGCTCGTGGGGCATTGCCAGGGTGGGAAGGAGCAGCTGCGGGGCCAGGAAGGCAAGAGAGCATCCTGCTGCAAGGCGGTTGAAGGCACAAGTGCGTGCCTGGGGCCGCGGAGAGGTGCGGGGAGCCATCCTGCCCTCAGCAGCACCACAGCACTGCGGGAGCTGCCCTCCAGAAGTGCTCATCTCTCCCAGGTAATGCAGAGGGAGCCCAGGCGGCTAGCTGGCACCAGAGCTTTACCTCTTACCCAGGCGGAATTAAGCAAGGTTCACCCCACCTCTGATGGCTTCCCGAGTCCGCAGAAAAGGCTGCAGCAGAGAAGGATTTGAATCCAGATTTCTGTGGCTCGTGCCCTAACGCCTGGACAATCTTTCCTCCCTGGGGGCAGGCATCTGAGCGCCAGACTCTCATCCGCAGTGTCCGTGGCAAATAATCAAACACCGTGACAGTACAGACAGCCTCCAGCACTTTTTCCGCTCAGAATTAATCAGATTATTTCCTCAGGATAATATTTTATTAATGCAACTGTAACCCGTTCCATTAATACCTTCATTCACGAGCGACTGCCTGTCACGGGCTTCTGCCGCCGTGCCGTGTGCAGGATGCTGGCTGGCGAGGTTCAGCACCTGCCCTCACTCAGTAGCGTCGGTGGTTTTCTTCCCACTGATGCCAAAGTCCAGGTCTCCCTATTTCCTTGTCAGCTGTTTACAGAGAAGGGGAAGGGTGTCCTGGCTCCCTTTGGGGGGGGCCAAAGAATCCAGCCCACAAGCTCAGAGGAGTGGATTTCTAGGAAGGCAGGATTTCAGACAGCTTTGTGGAGCTCTCCCTGTTGCCTGTACAAGAAAATAATCTCTTTGGCTGGCTCATCCCGTATTAGCTTCCCGATTCATCTCCCAGACTCTTGAGCCAGGCCCGTCCATACTTCATTAGTTCACTGAGCCCTGTTGCACCTGCCACATACATGTTATTAGGTCACTGCTGATTAAATAATTCAGTCTCTCTGAAATGACAGCCCTCAAAAAAGTGGGTTATGTGCTGAGGCCAATCCTGCTTGCCTCAAGGAAGGCTGGTGGTACTGGCCAACGTTGTTGGGTTGAGAGATTTTTGATGGAGGAGAAAGAGTTGCTGTAACAGGCTGGCTTTGTTGGAAATAGAGGCTGTGATCTCTCTGCCCCCAAAGTGGTTTCAGAACAAAAATCACAGTTCTCCAGCCTCTCCAGAGCACAGAAACAAGAATTCAGTTTCATGAGTTTTCCCGGCAGAAACACTCAGCTAAATAATAAGGATAAGCTGCTGCCTAAACATGATATGTACAGGCTACAATACGTCAGCAAAATACAGCAAGGAATGTCTTCTAATTCCTTTCGTAAAGCTGGATATGGTGATTAATACAGAAGTGATGTTCCCACTCCTAACTGGACAATATTGACCTCTGCTAATCATGGAATCACAGAGGTTGGCAGGGACTTCTGGAGCTCGTTTCATCCAACCCTCCTGCTCATGATCCTTGAGGTCACTTCCAACCTTAATGATTCTATTCTATTCTATTCTATTCTATTCTATTCTATTCTATTCTATTCTATTCTATTCTATTCAAGCAGGGCCACCCACAGCCAGTTGCCAAGAACCATTATCCAGATGGCTTTTGAATATTCCAAGGATGGAAGCTCCACAACCTCCCCGGGCAACCTGTGCCAGAGCCTGGTCACCCTCACAGACAAAAAGTGTTTCCTGATGTTCAGCGGGAACCTCCTGTGTTCCAGTTTGCGTCATTGCCTCTGGTCCTGTCACTGGACACCTAATAGACCCAGAAGACTCTGACAGCCTTCTCTGAGAAGGTAAGCCTTGGTGCTAGAGTAAGAAACAGCTTGTGTGTGTTTACTGCTTCACGGTGGGCCCTCGGAAGTCACAATTACTGAACCCTCCACGGGTAGAAGGACTTTTAGAAGAGAAGCTGGAAACGCTCCTTCTGTCTATAGCAGTGGGAACTCCACACCCAGGCACGTCAGCCCGGCAGCTTGCACGCTCTGCGCCTGATACCAGAGGACGGGTTTGAGGAAAATCCTAGCCATTTTGACACTTCAGATATTTCGATTTGGGATAAATAAAAACTGTGCAAAATAACGACATACTCTCTGAAACTTTTTTCTTTGTTTTGGAGAACGAAAATACCGAAGCTGTTTGAGGGGGGTTTTATATGGCTGTTCCTTACACATCGGGTACAATGCTTTAGGATGGCAGCAACGCTGCTACGTGTCTATCGGCAGCTGGACAGCACCGATGCCTATTTCGCTCGCTCCAAGTATCGACTGTATTTCTCAAAGCTCCAGCTGCTGGAAGCAAGGGATTAAAAAAAAAAAAAAGTAATCTTAGCTTTAATTCCGAAAAAATCTGTGGTCAAGCGTTAGACAGGTGCCCTGAATAAAGATTCAGGAGCCAGAAGTCACATGAAAGAAACTTCACATTTCGTTTTTAGTTCTCACTGCTTTTAAGCCCACCTTAAGAGGTTGAAAGCTGGATTCATAAATTTCAGTCACCGGGGCTTGTATCGCTTTGGCCAATATGACAGAGGGAAAATGAAAATCAAACCCTTTTAGATAAGGTTGTTTTTCCTATTAATGTCTTAAGTTCCTAAAGAACATATAAAATTTGATTTATTTTTACCACTTGTGATACGCATTGGCTTCTGCATGTCACTCAACTTGGACAGTGAAAACAGACCAGACTTTCTGAGTACTCTGGCTGCTGTGACCTGCAGAATTACCACTTAAACCTTCAGCCCTTGCCTGCAGCAAACTCACACATGCAGCAAGCAGATTCACATCCCCCCATGTGTCACCCGCTTCCCACCCTATGCAAAGATGCATAATGAAAGTATTGCCACAAAACAACAGCTACTAACACATACATCCAAGTTGAGGATTAACATAAATAACTTTTGCCCTTCTAACTGATGAGAGGATTATATGGTATCCTATTGTGTAGGCAGTGCATAATCAACTTGATTTTCTTTCAGACAAAAGCTGAATTTGAGGCCTGAATTATTACTTCTTCCCTAATGATAAGAGACAGCTGCATAGGGCAAAATGTGCAGTGATGTCTTGAGCACAAAAATGAGAGCAAGTCTCAAAAGGCTTTGCAAAATTCAAAAAGGAGCAATAAATACACCTATTTAATGGAAATAAAAATTGAGATATTTATTAATTTTATTAGAACTAATTCTGATATCTCATTCCTCTCCTGTCTTTGATCTCACTTCTTCTTCTTCTTGAGACTAAATAGATTAGACTGCTAATGAGACAGCTCAGGATGTAAAATTACCTGCAAAACTGCCCTTCTCCCTGGGAGCTTCCCAAGCCCAGGCTCAGAGCCACCATTACCATAAGCTGCAGAGCAACTCCTGGGCTTGGGATTTGCTCTCTCAGGAGATGCACACAGCGATGCTCTTATCTGAGGGAGCGGAAACCAAAGCGCATGAGGTCAGAGGACAATTTTTATCTGTCTGAAGAGACACCTTTTTTGAGCACTGTTTTTCAAGAGATAGAGGCTCTCAGCCAGCTAAGGCTTGAGGTTTCTCCTCTGGCTCATGCAGAAACTTCTCTACGCAGTTCTCTGAGAAATGCGCAGTTACGGAGCGTACCTGCTACGGTGCAGGCTGGCACACACGTGCTTCTGATGTTCAGGTTTTTTTAAAAAAAATTACTTCAAAATGATGCCTTAGGTTTGATGCAGGCATTGAGAAAAGAGAGTGAGAGACAGAGATTCGCACCTTCTTCTACTGACTTGTACAGTGTTATTTACAAATTTGCAATACCCTAGGATGATCCCACCCTTCCAGGATGCCAGCTGATGTTTGCGAGGCTGCTAGATAGAGGAAAAAAGAAAAAAAAAAGGGAGAAAAAAAAAACCCAAACAAAAACCCCCCACATATAAACTCCTGGGTGTCATGATGCTATATTTTACAGAGTCACTGCTTTACAAATGAGGTGACAACAAACTGGCCTCAGTTTTGGCTACCCTATTTTAAAAAAAAAAATAAACAAAACAATGAGTGAAAGGACAAAAGTCCTAGAGAGAGACAGCAAAACCAACTAGAGACAAAGAAATGTCTGGGAAAAGACAGGTTGAACAGATGGGAATTCCTCTGCCTACACTGGAGAAAAATAACACAGGAAATTCTATGAAAAAATACGTACCAAATAATGAATGGCAAATGGAAAAGTAAAGCAGAAACTTCTGTAACTACATTTGTATAGAGTTTTTACTGCTGAGTGTGTATTACAGGTATTCCTCTGTCTCAATTTACACAAGAGAGAGATCGCTGTGGTCAAAAGCGAAGCCGATGTTGGCCTTGAGCAGACTACAGAGTCTGTGCTTCAGGTTCCAGAGATGCCAGAAGAAACGCCAGCATGTCAGCCAAGGCAGTGGTCATCCAAAGACTATTCACTGAACATTTTTGACAACTTTGGGCTTCTTCCCTTCTCCTCCAACACTTTTTTGGCACTGCCCAATGTCAGCATGACATCCTGGATGAAACAGGCCAACCTGGAGCAACAGCTCCGCGTGTTCTGCGTTAGAGTTGCTATTAGTCTCAAATATTATTTCTGTAACTTTTCCCAAACTCTGTCAAGCGCCCTCAGGTTTCTGTGCTTAACGTTTGTACCAACTGCAGGTTTCCACACACCGTTCCGCTATCCAGCTTGCAAAGCTGCAAGTCCACAGCGAGACAATCGCCACCCAGCTGATATGTCATGAAGAGGCCCCTGTGCTTCGCCACCTGCAGCCAAAGCCACGTCCAGAATCAACCAAACCAGAGCAAAGTCGTAAACCCAAACATACATTTGTACACGGGAGCAAAAGCCGCGTCTCCCACGGTATGAGCTGAAAACAGGACCGGCCGGGAAGCACCTGCACTCCGCTCAGCCTTTCCAGCCTGCGTGAACCCAAGCAATTGCAGGGTGCCAGGCAGATTTGGAAAACAAGGCAATGAATCAAAACTAGAGGGAAGAGTAAAAAAAGGTATGGCTGAGGGTCCAACCCATTCAAAATGCACTAAGCTATGTTAGCTTCATAACTAAAGTGAGGGAAATCAAACTGCATTTTTCTTCCTCAGATTAGAGCCATGTACGCATGGTGGTAAAACACGGAGCAGGAGGAAGCCACCAGCAGCCCTCCTGCCCAGCAGTTTGACACAAACACCCGTCACTCGTTTACTCTCGCTGTGACGTCGCTCCATGTGCACGTCACGGCCAGCTCTACTCGGAGTATGACACACCTGCAACAGCAGTCTGAAAGGCTGTACGGACAAACGTACAGGCTTAAAAGTACGTGTTACTATTTGCACTACTGTGGGCGAGTGGAGTAAATAGGTTGGGATGAAACACGAAGGCCAGTTCTAAATCAGAGCCCCCTAAAATGCCTGGGACGCCTGGATCAAGGTTCTCAACCGAGGACTTTTGCAGTAGCAAACTCAGAAAGAGGCAACTTCTGCGTAACACAATCACCCAGACACTTGGAGAGCAACCAAACCAACAGTGCTTTTTTATTTTTGGCTGTGTGATATGGCCCCAAGCACCGGAAACACACTTTTTCCCAAGGAGGGCTCTTTTAATCGCAGGGGACATCCTGGCTGATGGCTTCAAGAGGCTGATGGCTCTGGTGGCACTGGTTTCTTTAGCATCCAAGCTGAGACACCCGAAGGGGAGTTGGTTTTCGGTTCGTGGAGAACGGTGCCTCCCAACACGATCTCCCCAGAGGGCTAATCGCTTTTGGAATGGATACCCCCATCACCCAAGGTGATTACTTTGAAGGGAAATTGCTCTAAGAACTCATTAATGAAACAGGAAGCCATTATTTCTCACTGAGTGTACGGTGTGCTTTAAGAACGGCACGGGGCTGGGAAACAAGACCCACGTGAGATCATTGCTGGCTTTTTCCTCTCAGATAAGAGCGTGAAAACCGTAGTAAACAATGCACACTGTGTATCGCTCTGCCGAACACCGCGGCATCGCTGGCTTAGGGCACCCTAAAGCTGTGACAGACAGCATGAACTACTGAATTCCTTAAGCGACCTTGGAAGGGAACAGCTCGTGTATCGAGCGGCACCCTACACCCAAGCCCCTCCCGGTAGCGAGGTGTCCAGCAGAGCTATTTGAAGCACATTATTGTTTTGTGTGGGGGTGGAGCACGGCGGTGGAAGCACACTGACTTCCCTGCTATGTCAGGAGCACGATTACTTTTCTTGAGTCGCATTTTCACTCCGTCATGGTCCCACCGTAGCTGCCATACTGTCTCCTCCTCCGCTTTCCTCCCTGCTGGGCTCTGCGTGCCGTGTGCTGCCACGGTGCTGGACACACTATCACTGCTCCACCACTGCTCACCTCCACAGGGCGAGGAGGTCCGGGTGGAGGGCATGTGGCAGAGAGACGTGACCGGCGCCTGTGCCAGCTGTTACATTCATGTTCAAGTGAAGACCACAGCACAGTGATGAGTAAGTTCCCTACATGAACCAAGGGTGTGGAGCGAGTCCAAAGGGCCACAAAGTTGATCTGAGGGCTGGAGCACCTCTCCTACAAGGACAGGCTGAGAGAATCAGGCTTGTTCAGCCTGGAGAAGAGAAGGGTCTGGGGAGACCTAATTGTGGCCTTCCAGTACCTAAAGGGGCCTACAGAAAAGGTGGAGACAGACTGTATATTAGGGAATGTAGTGATAGGACAAGGGATAACAGGTTTAAGATGAAAGAGGGGGGATTTAGATTGGACGTTAGGAAGAAATTGTTTCCTGTGAGGGTGGTGAGGCCCTGGCACAGGTTGCCCAGAGGAGCTGTGGAGGCCCCATCCCTGGCAGTGTTCAAGGCCAGGTTGGATGGGGCTTTGGGCAACCTGGTCTAGTGGAGGGTGTCCCTGCCCATGGCAGGGGGTTGGAACTAGATGATCTTTGAGGTCCCTTCCAACCCAAACCATTCTGTGATTCTATGTGAAACAAAAAAAATTATGTTTCTTGTGGGAGTTTAGCTAAGGAAAGAATCCCCTTCTTCCTTCCCCCTCCCACAAAAACTAGATTAGATGCAATATATAGCATGGTCTTGTTCAGCCCGTCACATTTCTGATGCATAACGTATCCTCAAAACATGCTCAGATAAGACATTCTTTCTACTTCATGTTACTTAAGTTAACAATCAATAAACGTAAACCAATTCAGGATTTAACTGGGAATACTGACTCGGCATTTAGCGGGGGGGACCAGTGGGATAGCACAGCCGGGACGCAGCTAATGCCACTGCTTCCAGACACGTGCCCAAAACGGTGGGCGCTGAGGGACGGGAGGGCTGGGGACTCGAGAGCCTGCTGCAAGCTGGCCTCGCATACCCAAGCTGACCAAACATACTTCTCAGTTTGAGGGCAAGCAGTGCCCGGGGGGCTGGCAGGGGAGGTGAGACAGGAGGAGCAATGAGACCACCAGGTGAAAGAGCTCAGACTCAGTTATGGGCTACAGAAACCCAGGGATTTTGTTCACTCGTTACTTTTCCTTTATTCTGCTTTGCTGCAGAAGCCATGTAAGCATCCCATCTAAGCAGGCATGCTTGCAAAGCAGCGTTACCTTAAAAACAGCAGAAGAATAAAAAAGGACTTTTGAATTTCTCCTATTTTCTTTCCCACTCAGAACTTTTTTTCTACAGCAGGAAGACGCATCTTTTAATTTTTAAGAAAGATTATTGGGATCGTGAATCTAAATACGGAGAGCCCATCCAGATTTGCACGAAGGCACCCCAGAGTACCATCTAATTGTACAAACTAAGAGTGGAAGAGCCATCTAAATCCATCCCGCTGCCGGCGCAGAATAGCTCCCTGCAGGATATTTACAAGTCTTTAACGCCTTGGCCTTGTGCCTCACGTGCACCAGAGACATACTTTTAGGCCAATAAAACATTCCTTGTCATGGCTTAATGCTGTAAGAATTAATTTATCACTAATTATTTCCTCTTTTAAAGCCCTGCTCTTTGGATAGCTGTGACATAACTCTCAAAAACCGCACTAGTTAAAGAGCAGAAGTACACCGTCCCCACAAAAGCCAGCCCTTCAAAGGTTTTCCTTTTCTCAGCCTAATTTCAGCTCTTGCAGTCGACAAAGGGCCAAACACACTCGATCATGGGGGTGCTCAGGAGAATGGCTCAAGTCCTCCCGCTGCTGCTGCTTGGGCACCCCCCACCAGGGGTCTGCTGGAGGCTCGGAAGGGCTTTTCCCTGTGGTGGTGCCATCCAGGTTGGAAAAGGGTGATGATGCGCCTCTTCTGGCTTCATCAGGGAGAGAAGTCTGAATTCTGACAAGGTGCGGCCTGACAAAGTAAAGGTGAAGTTTTGACTTAACTGAAGCCTAAGGAAACATGATTTCACTTTAAATAAGCCTCCCTCTGTCTCTCTCATGTACGCACAATCCCAGTGTAAGTGACTTCATCTTTCGTAGCTGAAGGTCAGCCATTTCGACACTGTATTTTTTCCACAACGAGTCACAGTTTCTGCTCTCCTGGCAGATCCGCACAATCGACATCCCAAAGAAACCACAAAAGTGAGGCAATTTGAAGTTATTGGACGCTTTTATTTTAATGTAGCACCCAGCTCCATATCACATACATTTTCCAAAATTAGATGGGCATAGTATAGAACACTATACATTCTGCAGCTTACCACGTGGACAGTCTGCAGCTGTGAAAACAAATTGCTTAAATTTGGCTATCTACTTTATAAGTTAAAATTCAAATATATAATAGCCTGGGGGTATTTTCTTAGATTAACAACGATAATGCTTGCAATACGACTTTTTTATATCAAAAATCAGTAACAGAGTAAAACATAATGCATATGTTCACAGCACATTATCATGAAGATAACTGAAAAAAAGCTTCAAAATACATCATCTCTTCTCAAAGATAACACATCACATATTTTGCCTCTCCTGAAAAAATACTTTTACTCTTTAGTCAATAAAATATGTGGCTTCATGAGGGCCTCTCTTACTTCTTTTATAACCCTGTGTATTTTCTTGTCAAGGACCGTGTGTGCTGAAGGCCGAAGGGCTGATGGTGCTGGAAAGCGGACACCCCCAGTTCCCCAGCTAGGAACTTGCACAGGCTCGCTCAGCTGGGAAGAAAGCAGCTTATATACCACCAAAAGACAATTTTCATATCAAGCCCACCCTAAATGCTTCCTGTGAATGTTCCCAAGCCCCAAACACCCCTTTGGGGTCATTTTACCGTGCAAGTTGTCACCACCCCATGCTGGTTAGCCCTGGCAGTGTCAAGCTGGGATAGTCTGGATGACAGAATTCCCAGCAGAAAAACTACTGCCACGCACATAAAAACAGTTGGGAGATAATCTTTCTAGTTAAAAAAGGTATTCACCAACTTACCAATAACAGAGCTGAATCACTGACATTTTTGCTACATCACCAAAACTCTCTGGAAAAGAGAGCTAAGAACTGAGAGCTAAGAAAGAGGTGGGAATGTTTGCAGTGCATCCTAGTATAAAATTAATAACTAGAAGGACGTTGATCATGAAGGATTAATCTGTGTTCACAGGCAGTTTGTTTAAAGGAATGCCTCTGAAATGGAAGCTGTTTGCCTTGCTTAATTGCCAGGTTATTATTTATATTTAAAGGCCCAAATAAAATTGGCTTGATCTACAAAGGCAACTCGTCACCACACTAAGCTGGGCACTTTTCTTTTCTCACCACTGAAGCACCATGTATTGAAACAAATATTTCATAGAAAGGTAATGGGTGATATGAACATTAGCAGATCTGTAAAGGAATGCACGATCAAAAGGAAGACACGTGAGTGCACACTTACACGCACACTGAGGAAGATCCTTATCTGCTCTGCCTAGTCTCCTCCTGCAGACAATAATATTTAATTGTCCAAACCAGAATAGCTGCAGGAAATCCAAGACTTAGAATGTTTCAGAAAGTAAAGGTGTCTGCAAATGATGGTTTTTTTGCTGTACCCACATCTTTCCAAAGGAAAAATATTTTTTAGAAAATTTGTGAGACTGGATTTAGATGTGAATTTTGACCAGCCAAGGTCTGTTAATAGTAGCCATGAGTGTGGCTGCATGGAGCAACTGCCAGAAGCACTGTCTACAGCTCCTTGATGCCTTCTCCCCTCCCCTCAAAATGCCAACAGCCTCCCAAAGCCAGACACACCTTTTCATTTTGCATTGGCTATCATGAATGCTTAAGTACTGAGACACACAGAAGAGTAACTTCCTGCATCGTACGTATAACACATCAACATTTCTCCTTGGGTATTCTGCTTTACTTTCTATGTGAAGCAGTGTATCATCATCACAGCCGACATTTCACCAGACAGAATACAAATCAACTCACGCTCTATGCCTTCAAGCTGAGTGGGGCATTTGACTGCAACCCTAAAAATGCAGGGATGGTTAAGTTTTTAATTTAATAAGTCCTGTGGTAAAGTAACAACTGACTAAATATTTCACTGTTGGCTAACCAAGTATCTTAATTTCCAGTGAATGAAAAAAACCCCAAAACCTGTATGTTAGAAGGGAGACATTTGAAGAAGATCTATAAAGCAGACTTTTCCACTCTTTCTTTGAACAGCATCTATTCCATGAATAACCCAAGTGAAATAAATGGGGGATTATTCTAGAGGAAGCTCCTATCAAACATGAGAAGTCCTCCACTGCCTTAAAAATGCAAAGTGCATACTTCTTTGTAGTAATTGAAAAGCCTTTCTTAAAAAAATCATGCATCAAATAAAAAAACCCAAACATGCCATATGATTATTTCCTATTGAATAGTAGGGGCTTGTTAACCAAATGACAACATAAGAGCTAAAAAGCAAACAAAGAGTGAGCACTTAACCTCATTAAAATCTCAGGAATGACTCAGTGTTATGAACATACGAAATGAATGGTGATAACTTCAGAACAGCATCACTACTCACAAGAGGGCAGGGGCTGTTTTGCAGCTTCCCAGAAGAGTCTGAAGTTCTCCTATTTTGTCACTGACCAGGAATGACCGTCCGACCCCAGCTACGCAACAGTAGCACAAAAGTCCCCCCAAATCCAGAGAAATGGTTGTTGCTTGTTGACATGGTGATGTTTAGTTGAAACAAAACCAATGCCTTACAAAACCAGATTTTCAGTAACAATTCGGTAACTGCTTATTTTCACCTTCAGACTTTAGGCTCCATGACCCACATCCATACCCCCTTCCAGCACAGGCAGGCTGTCTCCTCATCACTTCAAACGTTCCTGTTGATGTCTTTATCTCTCACCAAAACTTCTGGCTGCTCAGATGTCCTCTGATACCCCACTGCAGCCGTTCCACATAATGCACCCTGGAGGGAGGCTACCCAGCTGCTTCAAACCTGCTTCTGCTTCCTCTCAGCCCTAGGGCCACCCTACAGCTACAGGGAGAAAGCATCACACCAACAGCAGGAAAAAACTGCTGCACCGTTTCTGCAAGGCAAACGCGACACTTAAAATAGGTCAGCGAACAACAGGATATGAAACACGCGCAGCGTCATGTTTAAGCTGGATAGCGGGTAGGTGACATTCCCATTCAGTGAAGCGCACATCACATCCATGGGGGGAGTAGGGCCGACATTCTTATGGCTTGGAGTCGCCCGACACCAGAGTACCGGCCCAAGAAACAAAGCAACATTAGTTAGCCAGCTTCCACTGCGAGACCTGATGTGAAGCCAACAACCACTGCATCCATGGAAAAAAACCCTACGGGATTCAGTTGGCCCTAGATCAGACTCAGGTTAAAAATTAATCTTTGCTTCTTCATTTAGAAAATAGATGGGCATTAGCAGCTTCATCCTATCAGTAGCATCTCCAGTGAGGTGCAAAGGAACCTTAACAAAAGGCCGTTCTAGAAGGCAACTATTTCAATCACACACTTTATAACCTTATATATAGCACTTTTGCTGTCTGTCTTCTTTTGGAAATACAGTTCTTGTACACATGCTTAAAGCAAATCAGCAGCTATTAAGATAACAAAGCAGACTAAAACAAATGTACATAGAACAGCTTTTATAAAAATACCCCAAATTCATTTTTAGCCTCTCATTAGAAATACACTAGAGGTTAAAAAAAAAGAAAAAGAAAAAAAAAAAGAGGATTAAAAAAAAGCTATAAGCCAATGATGTCAAACATCCTAAAAGAATGCAGACACTGGCAGTTGCAAGCAAGTGATCAAACACTGGTGATAGGAAACAGTTATAGTTCAAAAACCAGATTTTCTTTTTGCAATTGCCAAAATAATTAAATTTTAGTATTTTTTACTGTTCTCTCATATGATTTCAACTTCTAAAATACAAGTTCTCTAACATTAAAATACATCCGTGTTTGCATAATAAACAGTACTAAGAAAATAATTATCTGACATGTGACTGCGGGTAAAGACCGTTTATGCCTGGTGAGTTTTATTCCTGTAGTACATGAAACCCACAGGTACTCTTGCCATGATGCAATCCGGCAGGAATCAGTAACATCCAGAAGCCCACCTCAGAGGACGAGTTTTAAATTTAAGCAGGAATTCAGAAATGCTGTACCTCTTAATGATCGGGGCAGGAAGTGCCGCCAGAACGCGTACAAATCAGGAATTCTTTACATAAATAAAATACTCTCAGGTTATTCATTTCAGCGATAAACTGCATTTACACGTTAGGCTGGGAAGAGGGTGGGGAAAAAAAGGCAAAGCATCCCCCCACTCAGAAATATCCGGCAGTCAGATACTTGTTTTCTGTACCTTCTTCGCCTGCGAACGCGCGCAGGGGGGCGAAGGGAGACCCGACGAGCGGGTCCTCCCCACCGCCGCCACCTTGGCAAGAAACGCTGCTCAGCCGCGCCGCACTCCTCTCCTTGCAAGGCCGTCGGGAAGCGCGCTCCGCTCTTGCCGCTGCACGGCGGTGCGGGAGGTCACAAGACGGTGACAGGACGTAGCTGCTCCAGCTGCGTTTCCAAGGCAATTCGTTCCTTGTGAACCTCCTGCAGGAGGGAGAGAGCTGTGCCGTAACTTTTGGGATGCCCGCATGCGCTGCCTCGCTCCGGTGAAGAGCAGCCAGGCAAACCGCTGGCACTGACTGGAGGCTCAGGGCTCTGCTGTTTGAAGTAACTCTCCTTGCGGTCTCAATGCACCGTTCCAGTGCCACACGACCACCCCGCTCTGCCATACTGCCTCCTCCCTACCGAGGGGCAATATGGAGGCTCAGTCATTTGCTTGGGGGATCATGGAGAGGAGCAGTCACCCACTGGCCAGTGGAACAGCTCGGGATGCAGCGAAGCTGGCCACAATTGGCCATTTTTACTAAAGAAAATCAGGTTATTTTGAAATCATATTTCCCTCAAAATTGCTTTTTGAGAATTTTTGGTTCACACAACCAACCTCTTCCCTTTTGGAAACGAACCAGACTTAGCCTTTCTAAGACTCTGCAATCTACCTCTTTGATGGCTGCGGCAGGAAGGCCATCAGTCTCAGTCGGAAACTAACTGCGCAGGCTTTGGGGATCAGCAATTTTGGGAAAGTCTCTCCTGGTTTCAGGGCTGCCCCTGCATTGAGGGGCATCCAGCTCTCACTGATGTCCCATCAAAGGGCTCCCCAGCCTGTGTGGGAGCCAGACTGAGCTGCAGCTCCTCCAAGATTTGGTACCCGGTATGGGCAGGCTCACAGCCCCAGCCTGGGAGCGCACACCTGAATGCTCCCTGCGCCTCGGTGCTAGCTCACTGCGCCTGAGGGGTACCCGTCCTCTGGTCCCCATAAAAACATCAAGGCACTGCTCCATCTGAAAGCTTCCAGGCAGCAATATGACTTGAAGGACAAATTCAGTTTTCTGCTCTTGCGTGAAGTCAGGCAAATCTCTGTCTTTACGTGCTTCCTTCACCCTACCGTAAAATACAGATAACAGCACTGGCCTGTTTTGTGAAGGTCGGGGAGTTTAAGCACGCTGAAGATAGTGCACAGAAGCAGATAAGACCTGAGCCAAGGAACGATGGTGATGTGCTGTCAGTAAAAGCTTTCATCTCTGTGCTTATTTCAATCGCTGTCCTATATTTTGCTATGACTTCAGTACAGAGCATCCACCCTGAATTTCACTTTCTTTGAAAGCTAGTTAAGAAATTATGTTAGCATGGAATCAAACTTTCACCTTGACTGAAAAAAAGTGTAACTGGGGGTTCATCTCCCTTTCCAGACAAGTGTGTTCATAATATGTAAGGAAGAAAAAGCTTTGGTAGACAAAAAACTAAAGTCTGCACTACCTTTGGACTGAGGCAACAGAAAAAACCAGAGCTGATATATGTAAGAAAACAGCCCCTTGAGAACATGTTAAAAGAAAAGTTAGCAGACATTAAAAATCAGTGCGAGGTGTTCGCATGAAGCACGGCTTAGCCAGTCCACGTATACCAAGTGCCTGCCTCCAGGAGACAGTTACGTAGCTCAACTGATGAGAAGACAAGAAAGCTACGCTTGAGTTGCTCTTCTGCACTGGGTGACACCATCACATTATCAAACTTTTCAGAAACACAAAGCTCACCCTTCACGCTGTCAGTGGAGCTGTAGGCCCATCGGTTGTAACTTTTCCCAGAGAGCCTCATCCTACCCACACATACCGTATAGTTATTCGCTTCCAGAAAGGGGGAAATAACACAGCAGGTTTCATCTGAGAGGATGAACATGATTCTCTGTTGGAGGTGACATGTAACTGATTGCAGGGAGCTTTGTCGCCGATTTTCAATGCATTCCTTACCTTCAGCTGCTGCTGGAGCTCACTGTTCAACCTGGCGAGCACAGCATTGGTTTCTTTGTTTTTCCGTATAGCGGTCTGAATAGCCCTTTTCTGCTTGGAAGACTGTCTGCCAGACAGATAAATAGAAAACATCTCAATTAAGAGCCTCAACAGTGGCTGATGCAAGAAGACCAGCTATCCATTTTGCGCTTCTGCACTCTACACACACTGGACTGCCCTTCACAGACAAGCTACAAACTACAGATTTAAGGGAAGAAAAATGTAACGCTGCAAATGAGACGGCTGAATCAGGCAGACTATGTGAAAGTAAAGCGGGCACACTTGTTAACCTGAATGACAGAAACATTTTAGGCTGTCTCAATTATTTCAAAATCACTGCAGTCTGATACAATTTAAGAAGAATCCCTGCATAGCTGTGCTTACTGCAGCATCTTTGCTTTAGCTGTCTTCAGGCACTTGCAGAGTTGAAAGATTCAGGAGTGGTTAACAGGAAATATACAAATCGTTCTATGTGGAAAGAAAGGACATCTGCATGACAATGCTGTCTCAGATATTTGGGGGCACTGCTGATTCTGATGTTTCTTTACTTCAGAATCATAGAATCAGTAAGGTTGGAAGAGACCTCAAGGATCACCCAGTCCAGCCGTCTCCCCCCACCTATTACCCACTAAATCATGTCCATCTTTATTTCATTTAAAGCAGTCATTTCCACCAAAACCACCTGATGTCACAAAGAGGAACAGGTAGATGGCTTACGAACTTTCCTCAGCTCTTCTGCTGCTTAAATAAAAGATTTCTCTCCTGTTATTACTACCCTATACCCTGCAGTAGCTCATCTGGAGGAAATTACAGTTAGGCAGGCAGGTACAAAAAGAGACAACTCTGTACATAAGGACCAACCTATTTCAAGAAACAGAGGAAACAACAGGAAAAAGGAAATAAAATACAGATAATACTGGCTGAATATCCAAGCCCTTTTCCAAAAAGATTATTTTAAAATTTCACATGAGGCATCAAGAGCTCTTTATGACCAATTTGATCTAAACCAGATGTCCCATTTAAATAAGGTCCATAGTGGTACACAGGCCTCATTAGCTCTTTTCTCCTAACAGAGCTGATGGCACTGATCTTTGCAACAGAACCTGTTTCATAGCGCAGACAGGTCTTTATGCTGTTATTTTCCAGTGAACTGTCAGTTTTCTGCTTCAATATTTTCCTTCAAACTACTCTCCATAGGCTATAAAGTAATAACGATAGGAAAAAAACAGGCTGATATACCTCCATGGTCATTTAAACATTTTAGGAAAGACATAGACAAAACAGGATTAAGTTGAGATGCTAACAAATGCTGTTATCTTTCTTTGAACCACTATGGAATTTACACTCCCAAAGCACAAAATAGCACTTTAAGGGCATCCTACGAGTCTTATTACTTATTCTAATCTCCAATTACGCAGCACAGATTCAGTCTACTGATAAACAGTGTGCCAAGAACCACTCAGCTGATTTGGGCAGCTTGGTTTTGCTTCAGACTGAACCAGATGTCTTTGCAAGGCTTCGGGCAAAGGTGGGCTAGAGCTTTTGCATGCTGTTCCAGTTGAGGGAGACGTACAGACCAAACAGGGCTCCCACTGCCTTTGCTCACCTTTTGTACAGCCCCTTCTTCTTCTCCACTGCTATTAAATAAGTACATAGTGAAATCCCTCCATGTCTTTCTTGCTGACAGCTTCAACAGCTATATTTATGACAGCAAACAACACATGCTGGGTTTGGTAATTACCAGATTATCACAAGCGGTCTATGGCTCAGCTCATACCAGTGGCAAGCTCATTTCTAACCTACCTTGTGATGAAAAAATATCACCAGGATATGACCAACACCAAGCATGTCATGATTCAGTTTCCTAGGCATTTATCTGGTTGTATCTGTCTACATGAATAAGCAAAATTCCAGAAGCTATGTGCAAGGCAAAAACACACACCCACAGAGCTAAAAGTAGTTGTGTTAGAGACGCTGGTTGAATAGCTACGCTTGCTCTTCAGACACGTCTACCAGATATGGAGGCAGGACACCCCTGAAGAGGTTATCAATCAAATATCATCAACTTACACAGTCACTACAGACTTGCTCTGCCTTTGAGAAGACAGATGTAGACTTCAGAGACCTGTATCTCGTGAAGCATTCTCAACAGCAGAACTACCGCACGCAAAATTACGCAAAGAGCAAACCCTGCTACATCAGATCTCATGACGCAGTTTGGCACGCTTGGTGCAGGTTTTTACTTTTGGACTGGGAGATGAGGCTTGGCTGCTGGCAGGGAAGTCACATTTATAGTGGGAGAAAGCTCGGGGGTCTCCAGCCCCTGCACCTCTGTCCGGAGCTTCCTGCGGGTGGGTTTGGAAGGCGGCTGAGAGAGAACAACCTCCTGCAAGGGAGAAGCACAGCAACGTTAAGTCAGGCCATGTGTGTCCCATCATTAGGCTGGGGAATACTTGTGACACTGAAATCGCTGACAGCTGGCCTAAGATTTCATGATTTAAAGAGGTAGAGAGCTTAATTCAAATTTGGTAATAGCCTCTCAGGTTTCTGACTTTGTAAAAAGGAACAATGACTCCTGCAACCCTGTAATGAATGAAATGATTATACTGGTGTTTTGTCTTCATCTGGATGACAGGCTCTTCAGAACTGGGTTGTATAGCTCTGTGCACATTTGGGGAGGGAATGGTATAAATACAAATACTAGCCCTTAGTTGACCCAGAAGCATTAGAACCAAAACAAGATTTATTTTTAATTATGCTCAGTTGGTAAAAATCAATAATCAATCACTTGCATCCCAACTTACTAGCTCACCCATCTGGCATAGAATCACTCCCTTCTCCTACCCTCCTCTCTTACATGAAGCAACACTGAAAATATCTTAGAAAGATACATGTATAAAATTATCCATGCAAAATTAAGATGCTGGAAGTGCAGAAGGACAGTTACTTCTCCTGATACGTTACATCAGAGAGATAAGTCTGGTTGGTAGGTAAAATGAAGTCTTGGATTTTTATGCCTTTAATGGTAAGTGTTTTCATTATTTTAAATGAAGACATCCTTTCTTTTGCCATGAGAAGTAGTTTTATTGACTTAAAGCTGTTTTAAATCTGAAACATAAATATATTCTTTTCAGTGTATTATTTTATTATTGGATCTCTTTTACAAATGATATAACTATTACTGCCCCATTTCATGAATGAGAAAGCTAAAACTCAAAAAGATGAAGTCACTTGACAAAGGTTATACGTTTAGTGTCACAGTCGAGACCAGAGACCAAATTTTATTATTACTTGCACAGTGCACATTTTACTGGGCCAGACCATCTTCTTTATGACGTTTTGGCCAAATGTTAATAAAATAAAGAAAAAAATTAAATGAGGAAGCATTTAATGATCCAGCAATCACTAGGGGAAAAAAGAAACCACAAACAAAACAACCAAAAAACACCGTAGGAAGCAGCCTGACTCGGCAGAAGAGACTACTATGAGTGATACAGAATGAAACCAACATAAGACCATCAATAATTAGGATTAGAGGGATTACAATTAGAGAAATTAGAATTACAAGGAAACAAGGGTTTTCAACATTAAGAACGAGTTCTGCCATTACTGGGGAAAATAAAAAAAATAAATTTAAAAATATTATGAAATCTTTTGATCAGGATGCCAGCACATCAGCACTGCACAGATCTCAGATAATACCGTGCTCTAAAATCTTATGTACATGCACAGCTCCCCACAAACACAAGACATATGACAAGTGAGGAACTTGCGTATGCCTTCTTCAGCTGTAAACTGGTGGGATGCCAAATGCACAATTTCAGTCTACCTTGAACTGCTGAAAACCTACCAAATCCATAGGATAAATCCCTTTTCCATTTCAAATGCAATACTGGAAGAAACGATCCAATACAGAAAAGCAGAGCCCTCCATAGGGGCTCTTTGGCTGGCTGCTGTTGCACCAGGCTTTGGAAGGTGGGACTGTGCCCACAACCTGTCTCCCGCACCCCACAGCCTGGGGCTTCTCTGTATTTTAGGTATCCAGGTGGGATGAGGGTGAGCATGAAGTAGGTGGACCACAAGGATTTCATTTTCCCAGCGGAGCTGCAAAGCAGAGTAAGGAAGAAGCGGGGCCAGGCTAGCAGTAGCATACAGTGAGCACAAGCGGAGTAAGGACTCTGCCGGGAAAGCCCTATCACATATAGGAAACGACACCAGGCATCTGTCAGCGTCCTCACTTAGGGTAAGACGTGGGATGATGCTCCCTGGGCAAGGTACCTACTACAAACAGCACCTGCCAATAGCTCTTGGTAGGGCTGAGCAAAGGTCTCGCAGGTGCTCCCTGGCTGCAGGAGGGGCTGGAGGGGGGAGGATCTGCATTGGCCCTCGACCAAAACCTGTTCTGGCAGGGGTGGGAGCATGACCAGGAGTGGGGAAATGCTCACGCCCATTGCTAAGTCCATTTCATTCCTAAGCAAGGCCCTTTGAAGAGTGCCATTGCAATATCAGTGCTTATCTTATGCAAATGATACGTTCATACAAAAACATATTAGAAACTGCACACCTTGAGCACATCTCTCCCAGTCTACATATACTTAGTGGCAGAACCTGACCTCTAGCAAACAGGTGCGTTTACATCAAAACCAAATCCTCACTAACTGGAAGCAAGAAGTGCATCGCGATTTGGAAGAATTACAAGAAGACAGGGGTCGAGTACAATCAAACTCTTTTTTGTCTTCCCTAAGGCTCCACAAGCCCCTGTTGATTTGAAACAAATGGCAAGCTGCCTCTCTTAAAGCACGTGCATCAATGCGTACGTACCAAGAGTTTTCTTAATGATCTATCTGAGCTGATGTCACACGCGATCCCGGTTTTCTCTAGCGTCTTGACCTCCAGAGAAGGTAAACATGTAAAAACGTAACCCTGACCTTCTGTTTAATTGCTTTAAAACTTAAAACAACCACATTTGTTGATGAAGGCAAATCACTCCACAGTGCTACAACGCGGTCTCACCTTTTTTGCTGAACTGTTTTCTTCTGCCTGCGACGGGGGTCTATTCATCTGAGGATGTAATTCAACCTCAGATGGTTGCTCTGTCTGCAACAACAAATCAGTCATTGCTACACCCAGAAAACGACTAGCAGTCACATACAATAAAGTCAGTGAAAGGAAACGTTACACAGAAAAGAAAAGTTACTTTAACAATTCAACAGTAGGGGAAATGGAGATCTAGGGTGACAGCTAAATGGATGACATATGTCTTCTGCAGATTTTTAATGAAACCCTTTTCTAGCATTTTATTGTGCTAGGAAAACAAGAGAAAAGATTTTCTGCAAAGCGTTAGGAACTGTGTCTCTGAACGTAAATGATCTAGTACCCAGAATTTCTTCTAGAGTTACCCTTATGGCCTAAATACTCAGAGAAAGACTGGGGGTGGGGGGGCAGGGGGGGCTGGAGAGAAAAGCTAGAAAGATCTTGGGTGCACCCTGTCACCTTATTATCTCCTGAACCGGATGAAAATTCATTGGAGTAAGCCTCTGTCTTTGAAGTTTGCAAGGCTGGAGTGAGAAAGTCTGAATTATACCCAAAATTCCAGCGAAGTTACTGAAAACACAACCCATAAAAGAAGCCAAATAAATCTTCTCTCCTCCCTCCCCATTTTGCAAACAGAAACCAAGCTGAACACTCACCACTCAGGTCTACACTTTGGCAAAACAAAACACCTCCCCCCCAGCACATCTGACTGAGCAGCAAATTAAAACAGGGGGTTAATCCCTTGCTTCGCCTCTCCTGAAATCTTCCCGCATCTTTTGATTTGCTTCCCCAGGACAGGGCACGGCACATCAGCAAAGGGAGGGCGGCAGGATTTGGAGCTGCCTGTCCCTGGGCAGCAAACACAGTATAAACACGGTGTGGCTGTTTTATGTCCAGAAGGTATGGGCTGGCTCTCCAAGATGGGGATGGCAGGCAGGAGCGGGAGGCTGAGGGCACTTGGCGCTGGCCGACGGCCTCTCTTCTCCTCTTTCCCAGCTTCTGCCAAGTTGGAGCCACGCTGACAACGGCCCCCAGGCAGGAGAGGCAATCCGCCATCCTGCTCTCTCCTCAAAAAAAAAAAAAAAAGGCTTGTTTCTACACAGGTGAAAGCTTGCATTTAAAACCAAGTTCAAAGCAAACCTCAAACTTTAAAGGAGCCAGGATTTTAGCCATAATAATAATAATAGCCTGTCACATACTGAGGAACCTAACTCACTGCTGCCAAGAGGTTTCAGCACAGGCTCATCAACCTCTCTAGCAGTCACAAGTTTCCTGGTGCTTAACCAGAAGTTAAACAAAAATGACAGAAAGCACAGAATTTGGTATATTTAAAAAGGAGGGACCTTTTTATACCACTCCCATTTCTTCCACAGCACACACCATGAGCACTGTACAGAAAGCTGCAGGGGAAAAGTGGTTCTGCAGGGTTACGGCTGTTCTCCAAGTGTACAGTGGCACATGTGCACAGAGGAGGGAGATTTGGGACCTTTTTTAACAACGCATGGGAAGTTCCTCTGGAGAGGAGGAAAAGGTGTTTTGGCTGGCAAGATTTCTGCCCCCGCCAAGTGTGCTGCATCTGTACTGTTATCTGGTGGTTAAAAGCCAAAACAAACCCACCATGTAATTTTGAAGTATTATTTGAATATTAATATCTTAAATACTTGGATTTTAATAACTATTGGATACTAACATTTTTAATTCTGGAAAGCTTTTCATGGATTGAAGTGCTGCTTCTATAACTGTAGATTTCGAGTACAAATAGGAGAGTGAAATGGAAAAAGCAATCTCTTTTTCTGTCTACAAAAATCAAAAGACCATTTAAAGTCCATTTAATGCAACAGCATTTCTTTATCAACAAGCTGAATAGCCCATAACCTCCCTGATTTCTACAACCACTTTTTTCTATATTTGAAAGAAATGAAGGCTCTAAGCACTGCTAACAGTAGCCTGGCAAAGCCCATGAGGCTTTCATGAATGATTTGGGGACAGCGAAGCTCAAATACCCAACAGAAACATATAAGAAATTTGGGTGCAAACCGCAACACTTTGGCAAATCATTCACTTAAGGGCAGCAAGAGGAAACAGAGTCTTTCAGAGCACCAAGTAACATGTACACGATAAACTACAGCCCTGCTGCACAACGCAGAGCAATGGCAGAGGCGTAGGAGAGCCAGCTCTCCATGACCTTTCTTGGACAGGGAGCACAGATACCGCTCCACCATGGCCAGGCAGGCAGTTTTTGATGTTCCCACTCTTGCTGGGAGTCTTTGTTAAACCTTCTATCAAAAGCAGGAATACAGTAACTTATTCCACAGAATGAAAAAGGAGACTCACATTATTTATGCACAAATAAAATGCAGCTTTTCAAGAATGAATGTGTTCAAACAGTGTAGAAGTAACTCAATAGACCAGTACCCTACAATGTCAATTGCAAATAAGCAGGAAAAATGGAATCACAGTAAGACAAAGGACTTGGAGGGGAGAAAAAAAAAATCAGACAAAAAAGAAAAAAACCCTGAAGTTTTGCAGAAACCCCCCTTTTTATGGTCTCATTGCAGGAGAATACTGTTTTAAACTGAAGGGAACTGAAAAGGGAAAACTCTGTGTTCTAGAAGCAGCAAATATAAATTGGAGTGCTGATGCCAAAAAGGGTAAGATTTCAAAATTTCCAACATTTTGGTATCACAGTTCCTAGTAATGCAAGATACACTTTTTCCGGAGAGGAGAGGAGAGGAGAGGAGAGGAGAGGAGGAGAGACAAGTTCTGGTGGTGCAGCTGATGTAGGAGGAATAAAACCAAGTGACTGCCATGTCCCTAAAGTGCCACCTAGTGGCATGTGGGACAGGCCATTTCTGAGTGTTTTGCTTCGAGGAGAGCACCCCAAAATAGCTGTCTGCGTTATTCAGAGCCTGCAGACTAAGCCTGCCCCCCAGGGTGGGCAGACAGCCGGCGCTGGACATGGTAAGCCTCGGCTCTTCGGAGTGTCTCCTTCCCTCTCCTGCAGAATCTGGCTCTACACATTCATGATCTGCTGGCAGAGCTGCAGGTTCTCCTCTACGAGATCGCCATTCCTCGGAGCGACGTGCCTCCCACACAACCGCCCAAGCGTACAAAAATCGGTATGCTGTTGCAGGGGATTTTGTTCAGGGACTGGCAGCATTTAACCCAGGCAAAAAACTTTTGTTTAACTGCAACATGCATCACCGCAAAGAAGGTTTGCTGATGCAGCTAACCCAACAAAGTCCTCTAGGCAAGGCCTGAGAGGCTTTACGAATATGTTTGCAAAAGCTGGTGTCTCCCCACACCGGCCCCACAGGGACTTTAAGGGAAAAATAACTCCTGCTTTTTCTTTTGGCAGACAGATTCTTCAGATTTCCTTCCCTTCACTGATTTGGACGCGGGGTGAAAAGCCAGTCCTTGTAGCCATCAGGTGACGGGCGGCATAAAGACTGACTCCAGGATACTCCAGTCGAAGCTCCTATACTGGAGTGTAAGGAGCAGCTGAGGTGGGTTCCCTTTCGTTCTTCACTGGTTTTGTACCATGCTTAGTACAGTCTCTGGGCAACTCATTTCCCATTCAGAAACACGGCAATAAACTGCCTCTCTCCATCACAGCAATAAATGCCTTCAAGTTTTCCCACATTTTGAAAACTTCTCACCATTATATTAGGATTGAAAATTCTTCATCACTGGTTTACAGAACTGAGGGATTATAGATTGTACATTACACAATATGGTCTTCCAAAGGAAAATGCAGTCACAGTAGTGTAAGAGTGCACCCCGTTCATGTCCACAGAATGGGGTAAGCTACTGACACAGAAGTGCTGCTGTGCTGGTATGGCCGGGTCCACAGCCAGGGTTATAGTAGCTGGGCAAAGAAAATCCAGCTCACGTGCACCACCAGCACTGCAAAGGAGAGTTTGCAGACCAGACCTAAGAGCGTCTTGGTTTTGGGAAGAAGTGACCACAGAAAAGAGCAAGACACCATCCTATTCCAAATGTCCTGAAGAGCTTATCTTTGCAAAGACCAAAGTCCAATTATTAACAGACTGCATCGCCTTTTCCCCCAGTGCAGTCTCATATTTTCTAGGAATAGCCATACCCTCCTCATTCGTCCAGGCATCAGATAAAAATGGCCAACAAAGTTTCTGTGCAACGGCCACGGCTAGAGACCAACCTGTGGCCTACGGCCAATACTGAACATTAGGACAGATAATTCCTCATCGTTAAGGGGAGCATTAGGAATCGCAAACAGCTTGGCCAGCCATTCATAATCTCCTCACTGCTCCATGTGATCATACTTAACAGTACCTTTCTAAAAGAATATGTAATGCTCACTTAAGCACTAAGTGCTTCAAAAGCCTCAGATGAAAGATTTTCATAAGTGTAAGAGAATGTATTACCTTAACAACTGGTTTCTCGCTTACATTTCCAGTTCTTTTGCTTTGTCATGCTGGATTATATGTAGATTTCACACCCACTTTTCAAGACAATCCATAACTGATCTCCCAGAACAGAAGGTGTACGTGGAGCTTTCGTATTTCTGTTACCTGAGAGCCTTTTTGCAAGAGGTGAAGTATATATTCAATCTTTCCCACAGTTCAATCTCGCCCACACTTCTGCTTCAGGCTAACTCTACACACGGAAATAGTCCTGTTGCAGTCAATGGCACCACTCACAGAAGCGAAATTATCCCTGCGTATTCATTGGAATAGCCCACAATCATCACCTATACAGTGCCACTGCTTAGCTTTGCAAAAAAGTATTGAGAACGGCTTATCTGTAAGAAGAAGTAGGATACTAAATATGCTTAACGCTCAGTATATGCCCACTGCGATCTTCTATCACCTCTACATAAGTTCATTTAAGAGGTATTTTGCTCCTTTCTAAACATTCATAATTTTGCGTTTAATGCCAATATCTAAGAAGTCAAGACGTCTCAATTCCAGTTTCTGCGAGCCTTGTGCATCCCACACCGAATCATCAATCCTTTTTATTGCTTGTTACAGAAACTGAAAATGATTAGACAGAAGAAAACCCATAGGGATGCAAATGCAACAAGCTGCCAGGGTCTTAGTCTGCCGCCTGCTTTCTCAGCACCGTGCAGCCCTGAAGTTTTGATAAGCTGCTTCTTTCCCCGAGCTATGTGAGGGCTGGTGATAAGGTTGAGGAAAAAGGCAGTAAATACAAACAAATTGCTGCAATGTTCAGCCCATTCTCAAGGAAAGAATAGGACCCAGATGGAAGCATTAACAATCTGTTTTAATACTCCACTTCCACAAAACCAGATTAACGTAAGCTAGAAAGGGGTACGTGCATCTCACTGGAGATACAGGCATTGGATTCTCAGCTTTTGTTGTTGTTTTTACAATAAATGTGAAGCCAAATTCAAAAATTACTACAACACATTTTAATTAAGATGCTCGCCCTTCTTCTACTCTCCCAGAAACCTCTTCAGAAAGGATTTTATGGCATCCATCAACTACTTCCCAAATTCAATTTTAACGGTGCTACTTTCCACCACTTCTTAAACCGTAATTTATTTTGTCTGGCCGTTTTAGATTTAATATATAATTTTCATGAGAGGAAGATAATCCACTTATATTAAAGTGGCAGATGGCAACATCTTTCATGTATAGACGACTTTCAGTTTTATTACAGTTACAGACTTCTTTAGTACCTATTGCACTGATTATACAACATATGTTACTCTGCAACCAAAACTGTGGAGATGATCAAAACCACCATCCTCTTCTTGCACAGTGGCTGTAAATGCAAGCTAAAAAAAGTATTCCTTTGGTTAAATATAAAATAGCTGTCTGGGAGAATATCATCACATATACAAATAGCCAAAAGCAAAATATTCTTTTTTTCTCTTTTTGTTTTCGGTTGGGGTGGTTTTTCTTGTAATTTTTATTTCTATATGAAAAAATTTCCTTCCTGTAAAAGTCCAAGCACCCTGCCAGCACTTGAAATTCCTCACGTAATTTCACAGAGTAAGGCAGCACCTCAGTTGCCTGAACATTTTCTCCAAACAACCCCGTAACAGAGATCAGCAAACCCTACCTCATCCTCCGTGTATCTCGCTCCTACCCAAAGACATTGGCCATGGGGAGACCCCCGGACCAGCTCT
This sequence comes from Psophia crepitans, assembly GCA_013399095.1. Taxonomy (NCBI): domain Eukaryota; kingdom Metazoa; phylum Chordata; class Aves; order Gruiformes; family Psophiidae; genus Psophia; species Psophia crepitans. Next base: position 203,955 of record VWZZ01004469.1, on the reverse strand, counting down.
CAGCACAGAGTTTGTTGGAGGTCATCGAGAGGACTCAGCAGCATGGACTGGGGCCCTTCCCCACTGCTTGGCCTCGGCGCCACAGGTCAGTGAGCTTACCCCCCATGCTCATGGCTCTCCGTGGATTCAGCAGAACATGAAGGCACGTTAGTACAGACAACTTCTTGAACTGGGTCCCGGTTTTCTCTTGCAATTCTGGATGATGAATGGCCAAAAAGCTTCAAGGAATTATGAAGTATCAAGTAACATTTGGAGAGCGGAGCATTCGATATGTTAAAAAGAATAATATCTTCGCTTTCCAACAACGCCAGGTGCCTGTGACTGGGTAGGGTGACCCACCCATCATCCCTCACAGAACTTTGTTTCTATGATTTCACCAAATCAATAACATCTAATTGTAATGATGGCCACTAAACTGACAACCTAACTCTTGAGTGAGATTTTAATCTTTAGGGCTGCAGCGTACTCAAGACACTTTAAGGTCTCTTTCAACCTAAACCATTCTGTGATTCTATGACACTACAATTTGATAATGTTAACAGCTGCCTACCTACTCCACTTCACTTGAATGCTTTGTCTTCATCCATAACTTTTTCAGCACCTGTCAAAACTGCCAGCATGGAACCAGTGGGAAAACCAGGTCCCAAGGTCTCCAGAAATAAAAGACCAGCACAGACCAGTATGAATTTACAAAACCAACAGGCTTAAGATTTACACTCTGGGAAAAGAGACTAGGAACATCAGTTTTTTCAGCCAAGATATACAGGGTTTTCTTCCAGTCCCACTGTTTTCAAATCCCCTTATATAGCACAGGCAGGACTGAAGATACGCCTTCATTACTGGACAGGAACGTACCGAAATAGAGTAATTTAAATAAAGGAACATCGATCTAATTGGGCAATCCTGGAGACAGTGAGCTGATGTTGGATAAAATCCTAAAGTTATATTTGCTCTTCACTGTTCATCCGTAATTCCTATTAGCATAAATATGCTACTAAATCTCCCACAGTAAGCAGCTGTGGTAAATTACTTCTGTAGGCTTAAAAGCCAACAGTAATAAAGTATTATTTTACTTTCCATTAAAAAAAATAACAACAGAGGCTTATATGAGATGCACATACACGTTTGGTTCCAGTGGAATGTTATTCATGAGCCCCCAAAGTTATTTTATATCTGAAACCTGTGTCACTACAAATCAGCTATATATGCTATTGTCTTCCTATTGTGATTCTTACTGCCTCCAATTTACACAAGCGTTCTACGTACAGCACTGGGTCTGCACAAAAGTCTTGGGGCCATTTCTCCTTGATGACTTATGTTTGCCAATAAGTTAGGAACACAGGATCAGGAAAAATTGCCCAAGCCACTGTATCCAGTCCTCTACAAGGCGAGAAAAAAACACAGTATGTATTTCAACAAGCTACACGTTACCTGTTCCATATACCATCACTTGCGGTGGGGGGACAACGACGATGGGGATGACACAAAAACTTTTAGAAACTTAAAAAAAAAGAAGTGGAAAAGCCATAACTATAGCATATCATGAGAAGTGAGCAAGAGAGGTAAGGCACTGCCAGTGTCCGAAGTCTGTACAATAGCTTAAACCACACTAAATATTTATGGTCTGAAGAAATAGGGAAACTGATACAGATAAAATTATCCTTAAATCCAGGCAGCTACTGCAGACTTGCTAACTGTGAGATGTGCTACTAGGGATTACAGAAGGTGTCAGTGAAGTTACACACAGGCACAGTAGTAAAAGGAAAACACTTCAAAATAACGTATTATCCAAAACAAAACTAGACTTTGTGTAAGCCTGTTTCTATATATAATCTTTCCAAGTGCCCTGTATAGAATTTAGGCAAAACTAGAATTACTTTTTTTTTTTAATAGGAAAGTAACATGAATTGAGGATTCTAAAAAAGCATTTCATACTGCATTTCATATCATCTTACTGGAAACATCTATTCAAAATGGCATGCAGTGCAGAGAAGTACGGGTTTGAATTTGGGTTAAAAGATCATAAATGGGAGATAATGGTGTATCCACATTACGTAAACTTGCCTTTTGTCCATCTTTCTTTATTAAATTTATTTATGGTCACCACAAGGACCTCAGATGAAAGCACCACTGCATCAGAGAAATGTCTAGTGAAAATTTGGGTACAGTTCGTGGACTAACAGAAAGTCAATATAACGCTGACTTTGGTAATGGAGAAAAATCCTGAGGAGATGGAGCTATGATAGCCATTTAGAGGCCACCCATAAAAAAGAAACAAAGAGTTCATCCACCAACCCTAAAACTCATCACAGAGGTAAGAAGAGATGTAACCATACCTGTAAAGGTGTCTACCCATCAGAGGTGTGAAATGGCACAAGCTGGCAGCAGCAACCCAGAGCAGAGAAGCCAGACCTGACGCTATTTCCCCACAAACTGGCCAAGTCCTCGCAGGACCCCAAAACTCAAGCCTCTCACACCAAGCCTGTGCATCCACTGAGCTCCAGAGTCAAGGCCACAGCAGTATTAGCTCTAAGTTTTACCCTGTGCTACGCTCCCCCAGGGATGCAGTCCCTCTCCCTTGTTATTCAGCTGACTGCACTATGGAGGCAGAGCTGGATGCGGATGTAAGTTTGTGATACGGCTAGGGACGTTTGGCACGCTCTGAATAACCAGTGTTTCAGTAACTTACTGAGCTTGATTACCTTGGAGGTTCTGACAGGAAAAATAATGTTTTCCTAAAGGTTGAAACAAATTCTACTAAAAATAAGAGCAACCCAGGACCAAGGTCAAGATGCTGTTTCTCTATTGCTATTGATTAAGCTCACAGGAGGACTTCTGCTCCACTGAAATGTAATACCTACCCCTTGGTCTCTCTCTTTTATGCACTTTGGCCTTTACATCCCATGAGCCCTTTAATTTCACTCTAAAGAGCCAACTGGTCCAGGCTGCTTCTCAGCCATCCATAGAAAACTGTAGCCCTCAGAAGAAATTATTTCCCTCTCCTCCTCCATTAACCAATTTCCAAAGCTGAGCCAAAATAATCACACCACGAGCATACTTATATGGTGCACAGCCACCTGAAATATGTGGGGTTTGCTTCACTTCCAAGCTACATTTGTCATTCCCAGTGCTTAACTGCAGGCATCCAGCAAAATGTTACGGGAACAGAAGAAAGATTTTCAGCAACATTGCTGAAAAATAAGTTAAAAGAGGAATTTAAGAAGAGTTTGGTAAATCCTGAAACAGGAAAAAGCTGAAAGTGTCATTTCAGCATCATGGCTTTTCTTCAGTGCTTGAACCTGCCTCAGTTTTGAAAGCAGATCCTTCCCTCCAACCTCTTCATGCTCTTACAGTCAGGGCCTCACTGGCCTAATGTAATCCATATGCTTACTATTGCTTACACGCTAGTCTTAAGGGTCAGCTCAGCTGAGTTATAACCCCATCACACATACCTCCCTACCGTCTGTTACCTTTATCACAGAAAGGCACGCTTGGAGATAAAATAAACAGAACGTGACAAGCGTGAAGTTTATTATGTTTTCAAGAATTGGTTTTATGCACATTTTTGCTAGACGTCAGAACAAGAATATTTTGATCAGGTATTCGATTAAATATCTTTAAAAATCATCAGAAATAAATTAAATGTAAGTGATGCATGAAAGCAAAGCATCAGATATATACATTCATTACTGAGTAGACAGAGAAGCCACTTTTTTTTTCTTTCAGAAAACAGAATTTTATATTGGAGTGGACTGGATCAAGAATTTCACCTGAGAATCTTCTTGTGGATATCATTTTAGAAAGGTCCTGTACTCTGCATGGCCCAGTGCAGGATGAGCAGTTGGTTCCGTATTTGTGATGTGGTAAGAAGGCTGCTGGACTTGCATAAGTAAATTAACATCTTTCCTCACTGCCCTGCTAAGGGAATGCAAATCTACCCAGGACAAGAAAACAAACAGTTGGCAGAACGTTGCTTGAAAACAATGAGGTTTTTTCCCTTAAGAGTAGGATTTGTTATATTTACTGCTTTTCCCAATGGCAGCGAGAGGGCTTGCAATGCACAGAGCCAGCACGCTGTGGCAAGTTTGAGCAGCGGCCGGAAGGCCGGCATGGGTTGTGGCAGCAGCTGCTGCAGGCGGGAAGCAGGGAGCCGTGCCATGGGATCGGAGGAAGCCAGAGGGAAATACTGCTCTCCAGGGAGAGCTAGATGAAGCAGGAGTGTGATGGGTGCACTAGGGAGCATGTGGTGTTAGCAGTACCGCTACTGCCGTAGCGACTCAGGGGAAGCACACAAGTTCAAAGCAGAACGCTCTACAATCCTCAAGGCAGAAACTAGCTGCACTCAGATGGTGAAGAGCACGGGGGAAAGGAAGAGAGCAACGAGTTGCTGGTGGAGCTGGGGGTGGCAACAAGCTTTTTATCATTCTACCATAAGCACTGTGCAGCAGGTGTTCAACAGCAGACTCTTAAGAGTAGCTCCAGAACTCAAGTGAGGACTGTTTCTGACCCAAGGAAGGTGTCTTACCAAGTTTTGATATGTCATGGGCTACTAGCTCCCCTATGGACTTGTTTTCTATTATACACTTCACCTAAAGGAGTAATATATGAAGCCGCCCAAGACTTAACAGAGCCAGTAACATAAAAAGAACAAGGTGCTGATCCTCCATCATTTTAACATGAAGAAGTATCTGGATGCAGATACACGATTTAGTCAATTTGCATTGTGCTGTGGTCCTGTGATGCTCCAAAAACAAACAAACAAACAAACAAAAACTCATCCAAAAAGCAAAAAAAAAGCGCACCACTGATGGTTTGAAACTTAACAGCATAACTGACATGGCATTTGCTTCATTTCAGCGTTATTTTTTTAAACCCATGGGTGAAATGTACTATTACATGCCCTTGCTCCCTTAGCAGATGCCCTCTGAACATTTGAAGCTTGAGAAGCAAATAGCAGCTACGAAGCTCATGCCTTTCAGGCCTGAAACTCTTATTAGTCGACTAGCCTTACTAGCCTTTAATTTACAGGGTTTTTTCTAGTGGGTGCATGTCAGCTCCACTACAAAGAGATTTAATTAGTCTGTAATTTGACATTGCAACACACTGGCTAGACAGACCAATGAAGGAGGACATGTACGGAACTGCAGAGCACAGATTCGCACTAACTTGGAAGCAAGAACAACTGTCGTGTCCAAACCAGCTTGTGCTAACTGCTGCAATGGTAACATAAATAAGCAAGTAACGCACAGCAAAATGCTGAACCTTCATCCGTACCTGAGATACAGAAGGTCGAGGGGGCAGTGCAGGCGGTGGTGGGGGCAGCCAGCCAGACCTCACAGCTGAACAGTGAGAAAAGAAGGAAAAACAAACAAACAAAACCACATTAATTTATTTCCAAATAAAACCAGAACTAATTTCCATGATAATTCCTAGTGAAGAGGCAGTATTCAACATTTTAATAACAGAAACCAAACTTGATCTTTATTGAGCAAAACCCTGTTTGAAATAACTTCATGAGTAGCAAATGAGTAGTGATTTAATTGCTGTAAAAAACCACAATGTTATGATAAAAAGCAGAGATGGAAGCCAGTCAGCCACAACAGCTGTAGCTAAAGCAATCCAATTCTAGTTAAAGAACCCCAGAAACTGGGTCTACTTGTCCTTGGGACTTTGCTCTTTGTCATTAACATTATTGCCTTTTTTAAACGTGATGGTTTAGCGTCCAGTGCAGACATTCGCATTCACTCCAGATAAAACACACTATGTGATGGAGCGCAGCCTTGAAAAGCGAACATCTGCCATGGAATTAATAGGACAAAAGCCTAAACGAACCAGAAAGAAATTTGTTTCTTTGGCTTTATGTTTTGTATTTGCATGTTATTACTCGCTGGTGGTATTTCGGAAGGAGAAGGAGAAATAAGGGGAGGAAGACAAACCTTAATGATCAGTTCAGGCCCCTTCAACATAACACAGTGTCAACCTTTAGCTTGAGTCAACACAAAGGGAGGGCAACAGTCACGTAGGTCCAGTCACTGTACTCCTCAGTTTCCTTAAATTACCTAAAGCCCATCATGGCAGAAAACTACATGACAGCTGACAGCTTCCAAAGGCAGCCACAGAGAGGAGGACCAGGCCAGCACAGAGACACCAAGCGGGACGAGTGGGTTACCTTCCCCAAGCTCTTGTCACACCGAGTGCTCAGCACTTGCACTGACAAAGATATCAGACAGTCCATCTTCCACTGCTGGTTATTTGTATACCAAAAAAAAACCCAAAAACCCAAACCCAAACTAACAAACCAAACCCAAAACAATATTTAACTTAGAAATGCCTTTTACCACAATGATGCTAGGCAAGCAATTACATTTATACACTTTTCATTTCCATGCATGTTTTAAAAAGCCATAAAGACCATTATGAGCCCTGTTACAGCTTAGCCATTTACATATTTTATATACCACGTCTAAAAATGTCTACACAGTTAAAAATACAAAGACAAAAGATATTCACCATTAAGGACAACAGTGACACGAGAGTAAAAATATGTGGACGAAAACATTGGGAACAGTCATATTGACTACATACAGCTCCAAAGAGGCTTATAACCATGGCAGAAGGTTTGGAACTAGATGATCTTTGAGGTCCCTATCAACCCAAACCATTCTATGACTCTAGAATACATTGAGGTTTTTTTACATCTTCTGTATCATGATCTCATGAATCAAAATGAAGCCTAGCATCACTGCACACAGTGCCAAGGAGAGAGGTAGAATGATTAAAACCCAACTTAGGTTAAGCAAGGGAGCCACTAACACCCTTGCACGTGTAAGAGAGATTTTTAAAAATATGGTCATTAGGATCCTTTCTCTTGCGTTTCATTAGTTCTGTTTATATGGCTGCTACAATACCAGCATGATGCCACCTCTACACTCTCCATCTCCTCTGTGCAACTAATCTTTAGAAACAAACAGTGGTGTAAGAAACCTTCCTTTCCTTTAGTGTGAACTTCAGATCATTGCTTCATTTATCTGAGCACTGGCAGCAGCTTTAGCAATTACAGCTAACAACAATATTTGAAAACACCATCTAACTCAAACCACCAGCACTCTGCAGGTCCGTCAGCTGTACGCTGTAATAGCGGGCAAGTACATACGCTCAGTGCAGGACGTTTATGTTCAAGAAACCTCGTGGGAGCTCTGCTGCAACGCTCCATGGGAAACACCTGCGTGCACCTTACCGTCTGTTGTGGGTTTGTGTGGCAAGGTTTTGGAAGCGGGGGGGCCACAGGGGTGGCCACTTCAGCAAAAAAAGCTGCCAGAAGCTTTCCCTGTGTCCGACAGAGCCAATGCCAGCCAACTCCAAGACCAACCCGCCGCTGGTCAAGGCCAAGCCCATGAGCGACAGTGGTAGCATCTCTAGGGTAACAGAGTTAAGAAGGGAAAAAAAATGAACGGTGGGAGCTTTTGCAGTCAGTGAGAGCAGTGAGAAGATGTAAGAAACTCCGCAGACACCAAGGTCAGTGAAGAAGGGTGGGGAGGAGGTGCTCCAGGTGCCAGAGCAGAGATTCCCCTGCAGCCCGTGGTGAAGACCATGGTGAGGCAGGCTGTCCCCCTGCAGCCCATGAAGGAGGGGTGATGGGGTGTAGAGATTCCACCTGCAGCCCATGGAGGTCTCCACCTGCTCCACACANTGCAGCCTGTGGGAAGGACTCACAGTGGAGCAATTCATGGAGGACTGTCTCCTGTGGGAGGGACCCCACGCTGGAACAGGGGGAGAGTCCTCCCCCTGAGGAGGAAGAAGCAGCCAAAACGACGTGTGATCAACTGACCATAACCCCCATCCCCTTCCCCCTGTGCCCCTGGGAGCAGCAGGGAGAGATTGGAAGTGAAGTTAAGAAGGGAGGGGTGGGGGGAGGTGTTTTAAGATTTGGTTTATTTCTCTCTGCTCTGTGTTTGCTTGGTAATAAATCAGACGAATTCCTCTCTGCATCTGGTCTGTTTTGCCCAGGACGGTAACTGGGGAACAGCCTTTCCCTGTCCTTATCTCGACCTATGAGCCTTTCGTTACACCTTTTCTCCCCTCTCTAGTTATATGGCGGCTTTGGTGGGCACCTGGACTCCAGCCAGGGTCAACCCACCACACTCTCCCACCAACCCATGGTTGCTACTGCAAGGGTATCATCTCTGCTCTCCAAACAGCTCTAATGTCATGGGGGAGCTCGAATCAGGCACACTTCCTAATGAGCCCCTGGCACCCTGAACACAAAGCTATGAAGTGCGCTGCTGCCACAAGAGCACAGGGGTCCCTTGGGTGCAGGCAGGCACCGGTCCCAGCAGCTCCGCTGGCCCTTCTGAACATAGGTAGTCCCCTCCAGGGTTCATCATTTCTCTATGTGCTGGCGTACACTCCAGCAAGCCCTTAAAAGCTTTTCTACAAGAGCTGCATCCATTGAAAACACACCTGAACTTCAGCTCTAGAGAAGACAGCACTTACTGTCCTCACTCACCAATTCTTCAACCCACCTAGGGAAGCAATAATGTAGTCTTTATGTATATAGGTGCTGGTCTTGTTGGAAAAGCATCTCCTGAAGTGGTTGCACACACTGTGAAATCTCACAAGTCTCCTGTGATTTGGCTCAAAAAATTCCAATGGGAAAAGTAATTTTTCTGCAAGACTGTAGAATTAAAAAAAAAAAAACCCACAAAAAAAAACCCCACAGCCCATCCCAAAAAACTGCTTCTTCAGCTTTCAAAATGCAAAATATATGAATTTAGCACTGAAGTAGTTAGATGCTTACACCATATGCATTTGACCCAGTTTCGTCTTTTTAATCCTGCAAATTCTAACTTAAGCTACTCATGAAATATTCATAAAATTCCTGCTGTTGCAGAACATCTTTGGCCTGTTGTTAGCAGGAAATCATGCTTATGTGAGTACAATTGCTAGACAAAAGTTAGTTGACTTTTGAGGACTCATAACAACTTATACAAAAAAAAACACCTCACTTTTTTTTCCCCACAGGGCAATGAAAAAAAAATTTAATGACAGACACTTCAGTCTTCCCTAGTATCACTACCCTAAAAGAGGGCAGTATTAACTCATAGATATTTATGTGTATCAGCAGGTGACTTGTACCATTAGGCTATTCCAGAATACCTTCCCTTCCTGGGAGACTGTCCCGCACGGATCGGCCCTTGCTGTTAGGAGACGGCCTCACCACGTTAGCTCTGCGAGCAAACACAAATACAGGGAGGACGTCTCTTTCCAAAACAAAAGCAGGTACCCTGCCACAGACAAATGTCTTATTTCCAGGTGCACGCCTTGGAGCTGGGATAAGCTGCGTGCCATTGCTCTGTGAAAACAAGTCATCACGCCCTGCGCAAAAGCAGAGGGACCTGGAGGGGCCTCGCACAGGTCACCTTGTTACTGAGCAACCTGGTGGTACTCACAGCAGGGCGAGCAACGTAAAGCAAATCTCCGAGACAGCACTGTGGAAAGGCCATACACGTACCAGTAAAATAGATTTAAGTATATCCAGCATCGGTGTCACATGTATTCCTGTAAATGATAGCATTTTCATGCACTAGTTACTCCTACAAAGATAGTGATAAGGCTTTCGGTTCAAAAACCATGGCTCTTTACTTAGCATGTTTACACTTTAAGGCGCTTTATCAGCATGGAAAGCTTCCAGGACCATTTTTCTGCCCTATTTTGGCAATCACAAAGGTCTGATAGCACTAACAGGACACCACGCTAGATAAAAACCCCACATTTTCCAATCTGAAGGTAGATTAATATTTTAAAACAAACACCAGGATGTAATTCTACGCCTTGAGAACAGGCCGCGCCACCCTATCTGGCCATACTCCGCTCTGCCTCCAGCCTCCCTAGCAGACAACGCAAATCCTCAGCACTTTCATTACCCACGGTAGTGAAAAAGACTAATCACGGTGACCATCCAGGTAGCTCCTTTACTTGACTTATTTGATCTAGGAAGAGGAGACCAAAGAAAAGACATAAAATTATTATAGTACTGTGAAAGCTATGGAAAGTAGGTCTACAGCTCACCAGGCACAGCAGCAAGGGAGGATGTCAAAATTAGGGTAAAACAAACTTGGGCCCTTGAGATCCTTTAGAGTAACCTGCAAGAGCAAAGTGCTGCACCTCTCCCACCCAATGACAGTCACTTGTCCTCTTGTTTCTTAGTACTGAAGAAAACGGCCATAAATACAGTGAGCTGCTGGATGCATGCTGTTTCTAAAAATTAATTAATACTGGAACAGCAGCATATAAAACTAGACTTCCTGAAACATTTCCATGTCAGGTATCTATTTAATTTCCATTCTTTGCAGCTGTCTTTCTTCTTAGTTTTTTATGTCTGTCACCTTACCCTGGGTATCACCTCAGACAAGTTAAAGCTTTGGATGAAAAAAAGGTTCTCCATTTTCTCATCTGAATTAAGTATGTACATAAGCACTGAGAGAAGGGTGGTGTTCCTGGATCAAGGGCCATTTTGTACCTTTCCAGTGAAAGTAAAACCAGAAATTGCCTACCAAATGAAGTTGACCTCATCTCATGTCAAATCTCCAAACACCTTTCATCCCATGACCAAAAGAAGGGCACGCAGAGTTTAGCCACTCCTCTTATTTCAGTCACCATGCCCAAAGGGAATGTTGCCCTGTGTTTTTCAGACCACACAGAGGGTACCGTCCTAACCAAACCCAGCCTAAATCCATGCTGCCCTGGATCTAGATGGCCCAAACGCAGGTCTATGCTTCTGTTCTGCTTCCCCACCACCACCAGGCCCCACATTCTGTAATCGGGTAGGGGCCATCCAGGGACTTAAATTGGGAGAAGACAGTTCTTCAGTAGAGTCTGGCTGATGTGTTTGGTATTTTTCAAGTGGATGCTACAGGCCAGCCCTCAGGATCAGCCCTGCTGCTGGATCAAGGGAGAAGCTGGTTGCATGGCAGATTTACATCAGTTTACCCTGCTTCAGATTGCTCGGCTCCCAGGATCAGGTTTAACACAAGACCAACCAATTAATTTTATCAGGAAGCAAAGGAACTGCAACACTGAAAACAGTTTGAAAAAGATAAGCCATCGGAATGAGTGACGGCTTCAGTTTCCCAAACTACCTAAGGCTCCAGGTCCTTAGGTAGTCTGGGAAGCTGATATTTTCACCCTTCTACTCTGAGGCTGTTTTGCAGAGTTTTCTGTGATACTTTTCCTGCTTCTGCTGCCAAAGGCAGACTACAGAGAAGTGCTGTGTCTAAGGTGGTTTCTGTTTACCTCCCTCTTACAAAACTTCCCTTCTTGTTCACTGAAACTGGTACTTGGCTATCACGTAATGCTGATATCTTCCTCTGCACCCCTTCATTTATTTATGTTCCTGATAAAAGCATTAATAAGGTGGATTGTGAAATAACTGTTTTTTTCAAGAGATATGATTTATCGTGTCAATAATATCTGCAGAAAGTTACAAAAAGGAAAATAATTTCCAGGGGCAGAAATTTAATGAAGGATTCTAGTAGGGTCGTTGAAATATCCATTTATCCAGGGACTTGTTTCAGTAATTCTTAGGAATGTCTCTTCAGCAGGCAACAGCAATGCAAAAAAAAACAAAAAACGAAACAAAAAAAAAACCCAACCCACATTTTTAGCCTCCTGATAAGAATTTTGTTATCAGCTTTGTAGAGAGACTGTAGAAAGCACTGCCAATGCCAAAATTAGAGACAGGGTATGCAGGCTGAGTAATAAAACCTCTCTTCTCGCAGTTTTGGGAACCCGCTCAGCAGCAAAGCAGAGCGATACAGACACCTGGTGTCAGAGGCACGCTCTTGTTAGCGGTATATTTCATGTGCTAATCACACAGAACATCATTCGTACCTCGACCGCATGGAAAGCAAGTGATTAGGAACTGATACAGCCAGCCTGAAACATTAATGCTTCTGCACTATGAACTCACAGACCTTATTTAGGACACCGGTGTGCTTATGTACTTGATGGGTCACTTCCACACCAAATAAGCAAAACACCGTGTTAAAGGTGTTTCGTTATGGTGCCATTTTTAATACCCTATATATGCAATTTAACATGTTTTCACTGTGAAACAGTAGGGTTTTTTAAGCACCTGTTTTCTGTATTGTGTCCTCTATCCACATCATCTGTATTTTAACTTCCTGTCCCTCATTTTCCCTAACTCGTTTGATTTTCTAGTTACTGTTTTCTGCATCCCTTCCTTTCCTGTGTGTTTCTGTTCGGGGACTCTTTCTCCCTCCTTCCTCCAAACCATTCACGATTTTGTTCGCTCTCACTTCAGGTTTAACTCCATTCTCCACCCACAGGGAGGCACAGTCCCTCCACCTTCCTCTCACAGATCCATCTTGCCAGAGCTTCTCACCCCGGGAACTCCCCTGGGAGCGCTGGAGGCTCCAGCACTTGCCGCCTGTGATCATTTCTGACACAGATCAACTCGGAGCAGGCACACAGGAGCCGGGAAGAGCAATGGGCTACCACCCACCAGCCCGCTGGTCCCACCTGCGGCTCAAATTTTTCTTCTTGAGGACACCCGCATCACCAGGGTCTCCCCACAAGGGAGGAAACTTGCTCCCCCAGTTCCACATGAGAAACAGAAGATCCTTCCTTCTTTAACCTGGACTGTAAGCTGTTCTATGATGGACCAATATCTTTTCGTGGAATAGAGCAACCCACTGTTACTGGACTGTAAACCATTCCTCAGTTCTAGAAAGACAAGAGCTAAGATTAGAAAAATTGGGAAAAAAGTAATTTTTAAAAAGTTTCACTTACACAAACCGTCAAAAAACAGTTACACTTGAAAGGCTGGTAAGATTTACTTCAGTTTGCATACAAGTACTCTCTGGCTTCAGTCCTTAGAAAGAGACATAAAAGTTTAAAAATCTAAAAATGCAGAAGTAAGCTACCCCATCATATTCCTGTCATGTAATAACCATTCATCCATTTACGTCCTCACTATTTTCTTCATCCCATTCAACCTTAATTATGTCCTTGTCCAGGTGGGCAAAGCAATAAGTTACACAGTTGTAAACACATAAACCCCTCACAAAAAAAAATCTAAAAGGGTGAGAGGCACAAACCTCTTTCATTCAAAGCAAAGGACAGACATTCATATTTTATTCAGAATAAGTTCAGTTCAGTGATCACATATATTCCAAAGGGGAACACGACTAGAAGGAAACAGCAGCTCCAGTAACAGCTCAGGAGCGGAGATACAGTGCCAGAGAATAGTACAAACAGCAGCTCAATTTTGTGTCTTCTTTGGTTTATGCGTAAAAGACTTTTTAAATTTGAATTGTTATTGTTGTTACAACCCTTACAACCCAAGATGTTAAACTGACTCTCAGCTCAAAGCTGGCAACGTTAGAGTTCTTGTATACTGTGCAAACGATATTCAACAAAGTGGCAAATTTTGGTGATGGTATTCACCATTATTGCTATTCTAAAATAAAGGTCCTTCAGAATTGTCATCTTCCTAATCTAATGTTTTGGTCTGATTAATAAACACAACACAGTAACATGCAAGACAGCATAGTACTGCAGCATGAGTAAAATCCACCCTACTACTCAAGAAAGTAGCTGGGTTTTACTAAAGCAAGGCCAATACAAGAGGAATGAGAGGACGGGGTCCTGAAAATTAATTAATTTTACTGTGATCTAAATCCAGCATAAAAAAAGGACATTATTGTTACAGGTTCTCCTTGTCACTTCAGTTTTGAACCAAAAAGTTAGTTGAGAAATCTGTATTTACAGTAACACAAACAACATAATCCCTTAAAATCTTGCCTTTACTAACTAAGACTTGCAGACAGCTAACCTCAATAGTTACAGATATTTCCTAGCAAATACAATTAAGCATAAAAGAATACAGAAGATGATGCAGTAATCATAGTTATCTAGGTTAAGTTTGGCAGGGTTTTTAGTACCCAATTCCATGTGCCCAAAAGGGAAAGTCACTCACATTTGCTCACTAAGCTAAAAATATGATGCAGCTGAAAACAGCCAAAAACAGCATTAGGGTAAGTATTTAGACCTATTTGCATCAAAATGTGTATGACAATGGAGCAACAATCATTTCAATTCTCAAAATCCTCTTTCCTACACAATCACAGGACTGTTTTATTTGACACGTGGACTGAGAACATTCAGAAATAAATAACTGGCTGTGGTTTGGGGAAATATGAAAAACCAAAGACATCTCAACACACACTTACTGTTAGGAAATCTCCACAGCTGGCAAATAAAACGCACCAAGCCTGTACATTCAAGGAAAGGTTGTGCTAACTGAATGAAGTAACGAAGGTTTGATGAAGTAAAGGAAGTAAGGAAGAGCCTTCCTCTTCAAAGGTATGAAAAAAGAGGATAAAATGTGATGCTGAACACCAGTCTTCCTCTAGCACTAATGAAAATGAAAGGGCACAGAAAAGAAGTTTGTACTGACTGAGTCTTATGATAGAAGTACCACTTCAAACGGTGTGGGAAACGTGTATATGAAGGAATACAGAAGTGATGTGGGGATACATTCACCTGACTTACGGGAATGCTGACGCACACCAATAACTCTGTTCCCTTGTTCCTTTTCTATGAATGCTACACGGAGAGCGGAGGGCATGTTGCTGGAGCAAGTCCGGAGGAGGACCACAAAGCTGATCAGAGGGCTGGAGCAACTCTCCTACGAGGACAAGCTGAGGGAGCTGGGCTTGTTCAGCCTGGAGAAGAGAAGGCTCCGGGGAGACCTAACTGCTGCCTTCCAGTACCTGAAGAGAGGGGCTGTTGCTTAGGGAATGCAATGATAGGACAAGGGGCAATGGGTTTAAACTAAAAGAGGGGAGATTTAGATTAGATGCTAGGAAGAAATTCTTTCCTGTGAGGGTGGTGAGGCCCTGGCACAGGTTGCCCAGAGAAGCTGTGGAGGCCCCATCCCTGGCAGTGTTCAAGGCCAGGTTGGATGGGGCTTTGGGCAACCTGGTCTAATGGAGGGTGTCCCTGCCCATGGCAGGGGGTTGGAACTAAATGATCTTTGAGGTCTCTTCCAACCCAAACCATTTTATGGTTCTATCATTCTATGTTTTCTCATTTGGCAGCAATCACTTGCTCAGCAGAGGTAAGTAGAGGTTACAGATCTGACTGTAAGGAAAACATCATCCATAACAGAAAACGCTGCACTTAAAATAAAATGCTAGTGTGTTTTCCCCTTACCAAATGTGGTGCTAAACACCTCACATTTTAAAAGAGAGAAAAACCCAAAAATACTAGCCCCAGGTTGCTGGCTGAAAGCAGCACCCCCGAAGGAGCAAATGCAGGTTACAGTGAGTGCTCTCTTGCAAGCCCATGTAAGAAGTGGTGCCTGCATTCCACGCGTTCTTCATGGCAGGGACAGCCGCAGCAGGAGGCAAGTTTCAAAGCAAATGAGCGCCTGAAAACCATCACTCAAAAATTTATTTGTAAATGGTTATATGGCTGTTTTGAGAAATTACACAGATATTCAATCTTCCTTCCATAACAAGAAGAAACTGCACTGTTTATGACAATTATGTTGTTTCATCAAAGCAAATTCTCTCTTCCAAACAAGTAGCCTTTGTTCTACAGAACTGTTAATTAAAAGAAGTTATGCAATTCAGAAATTAAATTAAATGGGAAATAAAGCGTATTTCAGAGGCATGTATATCAGTCTAGCAAGACCCAGACTGCTGTCACTGCCTATAATTGCCCAAAAGTAAATTTTTTATTCGTTGTCACAGGCAGAAAATCTAATTGAACAAAATGCCAGAAGACAATGGGTGCATTTTTGAATTTTTATACTGAAGCTGAGACTTGCCCCACTCCCAGAGTTATCCCAAGGCACATCCTTGCTTACTGCTGCCGTCAAGGGTAAAGGTGGCTGGGGGCCTTGCTGCAGGACTGCTGGGCTCCGAGCTGCGGCAGTTTTCGGCTCCTCTATACCTATTCCGTCACCCAGATCGTGGGACAGACAGAAGAGAGCAGCTAATTCTGCAAACGACCTTTGTGAGCAATGGAGGAAAGTTCTGTGGGCCACAGGCTCCCGGGTCTTACTCTGGGAACTCTTGGCTTGTATCTGGACAGTGGGCTAGAGAAGAAACGAAGACATAAACCAGGTCATGTATGCATTTAAACTGACATTTCTGTTTGTACTTAAAACCTGCTGTTGTCTTTCCAGGAATGTATAAACCTCAGCCAAGTGTTTTCTTCATATGTACGTAGGCCAAATGCCAAAGATTATATATTCAACAAAAAGAAATACATTGAGAACCTAGCTGTACTGAATTTTTCTCAGATGTGAATGCAAAGACTACACGATTACTTAAAAAAAAAAAGATATTTCTGTCTCTCAACATCTCTTAACAGAAATTCACATATGGACTCACAGGATGACCTGGTATGCAATGATTTTCCTCTAGTTAAATTCACTGGCAGCCCTGTACACTGATATTGTGGGGAAAACTCTTCAGGCATGAGTGGGTTTTGAAAATACTCTGCATCAAGGCAATGAAACTTTCACTGCAGCAACTTATTTGTGCAAGGCTTGAGAAAACACACATTCTTCAAAGCTAAGCAATACCCAGGGGCATCCGTGACAGCTTTAGGAGAAGAAAAACAGTTCTGGCAATAGGCATGATGCTTCACTGATGCCACTATTTAATAACCCCGACGCTGAACTTCCTGAGGTTTGCTTAACATTAAATAAGGCCATTCTACCATACATGTTCTCTCAACCACACCATATTCTTAGGGTCACAGCTAAGAAAAATAGGTCAGTACATGATAAAATATATCCCTATTGCTTGTCACATCTACAGTGTCCTCCAAAAATAGTGTCATGTCAAATCATGGCCTTGATGAACAGGAATAAAAGGTGGTGGTGGTTTGTTTTTTTTAATACATCCACATACACACAAACAGAGAGATATAGATAGAGCAATAATCCTCTTGTGTATATAATTAAAATGTCTGTCTAGAGCAGTTCAATAATTATAGTAGATTTGAAGAACATGGGACCTTTCAATAAATTCTTTTGGTTTTGTATGGTTTTCCTGCGTAAGGCTAGTTAGAGCGTCCCAGAGTGCAGCTATGGAGTATGAATGAAGACACCTCCTTCCAGCGTAGTTATGTCCCAATTCAGCAATTTTAAAGCAGTTTCCATGGCCAGTGCACTGCTGGACACCCTAGTCAACACATATACACGATATCTGTGTGTACTTGCCAGGAGAGTGGCATCTTAAGGTTAGTAGCAAACATAATATATCAGCAGTAAATGAAAAACAAACAAGAACATACTCCCAACAAACCAGTGCCCACAAGGATGTGCCAGAGTCTTTGGCTGTATTTACCTGAAGGGTTTTTCTTTTTCTTTTTCTGTACTTTAAAAACATAAAACAAACCAAACAATCTCCTCCCTCCCCCCCAAAAAAAAAAATTGCTCCACAACACTGAAGGCTTTACAATTCAAGAAGCGATACCTATAGATCAACAGGACCAATGAGGAACTGAAGATAAAACTCAATACTACTGAGTGCTCCTTTTCAGGTGTGGGAGCAGATTATCCACCAAACTCACAAAATCAGGATTATTTCTGAACAAGAACTAGTAGGACAAAAACAAACGGACCAGGAGTAATGGGTTTAAACTAAAAGAGAATAGATTTAGATTAGATATTAGGAAGAAATTCTTCACTGTGAGGGTGGTGAGGCGCTGGAACAGGTTGCCCAGAGAAGCTGTGGAGGCCCCATCCCCGGCAGTGTTCAAGGCCAGGTTGGGTGGGGCTTTGGGCAACCTGATCTACTGGCTGGCATCCCTGTCCATGGCTGTGGGTTGGAACCAGATGATCTTTAAGGTCCCTTCCAACCCAAACCATTCTGTGATTCTATGATTCTATGAATGGGATTACTGTAATCAAACAGGATATACCCTGAAAGCTATTAAAATGGCCGATTTCAGAGTCTGATTTTCTGCACTGACACTAGGCAACACAGTGGTGGTAGAAGGGATGGTCATTGCAGCTGATTTTTGTGGCTCAGCTACATAAGACTATTTTTGAAAACCTAGGAAGGAAGGAAGGAAGGCAGGGAGAAAACAAAGCAAAAAATTCAGTTGAGAGTAGGACAGAAAGCAGTCAACTAACTTGTGGATAGAAACACATCAGGTTTGATATTTATGCCAGGCTGTATTATCCCAACAGCCAAGAAACCCAAATAGTACCTTGCCACCATGTCATCTATATTGTAAATTTGTAACTGTATCTTCTGGTGGCTGATGGAAACTATTCTAAATTCATTTTCTATAGTGTCAGCAGAAATAAGAATACAGCTTGTCATTATACAACTGCGTGCAATTTACTTCACACAAACACACGCACACACTTTCTTTCTGGCAAGGCTCTTCGGTTGAAGGTGACAGTGCTTGAATCCCCCCCTCTACTACAAACTGCCTTTTTAGAAAGCGGAAAGTGCACCTCAGTAAAGAGTTTGGCTCTGAAACAACGACTGCTCCCTGAGGAAGAACTGTCTCTAGATAAAAAGGGTATCCAAAAATGATGAAATTGGAAATTTCTACTGAGAAACAAGATTAGTAGGGAAAAGGATGAAAAAAAAGGATTAAAAAAAAAAGGTGATGAAGAGAAGTGGAAGAAAATAAAGCAGCTGTATAAAATCACATTATCAATAAGATGTTGCAGAGTAACAACTATTCGGGGCTTAACAACAGAAAAGAGTGTACATGTTTCTTTATAGAACGAAGAATTGAAAACATGACTTCCAATGGCAGACATTTTACTTCAAAGCAGAGCAAAGCAAATGCACCGTGGTACTTGGGCGCACTGGAATGGGTTGATTTAATCCCCTCCTCTGGATGGTGCAGATTTATTTGTACTGGAATTTGTACTGTAGCCCTTGGGGTGGGCTACAAATGGTTTAACAAGTTCTTCCTTAAATCCTCCACAGCTACAAATTCACCCTTATTCTTTCACAACATTTACATTTTTGACACAAAATAGAACAGCTCCCTTAGCGGAAGACGACGACCACAATTATTTAGCATTGCCACCAGGGGACATTGAGGAGAGCAAAAAATGACAAGCCAACACCCTGCAGGTACAGGAGGAAGCTGAACTCTGGGAGACCATCCACATTTCTGCACTTTGGTAACACACCATACTTCATGTTTTATCAACCGAGAGCCAATTTTTGTTCCAACTATAAATAGCTGTAAATTTGAACTGAATATGAAGAACAGTTTGAGGGTCAACAAAGCACTTTCTTTTTTTGCAAGCAATATACTGGCTATCGTTACTTAATTACCCCACTTCCAGTGAAGAAACTCTCCAAAAAGTATTGATAGGACTAGTTATCCTTTCCTGCACTCACTCGAACACTGTCAGTTTGTTAAGCTGACCAGAATAAATCAATATGTTACTTCAAAAGTAGTGGTGACTTTCAAAACAATCCATTTCAAAAGCAAGATGTTACTTTTCATTCACAGAATGACTTCTTTGAGAATTTACATTCTCCTTTCATTTGTGTTCCAAGAGAAACTTAAATCCAACTTTATTTCTTTCCAGTTACACTTTTTTATCTGGATTCTGAGAGGATTTGCTGCCTTAGAAAATGTGTACTTGGCTCTGTTTGGGGTTTTATTTTGATGTATAATGAAATCAAAATTGGAGGCAACAGATCCCTGAAAAGATCAGGAATTGCTTCTCTGTGTAAGGCAGAAAAAAAATATATGTTTATTACTATTGAGTTTCAGGGTTCAGCACACAGAGCAGGACTCTTCAATTCTGTCTGGTGTTTGCACACCAAAAAAAAGTCCCATATAGCAACAACCACATCAGAGCGCTCAGTTAAAACATTCCTTGACACAGTCAAATCTTGGCTTTCTTCTGAAGCACAAACACGACCATGTTTAACCTAGTCCTTGAATCAGACTGTTAGTGTGCGCCGCATAAAGCTCTGGTCTGGTTCAAGGACACTGCTAAAACACAGCGATGCCGGGTGACTGCTGCCCTCAACAAACAGCTCCTCTTCCCACCGCTCACTGTGCGAGGCAAAAGGACCGATCAAACACTAACACACACGCTGGAGGGCAGTTTGCTTTCGCTCCAGCTACTATTCTACATTTTCTTGCTCTCCCCTCTACATGCACCCGTGTCAAAAGAAATTAGCCTTTTGACTCAAAGAATAGTTTGTGATTGCCCCCATGCATATGGAAGACTTCAGTATCAACAAAGGTTGCACACAAGAAATTTCAGTTTCTGCCAGTTTAAACATTAAGGGTTTTCTTCCGGCTTCTGAACTACCAAAAATAAATAGTAATAAATATCAAAGATATTGTAGTTACTGATGAGAACTGTCTAAACAGCCAGACGAGTTACAAACAGTGATAACGGACTACCATATGTTAAGCTTCCCATTATTGTGCCAGAAAACATTATAATCACCTTAATTATATGAATAGTGATTTTTTCCCCCTCAGTGGCGATGTAATGCAAGAAAGTGCAACTACTTCTGTTCCGTAGTGTTTTACAAAGGCGAGCATATGCACGTATTGTCAAGCATTTGTGCAAACACGTCAAGTTGCCAAGTATGCAGCTAACCTAAATGGTCTCAAAAGAAGGAACAAAAACAAACTTTACCTTGTGTGTTTTGTTGAAATATTTTGTTCAGATCCAAAGAGGAAGCTCTGGAATGTGATTTCTGTGGCCTTGGAGGTGGAGTAGGGGGTTCTTCTCCCTTTTTCATGGCATCTTCTATTGATGTGCTTGAATAAGACCTAACGAAGAACAGGGCAAGGGAAAAGTAGAAATCATTTTACTTCAGAAATTAATTTTAAACAACTACAGTGAAGAGTATGTAAAAATACACTGACCAGAACTCAAGTTCACGGTGGAAATTCCTTGCCCTAGTGACTAAAAGCTCCCCCTTATAACAAGACAGATTTATCTGCCAAGAGAGGGACCTACACGCCTGGGGAAAGGAATGGGTCACGCTTACAGAGCTACTGTTTTTTAAGGTCTTTTCTATCACAGCATCAGGCTCTTCGCATGTAACTTTAACTGCCAACAGGATAATTGTACCAACGATTTTCAATAAACCTGAGTAAAATCCTGCAACCCCCCCTACAGTTTCTCTTGCCTTTCTCAACTGTGAGGGAAGCGTTTATACAGGTATAGCTCCAACCTACCTCTTGCAAGTACACATTTTGTAGTTTCTAATATTCTAACTATCAGAATAAATTTTTCATAGCAGTCACTTAATTCCACAAAATCCAGAAAAACTGAATGGCTCCAAAGTGACCAAAATTGGGCAAATACATGTCTCAGTTCATCTTCCACATCCTGTTAATCCCACTGTGATGCATTCGCTATGAATTTTGATTTTGCTGAATAGTGCCCAGTATTTTTCAGCTGTTGTAGTTACCAGTTTTTCTGCAAGACTGAGAGCTTTGTTCGAAACGAGCATTGACAATGTGAGATGTTACACTTACTGTAACACATTATGCATGACAGGCAAGACCAAAAACACATTCGAGTAGAACAGAAATAACTCCCACTAATGGGAAACGGATCATTTTTTTTTTCACCAAACAGGCTGCTGTTAGGAAACAGCCCTTTAGCAGGACAGACGTTCAGCAATGTTGATCCTATGTTTCTGATGTAAACTTTAATAAATACAGGAGTGAAAGCCATAATTGCTTCAAAATTTACATGTGACACAAAAACCTCTGCTGATGTTGAATTTTTTATCTTGGTAGAGTTCTGAATTTCATAGCCCTATCATGTTAAGTCCTAACCCAACCCCCTGAAATAAATGGAAAAGCACTGAATCAGGATCTTAAGGTTTTATACTTTTACTTTCCTTACGATGTAGCGTATACTTCACTTGCATTAGAATTATGCAACCTAACAGTTTGACATTTTTTTGGCATTTTTTTTTTTAAGATCGAGTAAGGTAACAGCTACCAGGCAAAAACATGCCGGCCTGAGCAATGCCAACACAGAGCCCTGTGACAGTGAATCGTTGCTTGCCGCAGCAGGACTTGGCACCTAAGAGTCAGCTAGGAGTCAGCAGCTAGGAACCTGCACAGGTTAGGCTAGAAAGCCTGGCTCCAGAGCTGAGAGCGGCAAGAGACTCGAATCGCAGCCTCAGGTGGTCAGTCGCACCTGAAGACAGCGACCCTCGAGGCTGTAGAGCCCTCCAGGCTTCGCAGAACAAGTGCAGAGCACGGGCTGAGTTGAAGGATGCGCTCAGGAATCTTTAGCCTCAACTTCTGCATTGAGGTAGTGACATATAGTCAGATGAGAGAGAGTCATATGTGACATAGCAGTCACATTCAAGTGACTTTTTTCAAACTTGTTTAAGTATTTGCTATTTTATGCATTTTTGCATAAAATACTTCTTACATGTTGTTGGCTTATTGGCAATCTATGATTCAGTAACACAGCAAGAAAATGTATAAGAGCATGGAACTAAAAAGCTTTGGCTAGCAGCAGAAAAATAGCACGCAAGGCAGTTCAGCCTTACTGCATGTAGGTCCTAAGAACAGAGGATTTCAATCTCCATACATCATGCTTATAGCTGATCCTCTCTTATTAGCAGGCTTTGACAAGCTTGTAAGGAGGGAGCTCCCGATTATACTCTCATAACCTAACAAAAAGAACTGAAGCCCTCTAACTAGCACCAAAAAAACAGTTTAAGGTGAATGCACGATATGGCTATACACCAGAACACTGAACAGCCAAACCCAGCACGTAATCCATCTATATGCAGTATTCTCTGGCACAGTTTTCCCTTTTCTTCCAAACATCCACATTGAGCAGGCATCATTTCTAGCGCACAACAGTGTAAATCCATAAACCCTTCCACCACACACCAACCAGCCGTAGTCAAGTACAAGCAGGCTAACGAAAGGATTCACTCACCCACATCCAAGAGCTGAGCAAATACTGCTGTTTCTATGGGAGCGTGCAGCGTCTCCCTCCATATGCAACCACTGTGCAAGTTTCAACAGCACAAAATTGCTGAGAACATTCCCCACAATGGGGTGGTCCCCACTGTCCCTGGGGCAGGGCTGGAGACAGCCACCACCCCAAGGAGGCAGCGGGGCTGGGCAGACAGGCAAAAGTCCCACCGCCTTATGGCCAGAGATCACCAGGCTCTAGGCAGTACTTGTGCAGGGTCTATAGCTTACAGATCTCTCCTGGTAAATCTGTCTTTTATCTGAGCTGGATTTCAAGCACACCCACAATTTTATTTTCTTTTTTAAAAAAAGCAACATCAGTTCTTGTGTCTAACACCAGAAGAACTATGTCTTCTCCTGAAAGAGAAATGAAAGTGGTACCTGGATCGTGGTCTGGCTTTAAGTGCATTAGATTCCTGAGCAGCTGAAACAGAAAAGAAAAATGAACCACTAAAACATCATGTTTTAAAAAAATGCCTTCAGCGGCAGGATCAGTGTTCATTGAAACTGAGAGTGTTGCAAATGCGGATGTGAGAGTGTGCTTATCTCAAATGAGCAATGAGGATTTATTTTCTCTTCTTCTTCCCCTTTGTTTCTGTGCTGTGTAAATGCCCCAAGAATTCAAGAGCCCTCCCGTAGTCAGACCTTCACCTTTTAATTTGGTTACCAGAATGCAGGAAAAACAAAAGGTCTGATAGCTCTGATCTGTACTCCTGGATGTAGCTGTGACAAAGCAACACAAGGAATAGCATAAACTTTCCACAGAAAGCATCTTATTTGTAGTCCAGATATCTATTAGCTGTCCTGCTTCCCAAAGCACAAAGGTTTATGTCCTTCCTAAATACTTCAACTGATTAGTATAAACGTACACCTTCTTACCACCCATAAAAAAAATTAGCACATCAGGTTGATACTACTTTGATATTAGGAAGGAAAAAATACTTGAAGGTAGAAAGCTTTACAGCCTACATGTTGATCAAACACATTTCTATCAATGCAAAAATCAGTTTCTTTTATTTGGATGAATTCCATATATCCTGCCACTCGCAGGTTTTTATGTGATAGGAAAACAACAGTGCTGACTTACTTTCTCTGGGCAATTTCTCAAGGCTGTTCCTTGGTTTACACAGTCTTTTTGTGACTTTTGTTTTACTCTCCTTACTAACATCAGATAATTTTGAGAAAACATATATCTCTGATTGCTTTCAAATTCAGCCCACTGAGATATCCTCCAGGTATTACAGCAGCATCAAGAATCCCAATGCACACACACAGCGAATCCCTATACTTTTCCCATTATTCTGCTAATCAAGGCACAACACTTAAGAGAAATAAGTAGGTTGGGGGACAAAAAAAATAATTCACAGAGTTCCTAGCTTCTTTCGGATATATGCCTACTTCCAAGGCAGACACTTATCACCAGCTACTATAGAGCACTACCTGAGAATACAACAGACCCTCCAAGACACGGAGCAGGAGCTACCTGTGGTAGCAGCTGGCAAATACTGACTTTTTAACAGCTTGCACTGTACTACTGCATAGAGCCTCCATAGCAGGCTTTATGCTCACAGAACACAAGCAGCAGCATATGGCACATGTATAGCCACACACTATTTCTTCATAAAAGAAATTGCTTTCAGGGTCACGGAGTGCTGTTTGGTGCTTTGGGTGAAATAAAGCCAAGTGCAGCTGGCAGTGACACAAACGGCCGCTTATAAACCAAGCTCTGGTAGATTATTGTCACCACCAAACTGGCTCAGCCATTCCATAATTCTGTGCAACAAACTCTTCCCAGCAACTGAAGGAGGGAGAGGGAATTATTATTAAAATATGCAGTGGTGATAATCCTCCCCTCTCTCTCTGTCAAACTCCCAGAGAACACAACTTCAGACACTGCTTCCCTACAGCCATATGACCCAATTTTTCCAATGCTGAAATTGCCGATTATTAAATTACATGCACAATTATTAAATATATGCCACTTAGAAATAGGAAATATAAATCCTTTCCAAGCTAAGCCATGTTTAAGAACCTTCAAATTTTCCTTCTTTTATGGAGACTGCAATTTTGTTGACATTTCTTTTAGAAAGCTTTTGGTCTAAAATCCTGCAGGTAAAACTGACATTCAAACTCTCCAAGGACATCTTGTCGAGGTAAACAGGAAAGCAGACAAGGAAGAGCGAATCCCAGAATAACTACTAACAAAAAATGAGAATGATAGAACACTACTGCCAAGGACTTTCTTCTAAGCTTTTGAAAAATCAGGAAATTCAAGGCTACAATTACACAATACCCAGACGTAGCTTTATCTTTCAAAAGAAGTAGTACAATATAAAAAAATATTATAAAGCAGGTAGCTCATTATTAGGACATACAAATAATTGTGGCAGGCTTTCCAGAAAACATGCAGCTATTTTGGTATGCTCAGTCCATGCGTACGTTGTGTGCGATGTGCAGGTTTATACATATCCATAATCGTTCAAGACCGTACAAATACCGGTTCATGAGTTTTCCACTTTTCTATTGCTGTGGATACATAAGCCTAACTGACCTGAAACTGATAAAAAAACTAAAGCTGTTGAGTAAATTAATTACATTTATTATTTAAAAGTTTGTATGATTCCTGGAGTAATAGAGCCTAACGAACTGAACAGTTTAGTCTGCACTAATAAAAGTCATATAGGATCATGAACTCCTATTTACTCATTCACAGGAGGGTGTGAAGGTTCCTGTTTTGGGGGTTTAACTGCTTTCAGGCCAACTTCATTTTAACACTCCAGAGGACGCTGATTCGGTGACTTTTGGCTGTAGCCTAATACCTTATATTCAGCTGGTGCCTCCTTGCTTTACAGAAGATCAGGTGGAAAACTGTACCATAAAGGGTGCAGGCATGTCACACGGCCAAAGAAAAAAACACAAGGAATTCCCCACTAGTCTGAACCACCTCCACCGACCCATCTCTTAGTGGTGGCCTAGGCAGAAACGTACAATAAAAACACTCACAAATTTGGCCTTCAATCCTTTAAACGTCTAAGGCCAACAACAACCTTGCACTTAGGAGCCTAAATAAACTGGCCAGATATTAGGAGATGCTGAGCATAGAAAGTTTTTACAGATTGGAAATTTCTAGTCCTCCTGATGACAAAGATAACTTTCCCATAATGAGGCGTGGCAGTATCATCTTTCCTAAATTTACAAAAACAGCCTAAATAAATAACCAAACAAGGATGTAACATTTCTCCCCCTTCATCCCAACTGATTTTTCATCCTGAAGGTTAATGATTACAATGACCTTTCAGAACAGTGACCGATTCTGAAATAAGCACTCAATTTCTGTGCTGTATCTAGCCCACTGCACAGATAAACATTTTTACTCCTAACATCAACCGTATCATGCAACCTGAGAATTCACTCGCTCAAACCTTCAACGTGCAGGACAGCATGGGTGAAACCCCTACAGTGACACGAGTCAGGACAGTGGTGTGAAACTCTGCCAACGCCTCCTTTGGTACAGAAACACAGCAACGATGCCAGAGGAGCACAGCAGCACTGGGAAGACCTCCCTGACAAGGAGATGAAGGCCATGGCGAAAAGAGGTCAGTGGCAAATGAGATGTGCAGGTGACAGCAGGTTTTTCTCCTAAGTGCACTGAAAAAGCAATTGCTGAACTGAAAACAAAACTCTTCGGGGCGCTCCTGAGCAAAATCGAGGGGAGGAAAACAGAACTGAAAATATCGCAATCACCCACCTCTCCCCCTGAGAGGGAAGGTAAGAGTGTGTGTGTGAAGGAGAAGCAGCAATTGTTTGAGAATAGGAGCAGAAGATAGGAAATCTGGCAGCTGCCAAGTGTTTGGGAAGAAGCCAGGAAAAAAAGAGTTGGGAAATGAGGCATGCAGCTGTTGAGCAGCCATGAATAAATTGAGCTATAAGACAAAACTGCTGCGACAGACACGTGGGGTCAGTTTTCTTAATCAAGGATATTTTCACAAGTAAAAACATTTATGCAAAAGGAAAAGAAAGCAAGTCCAGATTTTAGCTTAACTGGGACCAGGGAAGGCTTTTAAAGACTGTTACCACTATGGGAAAGGGATTAACAAAGAGGAAGGCAAGAGAGGTCTGAAGAACTGAACTGAATGCATGGGAAGTTTCTGGAGCAATTTTGACATATGTCATTCCAGAAATAATATTTTCCAGTATGGTAAGAACAAGGAGTGTAGGATGCAGTTGGAGAGAGAAAAATCAGGGGTGGTTTCAACAAAGAACTCCCCCACCCAGCTTGAATCAAAAGCTTGCACCAGTGCTGCGAGTGCCACAAGGTGGGTGTTTCCAGAAATCTACCTACCCTTAAACTCCTTGACAGAAAAGAGGAAAGCTCGGTTTTTACAAAGAAACAAGCCATTTCAGAATCGTTACTGAATACTTATTCCGTTCTCGAGAAGAGCTTTTATCAAGAGGTACAATATTCATGCTCTGGCATCTTGCTTATAGTACACAAAAACAAAATTCAGACTCCCTACAAAATGCTACGTTAAAAACATTTTCCACACATCAAGAATGTACATACACTACCAAGGGGAAGAAGGCAAGAAAACTTTCTGAAAACCTGAAGCACTAATTAAGATTAATTTCGCAAGTAGCAGTCATTATGAGGTAAAAGTTAATTTCAGTAGTAAAACAGTATGACAGCAAAAGGTTCTTGAAAAAATTAATCAAATTACATTAATATAGGCTTACTGTGATACAAAAATATTTGATCTAAATTATAGTGGAAGTAACAGGTAAATTTTTTTCTTCTTACCTGTTTTCACAGTCAAGTGCTGAAATTCCTTTGGTATCGTTTTGAGAGCAGTGCTTACTTTAAGAGCTTAATAAAAAAAACAAAACAATGAGAATTACTTTAAGTATGTGCAAGTAAAATCTACAAGTATCAGCTCCGGGAAAGGAGCATCTAAACCAGTATTAGTTAGAACATCTAATAACATGAGACATACTTGAAAAGGAAAGTAGCCAAATACCCTCAGAACACCCAAGCACTCAAAAAAGTAACAATTTTTGAGAGCACAAAAGCCAAGAACAAAGAGGCCCATGCCCAAGTTGCCAAATAATCTCATGAGAACTAGGGGGGCTGAGTGCCTAAAACCAAGGGCGACTTGTGTTTCAGAGACGCAGGGCTCTCACAGAGGCAGCGGCCAGCGACAGTCCGGACTCACCTCTCCCACGTCACACACCTGGGAACCCAGCGCACACGAGAGCCGGGCTGCTGCTGCGGGCAACCAGGCTTAAAATTTAGGCAATCCCAAGCTTTGTGCTTATTCCCCTTCCACCAGTGTCCAGGCATCCTTTAGTAGTCACTGTCTTCAGGTGTTATTAATGCACTGTAATGTATTTTAATGTACTGTAATACACTGTGTTATAAATGACCACTTGGAATGAAATCTCTCATCTCCATCTGTCTTTATCAAATAAAAAGGTGGGGAAAGTCTGGTTCTTAGGATCCAGTTATATTTACATTATCTTCCATATTTAACTATATTATAACCTGACAGAGTGGAGGCAATCATAGAATCACAGAATGGTTTGTGTTGGAAGGGACATCAAAGATCATCTACCTCCAACCCCTCTGCCATGGGTAGGGACACCCTCCACTAGAATTTAAATATACAGTTTTGAAAATGCAGGAAAATTTGCTTCTACAGTCCTGAACTACAGGTTCTTTACTTCTGGGGAGATCTCCTCAGTCAGGAGAGCGATCTGCTCTTTCATTTGTCAGAACAGCAATAAATGGTAGAACAAGAGCATTTGTTCTTTGGCTGAAAAGGTAGGCATCTTGTCATAAATACAGCAAATCTTCAGCCCTGAAGGACTTTATCCACCAAAACAGCTTCCCCTCTGCCTTAACATGTCAGCTACAAAAAGTAAAGCACAGGTTCTTCACCTAAACAGGGAAGAAAAAAAGGATTCCCTTAGTAAAAAGTAAATCTTTCCTAGACATTTCAAAGCAATAACCTTCAAGGTTCAAATCCTGCTCTGGTTCATGATGAATTTTACACCACCAAAAAACATTAATTTCCTGGAATATGCTGACTTGTCAAAGACCGTTACCAACACCTGTCAACTCTGACAACCTTTCTTTGAACCAGGGACACTGGGAATCTACCAAACTCGGTCACACCTGAGCGTGGAAGGTGGTTCAGGAACGTGGGCTACCTGGTCTCACAGCTCCGATGCAACCTTAACACATAGACAGCTGGGAGGTCAAGAAGGTATTTAATTTTTTTTAATTAACGTATAATCCACAACTCTGAAAATCAGGCAACAAAATACCCACAACTGTTTTCTCTCCACAACTGAGGGACACCAAGAGAGAACAGGAAAGGTTGGGAAAAGGGAATGAATGACTGTGTGATGATCCAGTGCCAATTCTGGAAACTCCAGAAGCTACTGAGTGGAAAAAGGAGAACATCACTTTGATTTCACACGGCTTGCTGCTGCTGGATTTCAAGTGAAATAAACTAATCAAGTATTTTCAATCCAGTTTGTCCAAAACTTTTGTTTTGTAAGAAAATAGAGGGATGATTTTTTTTTAACAGGAATAAAAACTAATTTTGAAGTGCCGTTATTTGGCACAATGTAGTCTTTACTCTTGCAAAACTCCTGATAACAATTACAACTTTGTCAAAATAAGAAGTGCAACGTTAATTGCCTTAGGACTAGACATATTTTAGAAGGTGCATTTCATATCATTTGCATATGATAGAACCACTTCTGGAGCAAACCCATCCATTTATTTGTCTTCAACTTAGCTGCTGTCAATGAGTTGTCCCTTTAAATCTACAGCAACACATAGCCAGCTTAGAAATTAAACATTCCATTGCTTCTGTCAGCAAATATATGGTATTACTTAAAACACACAGAATTTAACCCGTTATGGGAAAAAAAAAAAAGTTATTTATTTGAATACCTTGTTTGTCATCTTTCTTTCCATCTTGTAACAGGGCAGAGTTATCAGGTACTTCTTCAGCTGATTTCTTCTTAAAGAAAGAAGATTGATTTATTTATTACACAAATTGGTATAGCTCACATATTTCCACAGTCAAATATTTAAGAATACAGGTCAACATAAATAAAGGTGACATTCAGCCTTGCACCAGGATTTGCTTTGTCAGATAAAGAAGCATACAGGACCTACAGAAAGACAATAAAACTCTGCTTTTCAAGGTACAGCAGTCCCACACCTGACATCTGTTAGAGGAGCACTTCAGCAGTGAATCACAAGGAGCTAAGGACTAGATGCAAGGAGAGACTTCTCACAACAGAGCCATGTCATTCTGTGGTTTCTCTTGTCTTTGGGTACAACACTTGTGTAGGGTTGAGGAAACTTTCTCCAGCCCCTTCACAAGAGTTAGTGTCTCCATCAGAACAGTCTGTCTAGCCAAAACTCCAGCTGTGCTGCAGAGCCCTGTAGTTCTGCATTTAAAGTCTTGTGGCTGAGAGGTGGCTGGTCTCTGAACCACTCTTCTCTTTGAACATGCAATCACTCAGAAGGGAAAACCAAATTTCATTAGCATGTCTGTTGGAGGCCCATTCAGGACTCTGATGGGAAAACAGGGAACCTCTCCTCAGCCCTGTTCCTTAACTTTCCTTTATTTCAGCCACAACATATAGGCATTTGTTGGTCTTGTAACTTCTGCAGCTCAGATCACAAGAAGGAACTGGGAACAAATTCTACCCATTATCTGTAAGAACAGGGTTACACCCTGCAGCAAAAACAACAACAAAGCAAGCATCAGAAACCACATGCTTCTCTAAGTGATGATGTTTTTTTCCCCAGGGATCATGGAAGAGGTTGGACCTAAAAATGAGCTGAAATCCACTGGGCCTAAAAAAAATGGATTCAGAAACATAGATTCTGTAGACATTTAAAGAAAGAAGAAAAATCTCAAGTTAGTCATTCAAGAAGACCAAGTCCAGACTACAGGGCCACGAGATCCATTTTATAAAGCTGCATGTGGGATACTCCAGTGCTTCTGAGGAAGCAACACAGCAAAAATACAGCTTGTGGACTCTGACAATGTAAGAACGAAACACTTCACATCCACAGCTAGCCCTGACATTCTAAAGAGTGTCAGACTGAAGACCTAACTCAGTGCGTGCTTGAATCGATAGAATGAGTCACAAATTTCAACGAACTGTAAGCATGACATTTCTGAGGGAGTTTAGAGTCAGTCACTTTATGCATATAGTGCGAAATCTCGTGTTTTATCTTTAAGCTTGTGGCAGTAAGAAAGCTTCAGGAAAAGAGCCAAAGGAATGGGAAAAGACAAACAAACAAAAAACAAACAAACAAAAAAAGAACCAGAGTGGAAGACAAACTTAAGAAAAAAAAAAAGACAAAGCCTCCCTGGTTAACAAAAAGCAGTCAACCGTGTCATTCTGGAGCATAACATTAGCAGCCTCTGTGTGTTTTCTAAGTTTAACAAAGCCTAGCATTCAGGTGACCTGTCTCCTGTCATTACTCTCTTTATGGATGCATTCAAGAACTGTTTCCATTGTACTGCAGTACTGTAGTTCAGCAGTCACAGTAAAAATGGTCTGCTGAAATTAAACAGCCTGAATGGATGATAGGTGGAAGGAGACAAAAACATGGAGATAATGCATAATTGATTGCATTGATAACATTTTTAATGCAGTGATCAAGTATCTAAACTATATTTCCTTAAGTAGCCAAGCTACAAATTAAATTGCAACAGAGAATTACTGCACTTCCCACAGAGGGAGATGAATGGGAGATGAATTACTGACCTTCCGAATGATACTCATTCAGTGCATTAATTCTGACCATAAAAATATCAGCTGAAAAAAGAGAATCAGGTCAATATCATTCTCAAATCAGTTTTGAGAAGAAATTTTGTAGTCCATTAATCTTGGATGATAACAAAGGACCAAAATAACAAGGCCCTGAAACAAACTGAGAGCTTTGCCCTGCATGTCTAGGACCCAGACAGTGAAGAAATGGAGAAAAACCAGTCAAACAAGTGTGATATAGTCAGGTAACACTACCTAAGCTCAGCCAGCAGGCAATCATGCTACAGGTTGCTTCATTTTCAAACTACCCATAAGAAAAAACTGATCTTGGGGAACATCCTGGCACCTTGCAGAACCTAGGAGCAGATCAGAAAATCCAGCTGTTCCCCCAAGAACATTATCTGGCTACGGGGAGAGCACAGTAATTTGCAAGTCATTGGCAGTGATGGTGAGAACGTCTCAAGGAGGAGAGCGCAGAGATAAGGCAGAGGAGATCTGAAAGCTTAACTGCTGAAAATCAAATCAAGAATTAAACACAAAATTTGTTGCTTGCTTGTTTTTTTTTTACATTTTATGCTGTATACCTTCTACAGCTTTTTAATCATTACTATTCTTACTCTGCTGTCACATCCACTGCAGCAGAAAAAAATCTAAAAAGCAAAAAACCACACAATTCTATTGCTCAGCAAATCACCTTCTCCTAGATTTATCCTTACTCTGCACATCATACACTTAAGGACCACAAACAAGAAGAGCCTAAAAATCAGACATTTATTAAGATTATAAAATTGTATTGGTTAGGTTATTGGAATAACGTAGTATTTCTAAGAAACACAAGATACCTCTGAAAGCAAGGTTTCTGAACTTTCTGAAATATATAAAAGAATGTTCCAGTCTCACCGTCCCAAAGGCTGTGCTACTAAAGAGCAAACATCCTCAAAACTCTGCAATTATCCAGACACACAAAGTGGTCTTTGGTTCTCACCTGCGAAGCCAGTAGCCTAACAAAAACAAGGGCCCACTAGACCACAGAGATATTGAAGTAGATCCTGAAGTCAAGAAATTACATAAAGTGAAGCTTTTAAATTATGTGTATAAAAGATACATAATCATGTATTTATTTCTATCTTTAATGTAATTTGATTCTATCTTATATCTTCTTTTATATATGCATGTGTAATTGTACATGCACATGAAAACGCAAGTGTAAAAGAGAAGCTGATACTTGAGGTCTGGCCTACAGACAAAAACTCCATCCAAACAGGGATCTGACAGTTTTTAAGCAGAAGACAAATAATTCTCTCTAAAAATGAGTATCTTAAGCTGATGCAGCGAGTTAACTGAAATACTCAGTTGCCTCTTGCGGGAATCTGGAAAGGGAGGGATGTATATATGTACATACCCATGCTGACATCAGCGATTGAGTTTTCAAATGCAAACGCCCTCGAATTTTGCCTATTATGCTTGTATAAATTGCAAACCAATACACATATATACATACAAATGAGGCAGACTCTCCAGGGACTGTTGAGCTTTGCCATGGGGCCGCACAGTGAAGAATTACGTGCTAGCACAGCGTGGCCTGTGGCACAGTCTCGCAGCCCCCTGTGAACAGCCCTCCTAAAACAAGGTCATACGCAAGGGACAAGGCTGTTCTGCTACAGCAGAAGACCTGCCTAAGCTGCCAACATACCTGCAGCCTGCGCTGCCAGAACAAACCCAATATGACCACTGTGCTTTGGCCAAGCTGCTGTACAAAGAGCAATACCACCCCAGGGAACCACAATGTTTTTTAAAAGATCACAGAATGGTTTGGGTTGGAAGGGACCTTAAAAGATCACCTGGTTCCAACCCCCTTGCCATAGGCAGGGATGCCACCCACTAGATCAGGCTGGTCAGGGCCCCATCCAACCTGGCCTTGAACACTGCCAGGGATGGGGCCTCCACAGCTTCTCTAGGCAACCTGTTCCAGTGCCTCACCACCCTCACAGGAAAGAATTTCTTCCTAATATCTAATCTAAATCTCCCCTCTTTTAGTTTAAAACCGTTGCCCCTGGTCCTATCATTATGTACGCAAGTAAAGAGTTTCTCTCCATCCTTTTCAAAAGACCCCTTTAAGTACTGAAAGACTGCCGTTAGGTCTTCCCGGAGCCTTCTCTTCTCCAGGCTGAATATCTCCAGCTCTCTCAGCCTGTTCTTGTAGGAGAGGTGCTCCAGCCCTCTGGTCATCTTTGTGGCCCTCCTCTGGACTCACTCTAATAAGATAAACTGGATGCTCAAAGCATTGGCTACAACATTGCCCAAAGCGAACACTGAGTTCTGTAGCAACTTGGGAGAGTCTGTTTGATGGTGCTGCTACCGAGCTGAATTTGATGAGGGAATAGCTGGGTTCTGATCCAGAAACTCCCCAGAGCAAAGCATAGGCAGGAAATAATGGGAGAGCAGCCTTGTTGAGCTGCCATGACATACCATTACTTTTTAATTCGGAAGCAGCATCAGAAGGACCCGTTCTTACAGTCAACCTGCCATTTAATCCACTACCTTAAATTCCACAGCATACCTATTCAGAGTTGAAATATCCGGGCACAACTCAGCGGCCATGGTTAGTTCAGCTTTACAGCATCTTTGAAGTTTCAGGTTTTAATCTCGATAAAGTCTTCTCCTTAATTTAGTTTTGCTTGCAACAGTCTTCCATTACAAGGCTGGTATCTGTTGTGATATTGCTATAATGGATCTCCATTCTTCCCTCAAAATACTCTTCCTGGCTCCCTACAATTACTGTCCAGACCCTTAGATCGTAGTTCCTTAGACTATGAGAAAGCTGGATATTAAAAAGGAGACTGAATCACTTTGAACAGAACTATGCATGTCCATACTGTACAAAACCTGGGATAGTTTCTGTCTCCAAAGAAGCAAAGCACAAGGAATCAGGACAAGCAAAGACATTTTTTTTCTCATCATCAAAACTGGGGGAGCAAGTGTGGCAATGAAGCACAGTAAATGGAAGAAAGCCACACAGTCAGGAGTGCCTGACTAGAACAAGGTCTGCACCCGAAGCCTGACATTTTCAAGCAATTCAGGTTCAGGAGAGATTTCACCGGAGCACTGTCCTTGTGCCACCATCCATCCTGCAGCGCAGGCTCTGCCCCAGGAGGGCCAAATGCCGCCCAGCGGGACACAAAACAGGTAAGGAGTCCGTCCCTGCACAGTCTCCAACATCATGCCACGCTGGAGTCCCTCCATCGCTCCTGTGAACTCTGTTTTGTGTAAATATCTCTTGAAAAGCTTGTGAGCCCTTTCCACACACTCAACAAATTGCGGAGAGAGGGGTTTAAGTTGGATTAATGGTTAACTCCGAGACTCCTGAAGTCCTCTCAAAGACTTGCAGTTCTGCTGCTAGGCATACCACAGCCATTGTGGAGATGGGCTATTACTCTGCACGCTGAAAGGTAACTAACTGCCCTGCTTACACCTTCTTACCTCCGTCCGACCGAAGTCCCGAGTCTGCTGACCGCCTGGCAACGACTCCGAGTAAGAATCAAATAGTGCGCAGTCACGCATGGGCTTCAAAGAAGCTGCAGGGGAAAGGAAATGAACAAAAAAACCAAACCCAAATGCAAAGACATGCCAAGTCTTTGGTTAATACACATTTTTTAAAAGCCTGTTCCGGTACGATTTTGCCCTTCGTTTCTACGTATCAGAACTGATCTGTATGCTGCAGATGACAAACACCGTGCAGAAAAATCTATCTTGTATTTTGATTAACTCAGTGTCATAAAAGGGATAACATGTAGAATTTCTGTTGTAGAAATAATGGTGAAATCTGGGAAAAGTGATTCTTAGTAAACATTAACTGCCAAACTACAGCTGCCTATTTGCATTTTTCCTCCTCACAGTTCAGTATCAACTTAGTTGGCCTTATAGTTTGTATGTTGCTGGCCTAGCAATGTTAAAGGCA
The DNA here is from genome assembly GCA_013399095.1 of Psophia crepitans. Lineage (NCBI taxonomy): Eukaryota > Metazoa > Chordata > Aves > Gruiformes > Psophiidae > Psophia > Psophia crepitans. The sequence continues at coordinate 168,182 of VWZZ01004469.1, read as the reverse complement.
CTTACCAAACATTCAACTCCAATTTTTGACACTTTGAATACTGAAAGTATAGTAGAATATACATTATATACTAAACTTGAAGGCCAGTAAAAAGCAAGGACAGTAGTTGCTGCTGTGTATATCATTTGGTATTCTTTAACTAAACAGCACTGTGAGCAGTAAAAAAAAAAGGGAAAAAAAATTCAACTCTAACTTCTCACAGCAGTATTCTCCAAAACCTCGTTTCTATTCCATAACCTCAGGTCCTTCTGCTGATAGCACTCTGGGATCAGTTTCTCTGAGATAAATCTGTCTTAGCAGCTGGAAAACAGTTTTTCTTTAAGATCAATGTATTGAAAGGCAGAATAACCACTTCTCAGGTCAAATTTCTAGTTTCTGGATAGCATCTAACTTATCTGAATAAATAAGCTCTTGCAAATCTGTCTTAATTTACAGCACAGTGGGTTACACACAGGGCAAATAGCTTTACGGATTCTGCAAATTTGTTTCAATAAAAACTTCCAGACAAGAAGGTGGTGGGGCCAAATTGTCAATGGAGCTGTGCCAGGACAGTATTTGTCCCTGCACTAGTAGTTTATAGAAGAAGCAAGATTAATTAATTCTTAAATGCTCTTATACTTCAAGTCAATTTATTTGAAGCTTTAACACCCTTAACAGACACAAATATTTCACTTGAACCAAATTCTGCCTCATTCTGAAACTAATACAACAACCTAATGAAAACAGTTTCCAGTAATCTTCATCAAGTTCCTAACAGCCAAAAAAAAAAACCCCACCCCTAAAAAAATGTTCTGCGTGTTATTAATGTAAGTCTTTCAACAGACGGATTTCTGAATCCTGGCTAGGCAGCAGAATGAGTGTGAGACATTTTCAGACCCTCATGCTAACCCGAATTAGCATATTAGCTGCGGCATTTAGAGTGCCCACAAGAAACAATTGGTCCTCTCACCTCTTCCACGTAGAACGTTTGGTTGTGTGCAACACACAAAAAAATAATAATGTAAGAAAATGGTAAAGGTCTCAGTGCTGAAAGGGACAAATTAGAGGAGAAGAGGACTCCCAGGGAACAACCACAGCTTACCACGCTCCTCCTGTTATTGTCATAATGATCTCCTGCTACTAGAAATAGTTATTTCCATTGCAGTTTTACCCAGAAAGGCTTAATGTGAAGACACACCAACAAGAACTTGCATGGAGGAGCTTACAATCTAATTTATGATGAGAACAGGCGTGAGAGGCAGTCCTGGAGGGAGAAGGGTTGTTGTAATTATGACAACAAACTAAAAGTGATAAAGATTTGAAAGTGCAGGTTTTACAGGAGCTTCTCCCCTTGGATATGAAGACAGTGGATTATAAGGAACATGACTCCACCAGAAATTACTTCACAAATCTGATACAGGGTGAACATTTAATTTTCCCAACTACAGCTTGATTTGCTCTTTTCCTGTCTTTTAATACATTCGGTGTCATCAAATGTAATGGAGATTTTATTAGGTCTTAAATATTATCCATTAGTACTGTAATTATCATCTGTGATTAATCCTCCTTGCCCTAGAAAGTCATGCACATTTTTTTTAGATGGAACAGTATATATTTCAGTGTTCATTAATAATTAAAAGAGACATAACTGAAGAGAACAAATGAAAGGGCAGGTCTCTCACTGCACGATGTTACTAAGGTATGTTGTATTTTGGATTAATCTATCCTTGGGTTACACAAACTGTTGTAAGCCCCCCGTCATTACTGCAAATTACTTACAGAAGAATCTGTGGATTACATATAATGAATTGCAAAAAAATTCAACCTTTGATACAACCAGTAACTGCATCTAACAAAGCGTATTAGCATAAGAAGTTCTAAAGCAGTCCAGCACCTTTTTCGACACATCTTCAAGAGGCAGATACTTAAGGGAAAAAAAATAATCAAGAGAGTTAAAAGAAATACAGGTCTTGTTAGATCATCTTTGCCACAGGTAATCATCTGCCACTTTAGCTATAATGGCACCTGAAGCACACTGGAGCAGAGAGTCAGACATGAAGAGGCAGGTAATCGCTACGCTTCGTATCGCTGTTGTGCGCTTTCATATGCCTCTTCTTCAGCAATCGCTTCATAAGCACAATTAAAAATGCATGTGTTAAAAAAGCAACCGGAGAGCCATTATGCAGTGTGGAACCCCATCCTACCTGCAGCGTGGACAATGAAACCCCTTTTACACACACGTTGGGTTTCTGAGATGGCTACAGGAACACGACCGGCCGCAGGGACGTTACCTGCTTGAAGGTACTCGGGCAGCAGCGTCTCCGGCAGCTTCTCTGGCAGCTGGTAACCATTCTTCCTCGCAACCACGAGGTGGAAAGCGGCACAGAACTCTGGGAGTGTCAGCGCCCCGTCGCAATCCACGTCGCTCAGCTCCCTGCGGGCAGGACAGGCACACGTTTTCCCAGGCGTTACCTCAGGGAAACATACATGTGCAGTCACCGGGAGACAGAAACGCAACTTTGAGAAGGGCTATTTTAATACTAGACAAACATCTCTGCCATTTGCACTTGATCCTAACTTGTACATTTGTCTCGGGGAAAATGAAGCAACATCATTTTCTGATAGTGACTTGTCACGTTTTTTTTCTTTTTTAATGAAGTGTATTTTTTCATTATCCATCATACCATACAATATGATGGCATGTATGTATTCTAAAATGAAATAATATCCTGTACTTCCAAGGGTGAAATTAACTTTTAGCTACTTTTGGCTAATCCATGCCAACAGGCTCGCCAGGGAGATGGTAGAGTCACTGTCCCTGGAGGTGTTCAAAAAACGTGTAGATGTGGCACTTCAGGACATGGTTTAGTAGGCAAGGTGGTGTTGGGTTGACGGTTGGACTTGATGATCTTAGAGGTCTTTTCCAACCATAAAGATTCTATGATTCTATGCAGGACTTAAACAGTGCAAGCAGATAAAGTTAAAAATGGACTTCAGCAAATGGTTACTTAGCACCAGTGACGAGCCTCAAGAAAGGAACTAAATAAATGCTTTGGACAAGTTTAAATATTAGTGTTCACTGCTCATTAAAGCTATTCTGTCTTTAATTCTAGGATGCTTCTCAATCAATAAAACTTCAGAGATTCAAGAATTCAAACTTATAAATTAACCATTTGCAAGAAATAAGCATTATTTTATCATTAGCACATAGATTAAAATAAACAAACATTTAACATCCTACTCTTTGAAAGTAATGAGCATTTTTCAGGCTGTTGAGGTTATAGTAACAAAGACTGAAACATGCCATGTGCTTAACACAGCAACACAACCTGATAAATCACATGATCACAAAATTATAATTGTCTACTAGAAAGGAATACTTCCCTCTACATTTTGCACAGAGAACATCTTGTGTCAGCAATAGAAATTAAATGTGTTTTGTTAACATACTGGGTTAATCAATTCTTCTTAAATAATCTTAAATGTAAATTCCAATATTCGCTTCCCCCAGAACAATGTTTCTTCAGTTGTTTTGGGTTTGTTTTCACAACTGACAACCCACTTTGAAAAGATTCCAGACATATTCTTTGACCCCAACGGATACTTAGGCTCTTGTGAGCTTTTCTTCTCATCTCTCTTCAGAAAAGCATAAAAACATATATAAAAGTAAAACTTCTATCAGCATTCTTGATCAACGTTTAAAACTGTTTGTTCTTCCTATCTGAGATGCAAGGATGACACTGAATTACAAAGCACTATGTTGTTTATGAAAATATAATAGAATCCTTGTCAAATTTTATCATGTACAGTTCCATCCGCAACCGTTTCTAAATAAGCTCATTAAAAGTAAGTGTGCTGGTTCATTAGAAAAGCACTGATGAATTATGTAGTTGTACTTACTAAAAATTAGTCGTTAATTAGGCTGCCTCTGACAAAACACAGCCAGAAACATAAAGCCAACAGCACATCTAAAACATTCCAGAGGTGCTTCTCCTCTGTGTTGTTTCATGAAAACCGCCAGTTCGTTGAGCTAATGATGCTGCCTACGCCACACTTAAGAACAGCTCTCAGTTAGATCCCTGCTCAAACCGTCCCAGTCCTGCTGAGTAGGCGAACATCTCTACAGAAAACAAGCGTGTCAGGAAGATCAATGAGCACCCTGCTGCTTGGGCCTGAAAGTGATTCCGGAGATAAGAGCAATAATTATAATTGAAGACACTTTTCAAAATTTAACAAGAACTCCCGAAGTAAGTGTCTTTAAAAAAATAAAAATAAAAAACAGAATACACATCCCCAACGCTATTACAGTACTTACCAGATATGAGAAAGCTCTGGGATGGGCAGCTTTGATTTTGTGAAGAAATTCTTTGCCACGGAACCTGTTGGGAAAACATGCCTTATCAACCGTTGGAAATTAATTCCCCAATTATTTACCTTTGGCCAGGGCTACCACGCCAGAAGCAGCTGCTTGCTTTATACCCGAGAGATGCTCAGATTAACTGTGTGCTCATGTAGCTGTTGGACCGTTTGTCTCTTGGTGAATAAGTGCAAGAGAAAGCCAGACAGAACTGTTGACCTCATTTCCCCATTCCCTCCATATGGGAAAAATAAATAAAAGGAGAACAGGCTTCAGTACCAGTGATTCTAACCAGCATAATTAGTATGTCACCAATGATGAAATAACAGACACAAACAGCTCTGCTTCACCCAGAAGCCATGCGCATGGCAGTACAGTGCTGTAGTGTCTTGCACTGCTCTCCCAAGACGTTGTCTCAGCCAGGACTTTTCCCTGCAGTGGCTCAAATGTTATGGAAAAAAAAGAAAAAAAAGAAAAAAAAAAGGCAAATAAAAAACCCAGGAGATTGGGAGAGCACAAAGCTACCGTTGCGCTGCAGGCATCCTCACACAACCTTTGACCACCTGCGATTCAGGAACTTTCTCAACCAGGGGCAGCACTTAAATATTCAATAACTTCTGTCAGACTTTGCAATCACAGATTTCTCAAATAATTTCTTAAACCTGGAGAAACCTCTAGCATCTGTATCAGCCCGCAGCAAGGATTTCTACAGCTTAATTATTTTAGGATGCTGTGGAAGCTTGAATTTATCATTTATACATAGTAATTCTGGATATGCAAGGACTGCCTGAGAACCTTGCTGAACATAAAGGAAAACACACAGCTACCTGAGAGGCTGTATGTGCATACATATACATACAGACACAGTTACAAACATATATAAGTCTGTGAGGGAATACCATGTGGTTGAACAATCACTTTCTCTTTCAAACAAATTATATTAAGGCATCTTAACTGAGGCAAAGAACTGGTGAAGCACTAACTTCTGTCAGCAGCAAGTAATTTATTTAAACTTTTGGCTGGATCCGAGCCTCCTGAACCCCGGTAAGAGAGCATGGCGCAGTAAAACTGCCTCATTTTAAAACCTGTGGCATCCTCCTTGCCAGACCACTGTACCCGCAGCGACTTCTCTGACGAGCAGCCTGATCCTCCTATTCAGGAATGGAAATGCAATCTCAATATGCTGTTAACAACACTTTTACCACGTGTGCTCTCCAGGATTTGATTTTAATCACCTAAAGGTCAAAATCTCAGTCCCTCAGAGCCAGCAACGCTCAGGCTTGTGCACACAGGACAGTTAACGGTGGGCTTTGTTTTCATCACCTGGACGCTGCCACATCTCTGCTGGAAAGCAAGCACAAGCCTAAAAGGTTTTTTCAGCTCAATACATACTGCAGGTGTGACCCACAAATACAGTCCCTCAGTGAGAACTCATTTCAGTTTTTACTGACTTACAACACTTCTCTCTCAGATGTAATTCTTTTCCTAAAATCAGGGTATTTGGGGAAAAAAATCATGCCTAGAGTATCAGTCGCCTTTATAAAGACGACACAATCAACTCTTTCTCATAAAATCACTACGGAGAGAAGAAAGGATTTATCTACTTAACGCTTCGCACCACTCAACCTGGTACCTCTCCTCGCCATGCACGTTGTTGGGTAAAACTACCTGAAATAAAGGAGTTCAGGTCAGGCTGCAGGGACCTGAACTGGTTGATGTAGTAGTCTCGCTGCTCCTCCGTTATCCTCCAAGGGTCATCTGAGTAGTGGGCGCTGCTGTCCTGCTGCTCCCGCTCTGCTGAAAGAGACTGAAGGGAGTGACACGTTATAAAATTTGGATTGAAACCTTATGAAATCTAGCAAGGGCAAGTGTAGGGTCCTACATCCAGGGAAGAACAACCCCAGACACAGGTTAGGGGTTGATCTGCTGAGAAGCAGCACCACAGAGAAAGACCTGGGAGTCCTGGTGGATGACAAGTTCTCCATGAGCCAGCAGTGTGTCCTCATAGCAAAGGCGGCTAATGGAATCTTGGGGTGCATCAAGAAGAGCGTGGTAAGCAGGTTGAGGAAGGTTATCCTCCACCTCTACTCTGCCCTGGTGAGGCCACAGCTGGAGCATTGTGTCCAGTTTTGGGCTCCTCAGTTCAGGAAAGACAGGGAACTACTGGAGAGAGTCCAGTGGGGGGCTACCAGGACGATTGGAGGACTTGAACATCTTCCACATGAGGAAAGGCTGAGAGAGCTGGGTCTTGTTAGCCTGGAGAAGAGAAGACTGAGAGGAGATCTCATCAATGCTTATAAATACCTGAAGGGTGGGTGTCTGGAAGAAGGGGGCAGACTCAGTGGTGCCCAGTGACAGGACGAGCACCTGCTAGGGGCAACAGACACAAACTGGAACACAGGAAGTTCCATCTCAATATGAGGAAAAACTTCTTTACTGTGAAGGCAATTGAGCACTGGCACAGGCTGCCCAGAGAGGCTGTGGAGTTTCCTTCTCTGGAGATATTCAAGACTCGTCTGCATGCGATCCTGTGCAACGTGCTCTGGGTGATCCTGCTCTAGCAGGGGGGTTGGACTAGATGATCTCCAGAGGTCCCTTCCAACCCCTTACCCATCTGTGATTCTGTGACACAGGCACCAGCTGCAGGTGGAAGGCAGCCAAAAGGGCCAAGTGGGGCTCTGGGAACCTCAAGAAACCAGATTCACTCACTTCTATTAGCAGACACGTACTTCAAAAACAGCGAAAAGCAGAAACAGCCACGCTGGTTACCATCCCACTACTTATCTGTTAAAGCTGAAGCTATGATCTTTAGCAAGGCAGTTAAAGGAAGTCTTACATGACTGAAGTTAAAAGAAGGAAATCTTACTATTGCTGACCACAAAAAAAGGAAAGTCCAAGTCATACTTTATTACCTCTGGATTCATTTTGGGAGTTCATTTTGGCTGCCATGCATTACAACCCTGAACTGCAAACTGTACACCTGAAATGGACGGAACCAGTAAAGGACCTAAAGCTGTATTTATGCAGCACAGTGCATGAAAATTTAGTTTTGCTAAGAAATTGTGTATTTAGTCTAGGAGTGGTGCTGCAACTACGGGGCTATACCACTTCTGGACCGTCAGCTCACGCAGGTAACTCAGCACATGTTACACCAAGCCAGGGAGACGTGTGAACCCCTAGAGACCTCCTTGACCTTCTCCCACTTCTCACTGTTTAGGTAAAAACTCTCATTCAGGAAGAAGAAAATTCTGGAAGAAAAGGACATTTTATTCATTTATGTCTTTGCTTTCTGACTGACTTGTTTAAGGAAGGTCTGTATGTTCGGTGGGTTGGGTTGTGGTGTTTAGAAGAGGGCTGCTAGTACAGTTACTGTCTTTGTGAAACTGGAATAACTTAGTATTTCAGATGCTTTAGGCCTGAATGACAACACTTTTAAAGAGGGAGGGCAAGAACAAACAATAACCAGGCTCCAACCAGCTCTACAATCCTTTCTCTGACATACTTGTCCATTTCCTAAGAATCAAAACCAAACCACCAGTTCTGAAATACATCAAAAAATCCCCGAAAAAGCAACATCATAAAGCTGTAAATTAACTTTCATTTCAAAGTGCTGCACAAAAGCACCCAACTTCATTTCAGGTCAGCACAAATTATGTGACACTACCTGCAGATCTTTTCCTGAGGCTCAGGTTACATTTTATTATGGGTGTGGGGTGCCAAGCACTGGGGAAAAGGCACAGTCTCTCTTGAGTCTCACTTATTTCAGAAAAGCTCTCCCTTAGGAAAGCTTTGTCCTTCCTTAGGGCAAACTACTTGTTTGCATAATAAAATCACAGCAGGCATACTGGAACATCAGAAAGATCTGCTTTTGCAACCAGCAGGAAAACATAGGACCCATCTCATAAAAGAAAACAAATGTTCAGAAATTAATTTATTCTGTTTGAGATACGATTTAACCAACTGGGGTGAAAAAACAGTATATGCAGAATATTATGCCACAGACTGTGTGCACGTGCTACAGATGGCATTCCACATCAAGCAGGAATCTCTGTGACACCTCATATACTTTAAATGAAAATGCTTTACTTTTGCTAGGATAACCTCAATTTGGTGGGTTTTTTTAGTTTTGATCTGAAGATTCTCAGTCTAGTTTCCCTATCTATGCTACTTGGTGCTTCTCATTCTACTTAGCTTCAGCAATTTAATTAACTGGATTATTTATTTTAATTTCTCCTTCCCATCAGTTTTAATTTTTCTTTTTCATATACTAAAAAAGCACGCTTCAGCCTCTAGTCTAAAAACACTATGGAGAACACTTTTTACTTTTGAAGTGAAGATTCTTCTGCCTTTTTTATTATTTCTCCGTTATAGTTTTATTAATAATACTAATAAATAAAAATGCATTACCCGATTAAGAGTTGAACAGCCAAGTGCAGGTTTGGCTCCATAATTCCCTGATGATGATCCATCTTGCTGGTGAGTAGGGTGTCTGACTTCATAAGGAGCTACAGACATTTAAAATAAAGTATATAAATGAAAGGATAATCAAAACGATTCTACTGGGCTAAAGGAAATATCTAAATACTGCAAGGTCAAGAATCTAGTTCGCAAACCTACAACAGCATCGAAGTCCCCTTTGTCAAGCATCTACCAAGTGAACCTAGTATCACAGTATCAAAGCCCATTTTGTCTGCAACAAAACTCCAGCCACACACTCGTCTTTTACACTACATTGTTCTTCCTCAGACATTGCCAATAGAAACTGTCGGTTACATATTACAACATAACCGAAATCCTTGTTCATCATGTTGAAATAGGTATTTCTACAGCCTGTTTACACATTTCATACACTTACAGCCATATATAGCAAAAGAATGCATTACAGATAAGACGACGTAATTCCACTGAGCTGAAAAAAAATATGTTTTGACAATGCTATCAAACAGTAAATCACTAAGTTTCCATACACTCTTCTTCCCCCTTCCCTGATTTGTGTTGAGAATCAAAATACGTGACTTGCCACTTCACAGTATTTGCAGTAAAGTTAGTAAAGAAAAGTAACAATTACTTCTTCTTTTGCTAAAATAAGTCACTTGCATTCCATTGCAGCAAATATAGTAAGCGGTGACATAATAGCACGTTTAAGAACAATGTTTTAAAAATAGATCAAGTATGCAAACACAAAGGCAACTCACTTGCAAATCCTTACAGAGCTGAGAATTTTGAGCTCAGGAAGACCTTAAAAATTAGACCCCTACGCCCCTCACTTTCCTGAGTGGTCTTATCCTGTAAGGGTATCTATTTTTATGCCTATATAAGTAACTTCTAATTTCAGGAAAAAAAAACAAAACACCAAAAATGCAGGAAGGAAGTTGGGGAACATACAGATGCCCTTGGAGAGGAGATGTAGGCACAAGGCCACGCTGCCGTGTGTGTGCTAGCAAGAAAAACTTCCAAAACTATCAAGAAAAAAAAAGGATATAGGGAGTGTTGCAATGCGACGGGCTGCCCTTGAGGACACGCTATTCGGTTTCAGGTCAGACTTGCAGTACAGAACAGTGCCGTGGCGCCCACACCTCCTGTCTGCACACCAACGCCGTGGTGGCCTTCAGACCCACCCTTTCCAGTCCTCTTCAGAAAACTGGAAGAACCAGTAGGTCGCCGAGCCTGGTGCTCGGTACAGGACGGGCCGTAAAATGTTACCTGCTTACTGCCAGTGAGAACACATTTGGCTGAAGTATCCTCAGTGGGAGTAAAATAGGAGAGATTCCCTGTCTGGAAAACAGGAGAAAATCCTGTTCTGGAAAATAACCATAGAGTTCTACATCTCTAGGATTTTATCACCTCAAAAATTTAAGTCGTTGAATAATTAATTTTAGAAGACGTTGACAGCTGGATTGGACACTACTGCCTCTACGCACTTTGCACTCCATGAGAAATTTCACTGAAGTTACAACTGCAACCAAATTCAGAAGAGGGGAGAAAAAAAAACACAAAAAAAACCCCAAAAAAACAACCAACACCCAAATCCATAGTACTGACAGATCTGGGACAGAGTCCCAGAAAACAGCAGAATGCACGACAGGTAACACAGTCAGCTGCTCCCAATGGCCGCTCCTGTCTTGCTCTTCAGGGTGCGGGCTATCAACCACGTCTTGTTCACTGGAGCAGAACATGACTCGTACCAGCAGACGACCTCACTAGCGTTGCTTGTTTCAGAAGTCAACCACCACTGGTTTATTCAGTTACACCAAGGGTGGGATGGTAAAAATCCCATCTCTGAGCAAACAGCAGTTTACCTAACCGCCAAATGAACTTGTGACTCAGTGCTGGTATGATTTTTGCGTGAAGGCCACTTGATAATGTGGAACATTGCCCAGAAAGCCAACCATGTCCTGGGCTGCATCAAAACCAGTGTGGCCAGCAGGTCGAGGGAGGGGATTCTGCCCCTCTGCTCTGCTCCTGTGAGACCCCACCTGCAGTACTGCGTCCAGCTCTGGGATCCCCAGTACAGAAAGGACATGGAGCTGCTGGAGCAAGAGTCCAGAGGAGGGCCACAAAGGTGACCAGAGGGCTGGAGCACCTCTCCTATGAGGACAGGCTGAGGGAGTTGGGGTTGTTCAGCCTGGAGAAGAGAAGGCCCTGGGGAGACCTAATTGTGGCCTTCCAGTACCTGAAGGGGCCTACAGGAAAGCTGGAGAGGGGCTGTTTATCAGGGGTTGTAGTGACAGGACAAGGGGTAATGGGTTTGAACTAAAAGAGGGGAGATTTAGATTAGATATTAGAAAGAAATTCTTCCCTGTGCGGGTGGTGAGGCACTGGCACAGGTTACTCAGAGAAGCTGTGGCTGCCCCATCCCTGGCAGTGTTCAAGGCCAGGCTGGATGGGGCTTTGGGCAACCTGGTCTAGTGGAGGGTGTCCCTGCCCATGGCAGGGGGGTTGAAACCAGATGATCTTTTCCAACCCTAACCATTCCATGATTCTATTCTGTGATTCTAACACATTCTTATCACGGCTGTAGTGAGTTTCATAATGTTGTAATAGCTCTGTTTTTTCACTCATCTCTAAACAAGGACAACAGCTAAAGGACTAGCGTGCTCTGCTCCTCACTCACTGCACAGAAAGGAGGAGGGATGAAGGAGGGATGGTATACACCAGTGCCTGCTACTGCCACCATCTTGGCCACCAAATGGTGCAATGAGGAAAACATGGGCACCTTACTGTTAGCAGGAGCTTGTAAAGCCTTAGTAAAACTGCCTTCTGCCCCACTACACTTAGTAAAATCACAATGTTTCGCCACCTGCTCTAATGGCAGTGATCTCAAGGACACAGCACTTATGGAGTGCCTTATTTTTGTCTGTTCTGTCTAAGTTACATGTGGGACTGTTTTTATATTCATCTCCTGTTTTTATTTCCGTTACGAAACCAGAGAGATTATTACCCTTTCCTGCAAAGGAAGGTTCACTGCCAATCTGAAAACTAATATAGCAGCTACTGAAATCAGGAGCGGGCTTTTCTTCCCCTCTAATGAAACCGAAAGCATCATGCACTGTGAATGTAGTCACAAACACTCTGTCACTGGGATGTATTGCGCACAGTCTTGTCAGAGATTAGGTATTAGCATTTATCTGTGAGCGGTGACACATAAATCTAACTAATTTAACAGAAAGCAAACAGGACTGAACAATCAAAATAAAATTAGATGATTGAATTATTTTCCAAAATACAGGTCTAATTAAATTTTTAAATCATTAGGCTGATTGTCAGTTGCATTTGAAATTTGCATGTATCTGGAAATTAAAAAAAAAAAAAAAAACAACGTGCACATCCCACTTTTAATCCTACCTCCATGCTGTTCCAGCCCACTTCTAGATTTACCATATGCATAACTTAGGGGTATTCTCTGGTATGTAGATGGAGAAGCAGGAGGCGAGCAGATTGGAGACATCGGAGGAGACTTGGGTTCCTATTTCAAAAACACATCAACACAAAATGAGACAACACCACAACAACCAAGTAACCCTGCACAGCGGTTCGAACGCATACAGCATGACAGACCAAGGAGCAACAAATGTTGCAGCTCCCTCAGGCTCTTTATTTCCAAGAAAAGGCTTCTTAAAACACGAAAGACAGAAATTTGCTGTTGAGCCTTCTTGGGGTATAAAGTATGGCAACGCCACAGCAAAGCTTTACAATGAACAGCTGAAAGATATTTTACTTCCAAAGATGCCTGACAAAGTCTATGTAGAAGGCTTAAATGTGAGTGGGTATCTCTTAATTTACATAACACATTTAGTGTGAGTGCATTCTTTGTGGGAGAGCATTTTTCAGACAAAAAACTTACAAAAATTGAAATAATTCTCTGAATGAGTATTTTAAGCACTCTGTGGATTTGTAGGTGTTATTGGGTAACTTCCCTAAAGCTTTCTCTTTCCCTTGAATGACGGAGATTGTTTAAGAAGATGCGACCTTGAAACAGCTTACTGTATAAAAAGGAAAATGCAGCACAACACAGATAACCTAGATGGAGCCAGGGGTTTGAGGGCAGCGCTCTGCTTCAGTGTCCGTACGCACAGGCAGACAGGCATACATGCTCTGCTTCCTCATTCTGTTATTCCCCCATGTATCTTGCCATCAGCTCATTCCTGTTGGTTGACCTCAGGCTGGGAATGTGGTTACTCAGGCTGATGCACCATGTGACAAACACGCGTGCACGTTACAGGAAGATAAGCGCCTGCCACCGGACATTTACAACATGACCTGGTACGGTACCAGAGGAGAAGGTGTCAGGCCTGGGGAAAATTATGCAAATCAAGGTTGCACTATGAAGCAACTTGTATGCGAACAAGCGCTCTCAACTCTCCCAAGCACAGGGAACACAGATCTCCCTTGGCCAGCTTTATTAAATTGGCATCTCAGAATAACAGATGCTGGGACGATGTTTCACAAAGGACAAAAGAAAAGCAGATTTCTTCTGGGCTACTCCTGGGGAAGAGCAGAAGGGAAGAAAACCTGGTGGCCTTATCCCACTCAGAAATAGCCTCATGATTCAAGACCTCTCCTCCAACTGAGTGTTTCTCTAGTGACTAAGGATCACAGTGGCCATGAGAAATCGCTTGCTTTCCTGTTCCGTTTCACAGGCAGATTTCTATTTGCTGCTCCTCTCCTAGTTCCCTCCAAGAAACAGCACTGGACTAAGTAGGAGGACAACACAGAAAGAACTTGTACAAAATATTACAGGGCTGACAGCTTTATACATGCACATGTTGAGAAATTCCCTTCAGGGATGCAACTGGGATGCATCAAAATCAGAGCACAGCCCCAGTGGGATTATTTGCACGCCAGGAGTTCCTCTCCTGTACTGCACAACTGAGTAAGCCCACGTGAGTGTAATCATTTACAGGACTGGACCCACAGGGAGGATGCATAACCACATACTGGCCTGAAGGAGATGGGGCTGTTACCTGTTTGTCCCCTTCATCTGTTCTTTTGTAGGAATTTTTTTCCAAAGCTGCATGTGGAATCTGAAATTTAACTCCATGGAGTTCCGCTGGAGTCCCATAACGTACTTCACCATCATTTTTCAGTGCCATAAACCGCGGCAGAGGCAATTCTTCGTTAAAAGAGAGAAAAATTCAGTTGAGACTACAGAACATTAAAAGTGCTTCACATAGTATCGCCTTGTAAAACCAATGAAAAGTTTATCTACAAAAGTGCTATTTATATTTTGTAACATTTATAAATGTGGAACTCCTGTGATTATTTTATGTCTTCATAAAAATGTGAATGTTACACAAAGCTACATTCACTAGCTTAATATATAATCTGTCTGTGTAAAGAGAAAGAAATAAGCCTTGTGTACATCATTAAAGTGAGCAGCAAACTCATTTCCTGCCTTCAAAACGTTGTCTGTAATGAAAAGAATAGTTTCCCACAGAAACTGTGGGACTGATGAATTAATCAGTCAGGATCACAGTATCCTCACTGCTGTCATATAAAAGGAACAAATTAAAAATGGTAAAGTTCAGAGATCACGTCAAGACCTGGTGAGATGACCATGCCAAAAGGTCCCATGTCGTGTCTGCTCTGCAGAGCAGAAGAGTGACACTTTGTCACTCTTTGAGATGATTCGTAATTATTTTGAAGAAACACCATTTGTTTTTGTGCACAGGCACCCTAAGATCAATACAATTAAAATTAACAGAACGCTTGAAACCGAGCAAAGTCGTACATTACCTTTGAAATCATTTACACCTACAGCTACTACCAGAAAGGAAAAGAAATCGATTGGGAGTTTGGTGCATATTACTCACCCCACTCTAAAGGCACTCATACATTTCAAGCGAAAATGTAATTATCACTGGAAGCATTTCAGTAACAGTAAGCAAGCAGGGGATCAATACAAGGACTGCAAGTACCCTTCTTCACTCACATTCGTGGATTGTTTGCAGATGCTGGACTTGTAAAACATACAGAGTCAATCTCACTTAGTTCAAGTTTCCAATTTAGTTTGTTGGGTTTTGGGTGTGCATCTTTTTTCTCAAATTAACATCCTTAGAAAGGACAGCAATGCAAGAGAGAGCACACAAGCTGTCGGTGAGGAAAACTGATGGACAAATCCCTGCCAGCGAGGCACCAAACTGAACCGTGCCAGCTGCATCCGATGCCCTCCTGGTTGGGAGCTCTGCACCGCAGGAGCTCAGCTCGCACAGGTCAGCATGTACTTGCCAGCCCAGCTTCCCCACCCCGGGATGGGGCAGAGTTGGGAACCCCCTCCCTATGCTTTGTAACGTAGGGGAATATTACATTTCACTGCCCTTAGCAGGGAGAGCAGAGCAGAAACTGCGCTGGGAGCAGTGACCCGATTGCGAGGCTATGGGTAGGTCCTGCCTCTCCTACCTCCCCTCTGACCTCATGGCTGGTTCATCGCTGCCTTCAGCGCTCTCGCCCAGCCTCACGGCACGGTTTGAATGCCCACCCAACATACGGTAGCCAAGGGTTCACACCTTCTCAGGCTCAAGCCCAAGTGAAAAGCCACGTGTTTTGAAGCCGGAGCCCCGCTGAGGCAGGGCATGCATCACCAAGGCAGAGCGTGCATCGCCAAGGCAAGAACATCAAGTTCCTTCCATTTAGTCACTATCAAGGTTTCGCAGCTAAAAGGGACCTGCTTTCTCTCTTCATCCCTTGAGTTTGATAAGCCTCTTTTAAGAAGCACTTTTCTCCATCAAAAATGGTACATTTAATATTACTGTCAATTTCTTGGGAAGAATAAAGCTTTTTTAAATTACATCTAATACACGTTTTCATACCTACAGATAGGGAGCATTACGATTTTGTCACCGTTACCCATTTATTTCAGCAGATTTATTTGCTAAAACAGATGAGCATTGCAAGCTGCCCTGCACAGGGGGACCCCGACCTGCCCACAAAATGCCTGCACCCAAAGCAGCTATCAGCTCCCACTCTGGATGGCTGTCAAGATCGGAGGCTGAAGGCGAGACAGAAACACATCCCCAGCACTGATCAGCTGTCATTCGTGCCATTCCTTTGGAAACGCCTTTTCCAGAGGGGGGATGTCATCTCAGCTTTGCCATACGTGTAATTCACTGTAATTTTCTACCAGTCACTTAGAGAATGTAACACTACCTTCTACTCTTTCTCTGCTCCTCAAAATACAATTGTTTCACAGACACCTTAGAAGAAAAGTTTACCACTGTGGAGAGCTGACAAGCATTAAAGAAAGTGGGAAACAAGTGCATAGCGCTGCAAGCAAAATTTGCTACTTACCATTCTTAATGCTTTCAATCCGTACTGGGAACCCTGACTGCGCTGCCGCAATTAACTTCAAAGCAATATAAAATTGAGCAGGACCAAAATAACCCACGCGCTTGGCTCCACAAACTTCTGTAATCTAAGAGAGAAGAGATACGTTCTTGGTTAAATGCATTTCACTCTTCCAGGGAAGGTAAACGCCTCTACATAAGAAAAAAATAGCTTTAAAAACGCAAAACGCTTGCTGTATTTAGTTTTCTATAAGGTACACTTGTTTCAACTCAGGACATTGCTGCCCGATCACATTCCTCTTTGTCTATCAGAGACAGGTAGCTGTTAAGCTTTTCAGAAGCACTGCTGGGTAACACTGCTATCCTGAAACAACTTACGGGTTTTCATACCAGGTAGGATTTTAATAGGAGGTGAAATGACAGCTTGTTAAGTGTCCAGTAAAACATTTCCACCACAGAAGTTATGGTAGTCACAGAAAACTGTACTTAATGTTAGCCCTTACAACAGTTCAATCACTGCAACTGGAACATAAGCGCAACTCAGGACAGACGCCATTGCACCACCCGAGCAGAACACTGGTCTTTGCGAAGAATTAACAGTCTCGGCACTGAAGCCTGATTTCTGTACACATACTCCACTCTCTGCGTCACTCGGCCACCTCTGTGAAGCAAATGGCTCCATGTTCACACGCTCAGACAACAGCTAAACAAACAGCAGCTATCAGCAGGCTTTAGGTACAGGCGCCAATTCGCCCATGCCTGGAGCTCCCAGATGTTCACAAACAAACCTCAGCTGGGCACTGAGGTTCGAACAAAACCCCATCCCCCTCGCTCCCCGAGACATAAAGGGAAGCCCCAAATCGTCTTCCTGAAAATACACCCAGGTTAGCACTGTCTCCTGGCTGGCGAGGTGCATCGCCTGCCTGCAGGCTGACAGAAGGCTGCGCTGGTTCTTCATGGGCAAGTGCTGCTCTCCAGAAAACCCCGTCCGTGAATCGCTCCCAAGCCACAGCAGCATGACAGAAACTATTGCCATGTCATGTGTATAAACAAATAACACAAATGAATAGTCCTTTTTTTCTAATTTATTCTTATACGTGTATATATACATACACGCAGTGGCAAAATGTCAGGTGAAACAATTACTGAAAAAAACCAAATCATTTGGAATGGTAACTCTTACTAATTAAAAAAAATTATCTTCAAATGAACTCTTTCTTCTTTGGATGTGGCTTCTGCTTTGAATGAGCTCTGGCTTCCTTCTCTTCCTGCAGGTTTTGGAGATGCACAGCTTAAGTCCTTGATCACAGGATGTATCAAGCAGCTTTCTTTTCTCTTACTGCTTGATGAAAAGGGAGATTGATTCTCCGTATGAGGAGAGCTTCAATTAACCAGTGGCATTTGCCATTCCCTTTCCTATACATATCTTTTTCTCTTAAGTCATTCTGGCTTTTTTTTTATTTCCCCCACTCTGTCACTGGCCTTACTTATTTTCCAGTGGGAACGCAGAGCACTTGGCATGTGCCTGTGACGGATGGTGCTGAGGCATAATGGTTAAAAACAGGAATGTGCCCAGGAGGGACGAACGGGTGGAGGGGAACTCCTTGGAGGAGAGCTGCACCCTGCCTGGGGTGCGGGCAGGAGCCGAGCACATCACATCCACCTCAGTGCATGGCACCATGCAGATCCCAGTATTACAGAGGGCTCCCCACTGCCATATGGAGCAACACTGTCCGCTGTAGGGTCCTGCTGCACCAGTGGGTGCCCCACAGCAGCCTACTGGGGTCCCACGGCAGGAGCTGACAGCAGAGGTGGATGCCCGCTGTGCTGCGGGAGCAACGCCTGGCTGCCTGCCTGCGGCATGGGCGTGCTGCTGGGACAGCCGACCGCAGTACTGGCACCATTTTGGGAGGGCTGGGCAGATAATCCCAAAGCTCCAAAGCAGGTTCCTTCCCCTCATCCCTGGATGCTCCTAATTCACTCCGTCCTGCTGCCCACATCTCACTCCCGCACGGTCCTTCCCCACCAGCGGCCCCGTCTCTGCCTGACACGGCCACACGGAGCACGGTTGATCAGGTTTGACCCGGGACACCGAGCACAAACCGCAGCTGTGGCCCAGCGGGCTCCCCATGGGCACCACCGCCCAGGCACGCCAGACCCCCAACAGCTCTGGGGACAACGCTGCTGCCACAGGTATGCAGGAAGCCATCGGCCAGGGGCTTGCTGAGAGTCCCAAGTACACAAATTCAACAACCTGGGGCAAAGCAGCCGCAGAAGGGTGGTCAAACATTGGAACAGGCTTCCTAGAGAGGCGGTCGATGCCCCAAGCCTGTCAGTGTTTCAGAGGCAATGCCTTTAGTAACATGCGTTAACTTTCAGTCAGCCCTGAGGTGGTCAGGCAGCTGGACTAGATGGTCACTGCAGGTCCCTTCCAGCTGAAACAGTCTATTCTCGCCAAGCTGAAGTTCACCCCGGGTCCGTGGCCCTGGTCTGTTAGAGCAGTCAGTCACTAAACAGCCGCCAACACTGAGTAAGGCAGTTTGCAAAAGCTGGGCACCCACCCACCTGCACCCAGGCCCTCCCGTGGGGGGGTGCGGGTGCTCACCTCCTGCGTGACCCATGGACGGTGCCCGGGATGGCAGCTGCTGCAGTGCATGCATGGCACGCAAATCCCTGGGTGCCGAGCGGTGCACCCTCAGAGGGACTGCTCTCCTCTCGGGCTCCGTTCCTGCCATGGCATCCTACGCTGGCTGGCATGGAGCAGCAGCGTTACTGAGATCCGCGCTTCCTCTCGCCGGCTGCGGGAAAGAGGAAACACCGAGCAACCGGGACTTTCAAACAGGGATCTGTGGTGCTATCATCCTCCTGAAAAGACGCGGAGAGTTAGTTTTCCGTGTCTTTCTCTACACTTTGAAGTATTAAGGTTGCTGAATGCCAGAAATGCTCTGCTTGCTCCTGCTACGGAAACACAAACATTTTATTCTGATCAAGCAGACTAAAAAATTTTCCTCAAGGATACATCGTCTCTCAAAAATACAGTGCTGTTTCTCAAGCACACTTAGAGCCAATCAGCCTGAAACTATTGAGTAGTTTTGCTCTTCGGTAGTAACAACAGAGAAATATTTCATAGGCATGAGCTCCTCCATGTTATTTTTGCAACTAAATCCTGATCTCTTGTTAACAGCCCAGAGCAACAGATGCAAGCTGACGGAGCAGTCAAATTTATTACACGATCAGTTGCAGCTATTCATATAGATTAACGGCAGATAGAGGCATTTACTCTTATTGGGCTGCCCGTACAGTTAGAGGAAAGGGATTTGGGTTCCCCTCCAGACGGCATTTCACACTACCTACATCAGGACCCTGCTTAGAGCTGCTAGCGGGAGCAGCCCCTCTCTCCAGCAGCCCCAGAGGTAGGTGGCAGATTAGCCTTTATCCAAAACTAATTCCTCAGAACATGCTGCCTGCTTAAACTTCCACAGCAGCTTAAACTGAATACTGCAGTTTTTATTATTTTGTTTCCTGGTTTTACCTTTTGCACGGTCAGTGCACACAGGCTCTTGCTGGGCAGATTACACTTAGTGATATGCAGTGCTGAAGTCAGGCTAGTTTGTGCAATGTAATACTAAGAGCCTCCAAGATCCCTCTGAATTAAAGGCACTGTATAGCAATGCAATACTTTTTTTCGAGGTGAAACTAGACTCTCTTTCTAATAACGCAGAGAGTACTTTGGAAGGAAGATACATGAAAATATCACCTGAAAGACAGGGGAAACATCAGCTCTGCTTTCATTCAACTGATGTTTAAAAACAAATTATTTCTATCCTTTCCTGTTGTCACTTCAGGCTGAATGCTTTTCAGCAAGTTAGCAAGGAAAGAACTGATATTTTCTGTTTGTGCACTGCTAAATAGACACACATATAAATCAAAACAACTTGCACACCTTGATACTTCAAGGGATTTTAATACTATTGACAGTCAATTTTCATTGCCATTTTTTTAATTCTTCAGCAGAAAACTGTAATCCTCCAGTGACAGCTGAATATTGAAGAAAAGTTTAATGAAGAACATGGTGGAAATAATTTTTCATGGTGGCAGGTTACAGATGTTGCTTGCCAAATCTAACCGCAGGATGATAAACAGAATTAGTGAAAAATTGATCTATTCAACAGTTTGCAAGGCAAGAACATAATCCTGAGTGGACTAAAACTGAGTTTAAGTTTACTGCAAGCTGTGACTGCCAATTTCACAGGTCATTTGTAAAGGAAAAAAGTTTGTTTCACACCACATGGGAAAACAACATTTCTCTTAGGATGGAAAGCTATAGTGTCTAGTCTTGCAATACTTCTCACTCAGTCGTGGAACAGCACCTCTCGGTTCCATGGGATTGCAGTGGGTAGTCTTAAAGCACACGTTCTGTACACAAATCGCACCACCTTCCCTGTCAAGCAGCCATAAGCAGGGGAGAAAGAGCAAGATGTAGATGCCTGTACACCCTTCTCACAGGCCAGAAGTTTTTCTATGGTGGTAAAAATATATATATACTCTTTTTTTTTTTTTAAGAGATCTCTGCAATTCATCAACATTAAAATTTAAAACATAGCTATGATCTGTTCCTAAGAGTGGCTGTTGTAAATTACTGTTCTCCATGCAAACTTCTAACAGAAAAGCTTTACATCTTGAGATGCTGGAACACAAACCAGGTTTTTGTATTTACTACCTATCAGCCCACAGCGAGTGTTATTTTTGTAATTGCTTCTTGAAGACGTCCCACATGAAGCAGCTTTTTGCAGCACAATCTGACATCATTCCAGCTCTCCCTGGTTCTCTCCAAACAAGTTTCCACTGCAGTATCCAAGAGCACTGACCTCTCAAACACCCTGGGAAGGTCTAATTTAGATCGCAAGAGTTAAACGTCAGGAACTGAACATGAGCCTACAGCTGAAGTTTGTTTTCAGTAAGTAGAAGAGGTAAAATCAGAAGCAACTATGCCATAATCCTATGGGCAGGCTGAGATGACCATCCTGCAGCCTCAAGGGAAAGGTTTTCAGCTGTAAGGCAAAGGTAGAGCTGGGATTTTTGCATTTTCATTTAGCCATTAAGGCTGCTACGGCATCCTCTGTACCTAGCCAGTGCGCAGGTTTTTGTCCATTCTGCCTCCCTGCTGCTCCCTGCCACATCGATGGTTGTTGCCTGTCATTTGTGGGCAAACCCAGCCCAAAGGCACTCAAATCTCTGCAGGGGTTGAGAGACTCTGTGAGGAATGCATGTAAGCTGAATGTATATTCAACTCATTTGGAAAGAAAAAGAAAATGAGCATCATTGACTCCTACGTGAAAGGAAATTTTCTTGCTGCTCCTTCCATCTCAGCCCAACCCCAGAAAGCACTTTTTTTTTTTAATTGTCTTTGCTCATGCTGTAATGAGGTAGAAAGATTTTCCAGTTCATCAACTGCCCCCGCATTTTAAGGAACACGTGGAGAAGCTTTTGCCATTAGCCCGTGCGTACCTCGCTGGCCTTGCTCTCCCGAGCACAACCAGATGGGACGCCAGAGCTCAGTCCTCAACCACGGAACAACCCCAGGCTCCCTTCTGGATCAACTACCCTCTTATAACTGTTTGAAAAACAAATATTTGCAGCAGTGACTTATCAATAGCTTATCTCAAAACTGTGTCATGCATCTGACCCACTTTACCCCCTTCCTTTTTTTTTTTTTAATTCGTGCTTCAGAGTCTTTGATCTGCTTGTTACAGGGAAGTCTTGCTACATTCTTAAACAGGTATTTCTTTCTGCAGGGATCCTTGTTCAGGTATCTGTAACACTACCTGGAGCCTGGGGTTACGTATCTATCTCTTCATTATTTAAAGCTAAGTAAGAAACACCACATCCTGGCTCCAGGAGGTGTACTGCCTGGGAAGGCAACAGGGAGAGGAACATTCCGGAGCAGTTACGTACTCAGCTGTACAGAGGACAAGGTCTTGCTCTGGATTAGGTTCTTCAGCTCTGCTCCTTCGTATCTGTTGTATTTCTGTAAGTATTTATTTTATTCTGTCGTCCTGCCTTTCAAAACCAGATGTTTTATCTATTTTAGACTTTTTTTAAACATCCCCTGAAATGCTTAGTAAAATTTAGCTATTCTGAACGAGCACGGTTCCAGCACCCAAAACAAAAGGAATTAAAAACGGCTTAGCTTACGGTACACGAGACAACGCACACATCATATATTTTTAAAGGCCGAACCACAAACGTTCTCACCATATAAGCTCTGCACGATCATCGCTTTACATTAAACACCACCATAATGTTAAGTTGCAAGGCAAGCTACTGATAAACTGCCAAAGTTTAGCAACTTCAGTTAACGCACGTAGCAGTAGGTAAAAGCACTAGAGAGCGACCAAATCTGTTTGGCAAAAACCTGCTGACAGCACTGCCAGGGTTTCCCCAAACTCCCTCCTCCCGGCACGACCCAGAACCACTCACATCTGCACGTGCCGGTGCTCCTCGTGCCATCACACCTTTGCACATCTGGGGGGAAAGCACTTCACTTCAGGAACAGGGAAACGCTCTTCCAGCGGCTCCAAGCAGAATATTGGATACCAACAGAGAGAACTACAAGGCTTGTGATTCAGCGCACGCTTGTGTGCACACGCACGTGCAGCCACGGGTAGAATGGCATGAAACAAATACTAAAGCCATTCTCAAAAGTCTCACATCGAAGCCTAACAGCAGAAGTATTTTACATATTAGAAAAAGCAGAGGTTAAACAAAACAAAAAAACCCAAACACAACTGTTTTCCTTCAGTAAAGAGTCTCGTGAGCGAGCAGGGCAGGAGCAGGGCGGTCACACTTGGTTGGTGCAAGGGTCAGTGGAGTCCTCTCTCCCGGACCTTACGGCGGCCCGCTGCAGATGCCTACAGGAACTCGAGCATGCGAATCCCGCAGTACTTCTCGTCAGGTAGGAAGACTGGCAATGCCAGCATACCGCAAGTTACAGAAAATTATTGATCTGAATTGGCCAGCTACCAGGACACACGAGTCAGCATTGTTAATCAAAAGATTTCAATTATTAAGGAGTGCTGGCTAGAAGGACCCTGCCAGGGAAGAAAGGCTGCTGATGCATGCTAATATTTCTAAGTGTTGAAGCGTACCTGAAAGAAATCCCATCTCCTATGCACAACCATTTGTCTTTAATATACAATCACTAATGAATCTTTAATCTGCATGTGACATGGAAAGAGTGGACACTTTCATCTAATATCAATCTCACTGGGAGGTTTAAGAATCGCCATTCCTGAGAAATACCTGGAAGTCTCCATGCCACGTAAATTATTTTCACAACAGCCGTGCCTACAGAATTAGGTCAGAGGTTACATACATTCGCCGATACTCATTCTGTCTCCCCTTTGAAAGGCCTAGCATCAGCCTCACTAAACACATGCCTTTAGGGGTGTGTATAAAAAGCCTGTAGGGGTAAAAAAGATGAAGCAAATTCTTTTCAAAACCTCCTTGCCTTTTCCTTCTTACTATACTATTTCGAAAATGAATCCTCAGAGAACAGCATTCATCCATCTAAAATCGTTCTAGCTGTGTTTCACATTCCCTAGTTTGTATCAAATTCATATTAAAAAAAAACCTATTCAGGTCACTACATAGCTTGTGCCAATAAATCTGTATAGGATTATGAGTGAAATTTTAATAAAGCATATTACACTTGGAACATAAAAATAAGCAGCCTGAAAACAGGTTACTCCAGATTTAATAACTAAGCATAAGGACACCAACAAGCACTATGGATTTTTATAAAAAGTATGAGTCTACTTATTCACCAAACCACTTCACATAGTTTGTAGGTAATCAGTTCCTCAGCATCTGGATATGGAAACGCAGATATTCAGCAGGTCACTCTCTGAAATGCTGCACACGCAGCCTTGCCAAAATCACTGTTAAGACCTGAAATCCCACGGAAATCTGCAGAGTATACAGAATTGGGTTATGGGTGTTTTATCTGCTTTTCAAATCTTACTGTAGAAACAAGGGAGTAAGTATAACATCCCAAGCAAAATGGCACGTACAGAGCCATCACACCACCCCATCCAAACAAGTGGACTGCAGGAAGGTTCTACGGGGCTTATCTGAATTTCTTCTGAAGCAAGTGCCTGCCAAGAACATTTCATTCTCTTGGTCATGAGATATGAATTTCATAAAGCCCATCATCCTACAGATGGTTAATACTATAAATTTTATACATCTCATATGCTTCTTTAAAAGCACTCGTTATTCCAGGGATTTCTGCTCATTTTCCTGCTCACCTCTTCCCTTCCAAGAATGTAGCTAGGGACCTAGCAGACAGAAGGTCCAGGACGTGAAAGAAGAGAACCCAGACGCTTCAACTCTTGTCTGCTCAGTGGAGATGCTATCCTCAACCCCCTTACCCACAAGCAACCAACACCGCGAGAGGAGCTTGATGGAGGCAGGATAGAACTATCCACACTGGGATTCGGCCAGGGCTGGCACTGGGCCAACCAAAATACGCATCCCTTCCTAAAACTTTCATTTTCTGGAGGCTGAACTGAAGATAGTATCTAAGCCTTACTACTAGTGAGAGTGAATGGAGAGTTCCCCTTCAGCTCAAGTGGGAACACCGTGTTTTGCACTGGAGATCCACCCAGCACCCTGTGGGAATGAAAATACAGGATGATCAAAGGAATATTAAACCACAACACTACTTTTATCAAGTACAGATTTTAGGGAAAGGTAGTATATCCTTGTGTTTTTAGCATTTTAGACCACTTCAGCAACCAAATCGTTAATTATTTCAAGGAATACTTTACATAAGCAGCATTTCTATTAGCATATTTTCATCTTGAGAGTACATTTCCACTGACTTAAAATATGGCACTCATTTATAAGCTTGAGTTCATTATTTAGAATGACATTTATTATGAACTCAAATGTATTTCAATATGCTTATTTTTTAAAATCCATTCAAAACACTCTGTGTGTGTATATACATGTATACATACACAAAACTGAAATTATACGTAACTTGAAGCTCAGTCTTAATAATCAAACCTTTGTAGGAAAGGTTTCTGCAATCTGTCCAAGCCTTTTTTATAAAGGGAAGAATGGTCTCTCCATTACTGCAGTTAGATATGGATTAAAACACATACCCTGAGGTTTTTTTAAAAAAAAAAAATTGAAAAAAATGAAATATAATGAAGCATGAAGCCATTTATAATGCAGGACTCCCCCAGCTTGCTTAAAAACATTTGACTGAATCTTACAGTTCGGTATTCATACAGAGAATCCTCATGTTACCTTTTGTCAAATTTCAGTCTCTTAACAGCGCACCACAGACTGAGAAATGGATGATATTTTTTGAATAACAAATCCCCAGTGGTTTGCGCTGAAGTCATTTTTAAAAAGGGAAAAAAGGAAGATCCAGGGAACTACAGGCTGGTCAGTCTCGCCTCTATGCCTGGCAAGACCATGGAGCAGATCCTCCTGGAAACGATGCTCAGGCACATGGAAAAGAATAAGGTGACTGGTGACAGCCAACAGGGCTTCACTGTGGGCAGACCATGCTGACAAATTTAGTGGCCTTCTATGACAGCGTTACAGTGTTGGTGAACAAGGAAAAAGCAAATGATGTCATCTACCTGGACTTGTGCAAGGCATTTGACACCGTCCCGCATGACAGCTTTGCCTCTAAATTGGAGAGATGTGGATTTGATGGATGGACCACTTGGTGGATAAGGAATTGGCTGGACAGTCACTCTCAAAGAGTTGCAGTTCGATGTCCAAGTGGACATCAGTGACAAGTGGCGTTCCTCAGAGGTCAGTGCTGGAACCAGTGCTGTTTTACACCTTTGTCAGCAACACGAACAGTGGGATCGAGTGCACCCTCAGCAAGTTTGCCGACGACACCAAGCTGTGTGGTGCGGTCGACACGCTGGAGAGAAGGGATGCCATCCAGAGGGACCTTGACAGTCTTGAGAGGTGGGCCCGTGCAAACTGCATGAAGTTCAACAAGGCCAAGTGCAAGGTCCTACACGTGGGTCAGGG
>VWZZ01004469.1:114622-141590 GCA_013399095.1 Psophia crepitans | reverse complement strand
AGGCCAGGTTGGATGGGGCTTTGGGCAGCCTGGTCTAGTGGAGGGCGTCCCTGCCCATGGCTGGGGGGTTGGCACTAGATGGTCTTTGAGGTCCTTTTCAACCCAAACAGTTCTATGACTCTATGATTCTATGTATTGTGTTTGTTGAAGTCAAAATTCAGGCTGAGTATGACTCGCACAAAGCAAATGTGTATTAGAAAAAAATCCACTTCATTTTTATACATCATCCAGTGTTAGACAGGATTTACCTTACCCCCTAAAGAAGCTAACATTAGTTCCTTATTGCAACTTACTATTCAATGAAGGAGCTAACTTATGAAGCTCAGCAATACAATTCCATTTTGTTTTCATGTTAAAGTATAATAAAAAATTTCGGCCTAAGTAACACAGTTTGTGAAAACAACTCCCCATTACCCATAAAGAAACTTGCTAATCTCACCCAAGGCACAAAAAGAAACTTGAAGCAGCTGAAAAACTGATGAGTTTTGAGTTCATCAGTAACAACATACTATCACCCTTGGACACACCATAACATTTTATGAATAGACAATCAAAATATCTTCTTAAATTCAGAGACTCTCTTTTAGTACCTCAGGAAAAACAATGGAAAAAACTGCTAGATAAATGCTAAAGTCAAAGTACAATGAGGAAAACCGAAAGAAAATCATTCCACAACCGCCTTTTTGAACATCTAAAAATTAACTGCTGTCGAAAGTCTCTTTTGAAACTTCTACTGATACACTCAAGCCAAGATTACCCAAAATATGGACCTTTTTGGTTAAATCTTTTTTTTTCTCATTCAATGGCAGTGTTTAAAGACTTCATTCTGTCCGAGTATACCACATTGCTAGGAGTGAATCCTGTAAAACAAAGCTATTTTAGCTTGCCGTCACCATCGAGAGGTCTACAGGACTGCCTACAGACGGTACCACAGCATGCTTCCGCTGCCGCTATAACAGCTGCCTTATTATTTCCACATTTCTTTGCAACTACAACAAAGAAATACTTCAGGAGTTTCACTCTCAGATGCTATGCCAGGATAACTTTACGATCTGTTCCATTTGTAGGCGTTTTCACAGCTGAAAGCACACCAAGAGCAATCAACAGTAAAAACCTCATGACAATTGCTGTTATCTTTACAAATCCAGGCAAAAACATTTCTCTACTTATTTTGGAAGGCAAATAGCCTTTTCTTCTCAGCGAGTGCCCTTTTACTTGTTGATGAACCTCATGAAGTTCAACAAGGCCAAGTGCAAAGTTCTACAAGTGGGTCAGGGCAATCGCAAGCACAGCTACAGGCTGGGCAGAGAATGGATCGAGAGCAGTCCTGAGGAGGAAGGACTTGGGGGTGGCTGGTTGATGAGAAGCTCAATATGAGCCGGCAGTGTGCGCTGGCAGCCCAGAAAGCCAATGGTATCTTGGCCTGCATCCCCAGCAGTGTGACCAGCAGGTCGAGGGAGAGGATTCTGCCCCTCTACTCTGCTCTGGTGAGACCCCACCTGGAATACGGCGTCCAGTCCTAGGGCCCCAACAGAAGAAGGACATGGAGTTGTTGGAGTGAGTTCAGAGGGCCAGAAAGATGACTGCAGGGCTGGAGCACCTCCCCTACGAGGACAGGCTGAGGGAGTTGGGCTTGTTCAGCCTGGAGAAGGGTCCAGAGAGACCTTTATAGCAGTGTTTCAGTACTTAGAGGCAGCCTACAGGAAGGCTGGAGAGGGGCTGTTTACAAGGGATAGGACAAGGGGCAATAGCTTTCAGATGAAGGAAGGTAGATTTAAATTAGATATTAGGAAGAAATTCTTCCCTGTGAGGGTGGTGAGGCACTGGAACAGGTTGCCCAGAGAACCTGTGGAGGCCCCATTCCTGGCAGTGTTCAAGGCCAGGTTGGATGGGGCTTTGGGCAACCTGGTCTAGTGGAGGGTGTCCCTGCCCATGTCAGAGGGGGTGGACCTAGATAATCTTTGAGGTCCCTTCCAACCCAAATCATTCTACGATTCTACAGGACGTAACCCCTCTGATGGCCACTGCAGTCCTGATGTGCCCAGTCATATGTCTTAGCTGAATTAGATGTAAATAAATCCTTCATCTCAGATCATAATCAAACAAGGCACCTCACTTTCCCTCTGCAAGGGGCCAAGACACTCAGATGTTGAGCCCCACAGACCATGGTTTAATTCAGAGTACAGCTGTGGGATCAAATCAGTTGTAGCTGATGAGACCGAACACAGAGGATACCAAAAGCTAACTAGAAAGGTTGTAGAAAACCATTTAACATTTACTTTTTTACATTTCAGTGACAGCTCAAATTGACAGCACAAGACTCGTGAGGAAATTCAGAATCTTTTGACTCTGAAGTTTCTGTGTAAATACGATTTTCTGTTGTTTGAAATCTAGTACATAGGATTTTACCCCAAATAACGAGGCAGTCTGGGAAACTAAAATACCATAGGCAGAGATGGCTCAGACACAGTCACTCCAGCCACTGGGAGAGGCAGTAATCAAAACTCCTCTTGGCCATCATGAGTGTTTTACCTTTTCTTGGCCAAGCTCTGTCAGCCAGAAGCAGCAGCACCACTGCCGACCAGCTCCAGCACCACAAGCCATCCTTCAGGTTTCCTCCCACAAACCCTTACAAGATCCTCGTCTAAAGGTCAAGAGATGCCCACTTCTTCCCCAACCCCCAGCAATGAAGCCCTTTCACAACACCCTTGGCAGCTCAGGGGACACCAGGCAGACCAGTACCTGAAAGTGTCTGCCCGGCCGCAGACCTTCCCCCTCCACGGGCTCACGGACCAGGGTGAGGGTTTTCGGAGAAGTCTGGAAATCCCCTCCCTTGGAGACAGGCAGACAAAAGGTTACAGCAAACATTGCTCAGCTTTGGTCTAAAGTAATATGTTATTGATCCAGCTTTCCCCTGACTTTTGGGACAAACCCTTTAAAATGCAGGAGAGGTAACTGCCTTCAACTATTAGTCAAAGAAACAAGAGCAGTCTTTAAAAAATAAGCAGAGGCAGCGACCCTAAACTGAGCTGAAATTTCAATTTTCTGCAGCCATGCTGAGCTGTGGCTGCATTGCATTAATGCCATTAGCTCCAACTGCCCACGGGATCTGCAGGCCACCCTGCCGAAAACTCACGTGGCATTGGCACGAGTGGTTCCCAAGGACGGCAGGCATCCCAGGGACAGGACAGGGGGAGGGACAGGCAGGATCCTGGAACAGCTCCCAGAGCTTCCACGCACTGGGCATGCACGTGGCATTCCCAGGACACACACCTGGAAAACATTCCCGGACCCCACCAAAATACAGTGACCCGAACCCAAACAAAGACTGACATCTAGCAGAGCTGGCCAAAAAAATATAGCGGTGAAGTTATTAACTGCAGGTTTCTGGATTTCACTGCAGAAAGCCTGGCACGTGGATCAAAGCAGGACGGCCTCTCCCATGCAAGACTTGGTTCATAGCAAAATTTTTCTACAAGACAAAACTCCAGTTAATCCCTCTGGATCCCTTTGTTTTCAGTGGGCCTTGGTTCCAGTAAAGAAAAATAAGAATAAGGCTTTTCTTAGACATTGATGTCTAATATATAAATGATATCATTCACCTTTTATCACCAGACTTTTAACTCTGGCCAATGCAATACAGATGAGAGCTTAAGCACTCAGTTCAGCAACACCTCTGTGCTTGTTTCCATTAACCTTTCCTCCCTAATCTTTAATCGTTTAAAACAACTGTAAGACCCAAATATCATGATATGCAGAAGTAAATAATACACCACTTAATCGCAGCTCTCTTGCAAAATCTTCCATAGCACAAAGAGATTATTATCCAGCATAAATCCATGTTCCTAAAAGTTAAAATATACAGCAAAGTTTTAGCAAAACTACTCTCACTTTTTTAAATCCAAACCCACTTATAAAATCAAATTCTGTACATTTAAAAAGGAGACCACAAGTCCTACAGAGTGCTTTAAATTACTTCTTTTCCAAAGTCCCAGAGAGAGCAATTGACAAAGCTTGTTTTCCAGGTCTTGGTAGCAGAGCAAAGATTTGTGCAATTTAAATTTAATTTACATGTTATTAGGAGCATTGCACTCAACCAAAATGGCCATAATTCCCTGACAGAGAGGTAAGTCTGGAGTGAAATCCTGTAGACAGATTTTCTGACTACCAGATCTGTGGCAATTTGTGTGGAACAGCCAAGGCTGGTTGGCTCTGGGAAGACAAAAAGTCACGAGTGGCACAGCCTGTTTCTCATCTATCACAGATGCTGTGTGATCCATCACGCGTCACTGCTGCAGTGGTTTCTGCTCAACCTTTCGCTCCCACCCTCAGATAAAGATAAGGATAGCACAATTTGCGCTTGTGAGAGACTGTCAAAAAGTGCTTTGGATTTCTAAGACTTCAAATACTGAAAGCATCCTCACAACCACCCTTTCCCCACGCCGGGTATCTGCTGCACCGCACCAGGGAACTGCACAGCTGAGGGGAGCAACCCGATGGCTGAGATTTGCAGTAGGTACGCAAATCCCCCCATTTCATTTCTGAGACCTTGGCACAACTTTCAACAAACATTTACAGCTCAAAATAGCTCATTAACAAGGAAGAACTTGACACATGGGGCAGAGAAAAACCTTCTGATTTGACTCCAAAGAAATGGGTAAAATGGAGAGCGATGCGTGGCTGGTATTGCATGCTGATTTCAGATCTCCAAAGGCGCTAATGATCACTGCAGGAGATCTATACTGCTATCTGCAAAGCAAGAAGGAAATGTCCAACAAAATCTTAGCGGTTTTCTTCTAGTAGTGGAAATCCTACACACACCAATTTTAAGCAAGAGTTTCACTCCTTTCTACACAAAACAGTACTACTGTTTCAAAAACAATTCCTATGTCTGTGCTTCCTCATCCTGCACGTTCACGAGTAACACTTTGCCATTCTTGCAGCTAAGCAAATGAAAGCTTCTGTCCTTGCTTTTCATCTCCTAGGCCCACTTTATAAGGATGCGAGCATAGCTACTTGTGATCCAGGTCTCATTTCACACAAGATACATGAACTAGCATTTACCTTTAAGCCTGCAAGAAACCCTCCCACAATCGAACAGGACAATTCCCAAACCAAGCATCACCCATGTTTGGGTAATGTCCTAAAACAGGGCCATAAATCTGCGTTTGCTTTAGGAACACAGCTTCACGCTCCTCTTCACAAAGCCTGTCGTGTTGTATACTCCCTATTTACTGTCTCCTCTAATAATGGTTATATTAAGCAGTTATTCTGCATTGGTCTGTCATTCAAGGAGCTCAGTGGAGATGGATGCACTGGGAAAGAGTGTCCGTGTACCAGTTCCACCCGCAGCTGCCGCTGAAACACCTTCGCTAGCTCTTGGCACTGCGGCACATGCAGGAGGAGCTCACGATGTATTTGAAATGCCAAATTAGTTATTCAGAGTTTGCCCTTTCTCTGGTCTTAATGCAACAATTAACACCACGCCTATTTTAATACACTTTCATTACTAGGACAAAACATCACAGTAGGCAAGGTATTTACAAATATCAGCTGCGAGGCTTTTATGACTCTTTCACAGGACTTCCCGGAGTTAATCTAGAAAAACAAAAAGACATCTGTACACAGTACTGCATACTGGAAATAAAAAGGATTTGTAAAAGCTTGTCACATGCAGCTTTTCTAAGTATATGATCATTTTTAGCATTGCTTTGCTTTAGTATTGAAAATAAAGCCTATGCACCAGGACAGTGAATGAACTATTTACAAATCTCTTTTCCTTTCAATTGCTTTATATTCTTTCTTGTTCTTTTAACACTGGTAACTTTTATATTTAGGCAGAAATCCTTAGGTGAATTATTGCTTTAAGTAAGTGAAAGCTGGATACAAAAAAAAGGAGCTTGTGTTGCGTGCCAATTCACATCTTAAAAGCAGCAGCCTTTTCTCCTTCTAACCCTCAGCCTTATACTTTGCACAATTTCTGCACTAAATGGAAGAGGAGTCCTGCAGAGCAGTTTATCGTGCAATTAAACCCTACAACACATTCACAGAAAGGGGCCAGAGTGCAGCAGCTTTAAAAAGAGCAAAACCACAGAAGACTTTTAATAAATTTCTATTTTAGTAAGCATGTACTCTTTGTATGACTGAGCTAGAAATTCTCTTCTGTAACAGCTGTACAATTCAAAAGATTCTCTCTGAGATTCACATTAAACTGCCCCATGTGAATTCACTAGGAAAGCTCACGGGCTGAAAACTCCCAAGTTTCTTAACTGCTTTGTTAGTTTGGAGCCTAACTGAGAACAAGCAAAACCATTAGTACTTAACAAATACACTCTTTCCCCTATTTTCCTTGCCTAAACCATTTAAACTCCTGAGAGCGCAGGAACCGCTTAAGCTTTTAATTCCCTCAGTGCTTTTGCACAGGAATCTGCTGGCTTAGTAGGACTTACAACAGCCACTTTGTTAAGCATGAGAAGCAAGATAACAAGGGAAGTCCTATTCCCGACACTCCCCTTCGGTCCTACCTAACAAATATTGCTTGACCTACCTGCTGCCGCCCAGCAAGTGTTGCCACAGAAAGTGGTATCTCAGGTTTTGTTTTATAGTGGGAAGTTAAATTTCAGATATTCTTCTTATTGACAGTTTAAATATAACAGAAAAACACTTAAATGAAACAGAAAAAAAAGCATTATTGCTACATTTCTTCACTTGAAATCTTTCAACTGTGGCTTAGTTTTATTTTCCTGTTGAAACTAGGTCTTCAGTCAAAAAGGAGGAGTCGTTTTTGCCACATGTGTGAATACTTAAAATAAATTCGGATTGCATTTCATCACTGGTTTGGTGAGTAGACTGAGGGGAGGAGAGAGAGAAAGAAGAACTGAGGTAAGGCAGTGCTTTACTTTTCCTTACAAGTTGCTTGCACTGGGGAAGGAGAGCACAAGGAGGGGAGAAATGCTGGGTTTGCATTTGTGCTCCTCTATGACCCATCCACCAAGCAGCCAAAGAAGTACCTCCATCGGTGACCTGCTTCTCATCACAGTTGCAGGCTCACCGCTGCTGACCAGTGCAAAAGGGAGTTTTGTCTTTCCTCAACTTATGGCCACCCCACCTTTCTTAGAAAATCACTGAACAAAGCATTTTCAGCCTCCAGAAACAATTGTTTTGTACAGAAAGCTCAACACTTTCATCCACGAGCGCTGCTTCTTCTGAAAACAAACCAGTACATGCATATTTTGGAACAATTTCTATCTGAAAGACTCTCAGATTTCATAAGAGATGCTACATCAAGGGAAAAAGATTTTTAAAATAAACTATGCTACTGTTAGCTCTGAATTAAAACATCTTGCCTGCTCTAAGTAGTAACAAGAAAACTAAGTAAAACACTGCACTATACAATAAAAAAATTTTAAAGATCCTAATTCCCTGAAAAGTTTCTGGTCAGTACAAATTCTTGAAATATTGGGGAGGGGGAAATTAAAGAAAAAAGAAAAAAATGTCTTTTCTCAAAAGGTAGGGCAGGTACAAGGAAGAATAAACTCACTACAACTTCAAAACCATGGTTGGGACTGATGTCACAGACAATTCTGAATCTCTGGACCTTACTGACACAGAGAGAGGTATTTACTACTGACAGATAAAATACAGCTTTGAAGAACTGCACGCCTGTGGATCCAGACCTTCTCGAGGTACGCACAAAACCTGGATTATTTTATTTCTGTCAAATGAAAACAACCATGCTACCTTTTTCTCCCAAATAAACAGTCAGAAATACAGGTATCTATTGCTTATTTGTATCTTCCTAAGCAAACAGTCATGGAAAAATTGTGACGATTGCAAATATTCCAAAACATAAACAGCAAAAGCATGCAAAATACCACCAAAAAAATGAACAGTTTGGAGCAACAATAATAAAAAAATATTTTTTAGAAAAATAACTGAGATTCCTTGAAACATCCATGTCCTTTTAGAAACCTATTGGTTTAACCTGTCCACTTCATTCTTCCAGATTCAGAAATATGGCAAAAAAATTGTTCACAATGAACAAGTCATGTAAAAATGATCCAATTAAACTACAGCTTATAACAGAATATATTTGTATTCTGTACCTTTCTTTTTAATGTCATAATATTTGGGCACCATACCCTAGGCTCTCATTGTTTTTAAATCCCTCAGAATTGCTTTCATAATAAAAACTCTCACAACACTGAAAATCTTTGGCTCCATACTT
This sequence comes from Psophia crepitans, assembly GCA_013399095.1. Lineage (NCBI taxonomy): Eukaryota > Metazoa > Chordata > Aves > Gruiformes > Psophiidae > Psophia > Psophia crepitans. The sequence continues at coordinate 133,363 of VWZZ01004469.1, read as the reverse complement.
CAATGTCAAAAGGAATTAATTCTAACTGAAAGAATATAAAACCTTTTGTCCTTTTAAATAAGAAATGTTAACAAGCAACATAATTGTACTTATTGCACATCAAGAGTGCAAAATTTAATTCGTATTGCATAATAACACCAGACCTATGCTATTTTCCAGCTTGCTAAAAAAGCTGGAGGCATTTCCACAGAGTATTAAACTTAAAAATCTTGACACTCCTCACAGGAAATTTATTTTCTATAAAAACTTTGGAAAGGATTTGACTTGGATTCCTACGCCAGATATTTATAGTCCGGTTAGGTCCAAACCTACAACACAACCCACAGATCAGAGTGCAGCGTATAACACACCAATACGTTGAACGAGTTGGCATCAAACGAAACTTTGAGAATGATAGTCCCAGAGGAGCAGAATGAAAGGTAAGAAAACAAACAATTTAAGAGTTTAACTTTTTTTCTAAATCTCCTTATTAAGCATTCTGTAATAAACCTGTTCTCATGGTAATTGCTGATCTACTGTAAGTCTTGACAGACACATAAAACAGCAACCACGCAACTTATCGTGCCCCCAAAAGCTTTGTATACGGCTTGTTTTTCAATGAATGAGTAAGAAACATTTCCTACTCAACAACACATTTACTGTGAATTCATTCCCTTAGAGAGGTTTTTGGGTTAGGTTTGGGTTCTTTTGTTGTTTTTTGTTTAAACAGAGTGGTGCCAAAACTTTCAACAAGGACCCTTTGAGAACCAACCTCTGATAACTGGTCTTCTTTCATCCACAAGAATCATAGAATCATTAAGGTTGGAAGAGACCACAAGGATCATCTAGTCCAACCGTCCCCCTACCACCCATTACCCACTAAACCATGTCCCTAAGTACCACATCCAACCTTTCCTTAAATGACCCCAGGGACAGTGGCTCCACCACCTCCCTGGGCAACTCGTTCCAATGCCCGACCACCCTTTCCCAGAAGAAATTTCTCATCTCCAACCTAAACCTCCCCTGGCGCAACTTGCAGCCGTTCCCCCTTGTCCTGTCACTAGTTATCTGCGAGAAGAGGCCGACTCCCAGCTCACCACAACTCCCTTTCAGGTAGTTGTAGAGGGCAGTAAGGTCTCCCCTGAGCCTCCTCTTCTCCAGACTAAACAAGCCCAGTTCCTTCAGCTGCTCCTCAAAAGACCTGTGTTCCAGACCCTTCACCAGCTTCGTTGCCCTTCTCTGGACACGCTCCAGGGCCTCGATGTCTTTCTTGTGGTGAGGGACCCAAAACCGGACACAGTACTCGAGGTGCGGCCTCACCAGGGCTGAGTACAGGGGGACGATCACCTCCCTGCTCCTGCTGGCCACACTATTCCTGATACAAGCCAGGATGCCGTTGGCCGCCTTGGCCACCTGGGCACACTGCTGGCTGTGTGCCAACTAAGGTTGGTTTCAGGAATGAAGAGCATACATGACCACAAGTGGAAGCCACTAGCAGTAGGAACCATGTTTTTTAAAACTAGAGTTTAAAGAAAAGGCAAAAAACACTACCAAACACACCACGCGACATAATCCACCATTTCAAAACATATAGGAACTATAACTTCAAGCCTGCCTTGGTGGAAACCAAGATGTTTTTATGAACATTAAAATCTTCATGAATTCTTTACGCTTTAGCTTGTTGGGGTGATGGGATGGTCTCAGGCCAGGCAATGACCCCACACACAATTGACTGAGGGACAGAAAAGATCCTGCTGTTGGTGGGTGCGTTTTGGCTGCCTTGGGGGTCATGGTCAGTGGCATCACGCGTGCACACAGCAGACCTGTGACCAGGTGGCACGGTCCTGTCCTGGCGAGGACCTCCCCCAGTACTGCAGCTCCCCAAGGGGCCTTGGAAAACATGCTGGTGTGCCTCAGGCACAAGGGTACCCCTGCTCAGAGCCCAAAGGAAAGCTGTAGTGAAACTCCCTCTTCTCTGAAGAAACGTGCTCACATGGATTTTATTCTTATGTCCAATACAAGCATTTGTACCCTTATCTTACTAGCAAATGATACTTCAAGTTTCTTAGAAGAAAAATTTTCTCTACTTTCATTTTCCCATTTCTGACTCGCTGCAGAAATGTCTAAATGCGTAAACGACAGCTTGCAATGTCAAACTAAAAGGCGGCACAATAACAGTTGGCTTGAAAAGGGAGAGGAATAATCTGTTCTTCATATCCTCTGTACACAGGCCGTAAACAACATCAGGCTTAAAAAAAAAAACAACAAAAAAACTTCTTAAACCTAAAGATAAGGTAGCAGTAGAGTATATTGCCTATAAAAGTTAGAGAGTTATCATGAACAAATTGCTCAAGAACGACACAGAAATGGGATTTTGCTGTGGAACGGAGAGTGTATTTAGGAATTGCCCAAGGTCTTTTCCACTCCTGTAGATAATCCAGCTGCATGTAAAGCTGAGGCTGATGTGATCACACCGCTCAGCCCTGGTCTTTTCAGAACACACACAAAGCTCTCTTTAGACCGGGCAACCTGGTTAAACACAAGCATACAGGATTTCACAATGTTCCAAGAGAGGGACAACTTCCACCTTATCGTGTCTTTGACTAACACATTGCTACAACTTTTCATAAAATTCAAAAACTTGTTAATCTTAAGCAAAAGCATAATGTTGAGCAATATTTCTCAAAACCTTAGGCAAGGATGTTAACAACAATATATCATTTCAAAAATCATTTTGCATTCCAAATAGTCTTTCAAACAAACCACGTCACAAACATTTTGTGTAGCTTGAGACCCCAAACACATTTACAAAGTCAAAAGGTACACAGTCAAGCAAAGTTTGGCTCTTAATCAGATAGTGTTCAATTATTTTTTCCAAGATTTAGTATCGTCAGAAACACTTCAGCAATGAGATGAACGGTGGTGTTTGTTGCTTTTAAATTCCACTGGAAACGGTGGAAATACAAGTATTTCCCTGCAAATATTTCTGTAACCAAAGTTTAAAAAGAAGCAAAATTTTCCTTCCAAGTACAGAATAAAAACAGCAGAAACATAACAAGAAATTAAGGAGAGTCTTCTACTTGTTTCTACTCACAATAAAACCCACTGAATTTTATGAAGATAAACATACATGAACAAAAACCTGTAAATACTTTCAAAAGGTGACATGATCCTCTTCATTAAGAATGGAATAGGTATGGAGATAATTAGTGAGCTATATCCACGGCAAGAGAAGTATTTTGTGTTAAGACACAACCTGGCTGTACAGGAGAATCGGGCTCTCCTGCGCGCCAGCCCAACGTGGGCAGTTCCTGCACCACAAGCAGTGAAGCTTCCTGCAGGGAAACTACTGCTAAATGATCTAGTCTTGTTAAACACGGCTCGAGAAATGAATGCCTCCTTTCACAAACAAACGAGGAATCAGCAAATGGCAGTGAAGCTGGGTATTTAATTTAGAAGCAGCTATCAATGGCGACACGCTGAGCTGTCACATTGCAAGGTGAGGGGCTCACCTGCTCGTTGTGCCAAGTATAATCCACCCGTTCATCTGAATCCCCGATACAAGGTGAGACATCACTTGGGGTGGCAGGGAACCTCAACCTATGTACAATTAAAAAGAATTTAAAAAAAGGAATGGGCACGTTCTCTCTAGCTCTCGGGCAGACGGCAGCTGGAAACACTCGGAGAAAGTACTGGCACAAAAGGAGCAAAAATAGTGCTGACACATTGTCTTCAGCTTCCCTGGGGAGTTGGAGGCAATTCATAGGACAGAGACGCAAACAGGTCCCAGAGCTCCACCGCAATGAAATTTGGGCTGCAGCTACCTGGAGGTGCGCAGGCCACCTTGCAAAGCACTGCATGAGCAAAACACGCCTGGCAAGCCCTTAGGGGACCACATTAAACCCCTCAATGGCAATGGCCTATTTATTCAATAGCTGTATAAATGAGAATCCATCTCCAGCGCATCAATGTCAAAGCAGTAGCATTCTTCTTAAGGCTGGAAAACTAAGGAAACCAAGGAGGCGATAGGATTCAGCTGTAGTTGTAAGGAAATATTCTCACAGCAATACATTTTCTCATAACATACACTTAAAAAAAAGCCCTAAGTGAAGCCGACAAAAAGAGCAAGAACACATCCCTTCCGTTTCTCTTCCCACTATTTATTTATTTCCTGGCAGATGCAGAGAAGTGCTGAACCAGCAGCTCTCTTGGCTGGTGGAAGTCACCAGCTGGAACCAAGGGGAACAAAGAGCAGCGCAGGTGGAGGCGCGTGGGAAGGGACGGGGGGGCGCGGGGCAGAGAGGGGAACAAAAATAGCGACACAGAGCAGATACGGAGAGACTCGCCTTCCCCCTTTGCTCCTCTCCACTCGCTATCACGGTAACTTTTAATGTGCTGTTCTACATCCATCTTTTATCTCATGCCCACACCACTGTTTAATAACTACCTCAGTTCTAGCAAGTTCAAATGTCAACATTCTCTGCACCCTCCTCTTGAGGTGACATTCCTTTAAGGATTCTTTAACATTTACCATGGGCTAAGTTCACTTTGGGGCATTTTCCTCGGCAAGAAAATGAATAGGTTTTTCTTTTACCAAATGACTCAGGCCTTTCACATAACTCTTTGGAACTCTTCAGAGTCTTCTCAATATTCTTGAAATTTTGTTGAAATAGTTAACCTATTCAGAAGTTATAAGCGGGCTGAATTAACAGCATCATTGTAGGAGCCTCCTTTCCCCCCCCCCCCCCCAAAATCAGGCCAAAAAAGAGCCCCAACCCATTACATGGGAACTTGGCAAATTTTAGATTACATTAAGAAAGATGAAGTGGAACAAGCAGTAATAAAGGAGACCATCTCATTTTTGTGCTCATTTTTGATCACACAGTTATGTAGGACATGGCAAGACTTTTCAGTTTGTGGTTAGCCATCTAATGACAACAAAAAGGACCATTCGTTGGTAGGTCATTCCCAGCAGGAGATGAAACCTTGCGATGCGTAAAGAGCAGGGTGACACGTTAAGCAAGCCCCTAATGGAGGACCAGAGGGGTTCCCTTTGCTTCCCCATAGCATACATCACACATTCAGAAACTCAAAGGTGTCTTCAACCATTTGACCATTTAATGGTTAACGAGAACGACACAAGGATGTAACTAGCTTTCACATTCTGCTTGCGACCTTGTTAATAAACGTGCTACTGCTGCCATGGAGGGGTAAACTGAGCGTTCCTATTGCAGATGAGTACTTCGAGCACTACGCTTGCCGCAGTTCTCACAGAGAGACCAAGAAAAGGCTAACTCAGAGGACAAAACATAGCGTAACACGGTATTAACAGCAGGGACAGGTAAACTTCTAACAGAACAGAAAACAGCAGCAGCAAAGCAAAAGAAACATTTTATATTTCACAGGACTGAAAAGTCATTTTAGGTTACTTTTTTTTTTTAACCATTAAGTTTGAGAAGTGGTTCATCATGGCAATGTGTATTAGCTTATGATTCAAACTCGCCTTTCCTTGGAACTACACAACTCCAGTACACTCTTTTGTTACAGAACCAGAGCCCTGGCCATTTTACAGCAAAGATGAACTGGTTTCAGAATGGCTTAATGCTCTATAAATGAAAATTACTGTACAACATCACTTGCGAGACATGCTGTCTTGCAATAGCCATCAGGAAGCAAAGCAGAATTTCAAGTACTTAGAGTTGGCCCAAATAATTTCACTGTTCCAAACAAAGTTCTCTGTGCTCTGCTGAGTCACATACAAGCCATACCACTCAACTAGACAGCGCTGTGGAAACTGCAGAAATGCTGTTCTGGGCAAATGCCAGTTTGACCATAAGACGGTCCTGCAACTATTTATTTTCGGCATTATATATTACCAGAATTCTCCATATGGAAGGGAATCAGGAACACAGAAAACTAGACGGCACTACTCATCCATTTCTTTACACGTATTTCAAATCTACAGTCCTTGACACATTGCTCCTCCTCTTCATTAAAATGTCAAACACTCATATTTTGAAACTCAATTTAACCTGAGTGACCAAGTTACTGGAAGGACAAGCCAAATATTACTGTGCCTGTCTCAGTATTAATTTGGTTGTTACTAATACTTGCACTTAGACAGTGCCAAACAACGTAAACTATATAGTGTACTAAAAAAAAGAAAGAGATTGTCCTTTAGGATGTTTTCCCTACTCAGAGATATTTACTTTAAGACCCGTCCTTCAGCATCTGAGCAGAAGACCTTCGCCCCAATTCCAGAGTGCCCTATTTTGTTGCAGGGCTTAAATTCAGTACTTGTACTAAATAAAGCACCTTGCGAGACTTAACTTACAGCTTTACCTCTTGCACACTTCCCTTGCAATCAAATATATGCCTGGTAAATAATGCAGTCTTTAAAAACAGCTAATGAGCATTTCCTAAGGAGAAATTCCTTTGGAGAGTATCCTCCTCAAGGACAGGCCTGATTTAGATTAGATCAAATAAGGGATATAATTACTACGATACAGCTGGGGATGGGGGGCTGGTGGAAAGAGAGAGAAGGAAAAATAAGTAAAGATAACTTGATGTAAATAACATTAACAATTATTTTCCTGCCCACGTCAGCACTGCCCAGTGCTGCTCGCTCCTGTCCTGAAACAATATTTGCTCCAACCAGCTAACCCAGGGCCTGTCCCACTGCGAGGTACCAGGTGCTGTAACACCATCATCCTCCAGGCTCCCCATCCTGGCTCCTTCCTCCCACAGCAATCAAAACATGTTTTGACAGGCATGACTTCACAGCTGTATTATTTTATAAGTATACTGTATCTCCAGAATAATAATTTAGTACTGTTTTTAAAAAAGTCTTCGGTTAAGCCTGGGTAGCAGCAGGTTACAATACAAATGCAAAAAGCCCCCAGGCATGCTGTTTGTTACAGTGGTACATCTCCATCGCATCTCAGGTGCGGAAAACAGGAAGCCAAGGCTCTCCATTTCTACCTTTGGTGATATCTCATGAGAAACTCAACCTAAAAAAGAGGGTAAGATTTTGGCTTTGTAATTTTTATTTTTTGTTTTAGGGGTGGTTTATTCGGTTTTAGGGCAGTCTGGGGTTTTGGGTGTTGTGGGGTTTTTTTTTTTTGCTATTCATAGAATAGAATCACAGAATGGTTTGGGTTGGAAGGGACCTCAAAGATCATCTAGTTACAACCCCCCTGCCATGGGCAGGGACACCCTCCACTAGACCAGGCTGCCCAAAGCCCCATCCAACCTGGCCTTGAACACTGCCAGGGATGGGGCCTCCACACCTTCTCTGGGCAACCTGTGCCAGGGCCTCACCACCCTCACAGGAAACAATTTCTTCCTAACATCTAATCTAAATCCCCCCTCTTTCAGTTTAAACCCATCCCCCTTGTCCTGTCACTACACTCCCTGATAAAACAGCCCCTCTCCAGCTTTCCTGTAGGCCCCCTTTAGGTATTGGAAGGCCATGATTAAGTCTCCCCAGAGCCTTCTCTTCTCCAGGCTGAACAACACCAGCTCTCTCAGCCTGTCCTCATAGGAGAGGTGCTCCAGCCCTCTTATCATCTTCATGGCCTCCTCTGGACTTGCTTCAGCAGCTCCATGTCTTTCCTGTACTGGGGACCCCAGAGCTGGACGCAGCACTCCAGGTGGGGTCTCACAAGAGTGGAGCAGATGGACAGAATCCCCTCCCTCACCTTGCTGGCCACACTGTTTCTGATGCAGCCCAGGACACGGGTGGCTTTCTGGGCTGCCAGCGCACACTGCCGGCTCATGTTGACAGGCTTTTCATGAGACTGCTCAAGGACTCTGTAGGAAACCTCAGACATCAGCATATTTTAAAACCTTACATTACCCCTTTTTAAAAGTTATCAGGTTCCAGCCTGTTTCACCTTCTATCTGCAGCAGACATTTATATTTATAACCTGCTCATCACCATGGTATCTAAAGCATCTAATAAAAAACAGAAACAAGCAGCTTCCTGGTTCCTGCCTTGTGTTATTCAACGACAGAGAATAATTGTTAACAACATAATGAGGATTTATTATTTTTGCCTTCTCATCTTCTCCCAAACCAGATATCCTCCAATACACATAGGGTAATGAGATTCACTGCTGTCCTGCTTCTAATATCTCCCACCTCCCTCACCCTCAGGTAAGGTCTCCACCTGTCTTACATTCTTATAATGGGAAACCAGTTTCAGCCTGTTTATCTGTTCTTTACGCCTCATACCAGAACTCTAGGGGATCCCATATAATCACCAGAAGCACGAAAAGCTACTGGGAGGCACGACCGTCCCTGCTACTAAACCCACAAAATAACCAGATCAGTAACCTGGAAGTCAGTCCACAATAATCTACAGAAACACACTCTCACTTTGGAATAGCCTTGTACTCCATTTCTTCCTCTGCTGAAGAAGGGAATTACTGTATTCCAGGTCCAAAGGAAAATCTTCAGGATGCCTTTTTACCATTAATACTGAATTCAGAGTTTACAGAAGAAAGAATATATGGCCAAAATATATGGGACACATCTACACAGCTAAACAGGAGAACATTTCTAAGAGCTACAATTATCTAGGTCTTCCAAAAATTCCAACAGTCATAGGAGAAACTCATTCTTCAGAGATTTAAACTATTTGCTTCGCAATTCTCAGAATGAAAATCAATTATGGACAACTGCATGGCAGATCTGACACTTGGTGTCTCTAAGTCCTCCACCTTCTATAATTAAATTAGTATCAGCAGAACAAAAATCTGAGAGATGAGACATTCTGAAAGCAGTGGCAGAATGCACTTCAAATTGCTAAAAATCACAAAACTCAATATCCAAGAAGCGATGAAGAACACACGCAAAAACCCTGACAAATCCTCACCAGCTAGATGGCAGCCACCAGATCTAGCCATCTTGAGCTAGACTGATTGATAATACTGCAAAACCTTGAGTTTCTTACCCACTTGGATTCCAATGAGCCTTTCAAATTTCTGCCAGGAAATTAAATATGTTATTCCAGGTTGCCTTAATAGAAAGGTACCATAGTGTCTCATGAAAGCGACAGTTTCGATGTTTCATATCCTTGTGATTCCTCAGCAGACGACATTTATGAGGCACCATGGTCTCCCTTCTGAACAAACGGCCTGGACACCATCACTGCTACACACTGATGGCAGAATTAGTCTAACCCACGGAAAGGAACAAGGGATGATATACATGAATGCCCTCTTTCCCAAAATTTATGGATTTAAGATGTCACAGTGCTTTAACATCTAAGCAGTTCAAAACAAAGCGTTTTCATTTAGTTCAGTCACTTACATGTTTTTAAGCATTTCCAAATCAACTTCTCTTTTCATTTTGTCCTAGAAGACTGGAAGAAATTCTGGTATTTCCCCACAAATATAATTACGGGTTTCATTCTGCTTTGCAGACAAAATGAGACCCAACTAATACAGACGAAAACAGTGACTCTGTGACAAGATGCATTTTTGCCACAAACAGAAATTTCTTACAGATTTCTCTCTCATTTCACCAAAACCTTTTCTTTCTCAAATGAGCTTCTTTCTTCAGCAGTTACTCTGATATCATTTTCTAGACTGGCTACCTCAGGGAAAACTTGATGGTCCCTGTACCCATCCTATTTTATCATATTTGGCACATTTCCTGAGTTCATTTCCCCAGCGCTTACAATTACAGCAGGTACTTTAAAAGGCAACACAGCAAACACCTTCTACAGTTATGTAGTTGTCTTAATACCACAAATTAAAATCCTTCTTTAGTTGAAAGCGATGGGTTATTTTTATAAGACTGAAGGTTGTCAGAAGACTTAGCTGAAGGCGTACCATCATAGCTAACTCCATTGCATACAGTGTGTGTAGGGGACACTTCCTGCCCTTTCTTGATCTTACACCCCATTTACCTCTAGTTTGAATCAACACATCATTTGCAAGAGCAGCTTAATTTTTTTTTCTCTTCCATATTACTCAACAAAACCCTAGAACTACCACCATTTCACCCAATATGCTTGCACCTTATGTGTTGAAACGCGTCATTCTGCCAGTGAGAACCTACTTGTTTGCACCCAAACCACGTGTTCGTCCTCAATTCAGGTAAAGAGCACAGGACTTCAAAGCAGCCACATCAGACAGAGTCAAAGATGGCATTGTCTCCAGTGCCCATGCACAGTACACCAGCATTTTATAGCACATTTTATATCATGACTTGTGTTTGCTTTTCTGCCTGTACATAGCAAAGGAAAGGCAGCCTATGGCTATCAAAACATAAAGAAGTTCTTATAGAGGCAGCAATTATTCAAAGAGGAAGGAAGAAAACAAAAATTAAACCCATAAATCACACTGTTGAGTTGTTGTCACCACCCTCCCCATTTATTTTTATGTTTGGCATTTGAAACCTCCAAGTACTTCACTTTTTACTGCTCTGCTGCTGTTACTGTCGGCAACAAAATAATCCCGACTGTATTTGTTAGCCCACAGCTCTCATCCTGTTCTGCAAATGATTAGACACATTGTTTTATTCTGAAAGACCATCATCTTGGCTTCTATAGGACATCATTGTGTAAATTATGCCAGAAGTAAATAATGCATGAAATGTGAAATGTTACCTATGCCAAAGCTGATCTAATGTTTCTTGGTGTGGAAAGAGAGACTTGAAGAAGAAAGGATTAAAAAAAGAAAAGTAAATGAATTGGAAAGGCTCATGCCAAAAAAACACTTGAAATTAATAACAATAATAATGTAATCCTACAGACATTTGCTATTGAAAGTAGAATTCAGCTTCATGACTCATACCGTAGCGAGCGAGCAGACACCACAGGCCGCGTTCAGGCAGCTTCAATTCAAGCTCAGCCAAGGGTTTTCCATTAGACAACTCTAAATTTTAAGTGCCACCAAGCCAGTGGGAATTACAAGGTCTGAGTCCAGTGTTTCAAGTGTGGCCCTGCTCAAAGGAGTAGCTCCCCACCACCTCCTGTCAGAGAAGAGGACTGAGGAGCACATTCAGATTTCAGGACTACGCAGATACAAGGGTAACATACTGGAAGAATCATTTGCAGCTTTTTTGGATGGGGGAAGATGGCCCAGGGCTGAAAAAAACTAAACCAACCCTACATAGATCAAAAATAAAGCAGAAGAAAACACTGAAGATGTGCTTTGGTAATCAGGCTACCTAAAGTTTGTCAAGACCTTTTTTTTTTCTTTAAGACATTTGCTAACCGTGCCGCTCTAAGTGGGGCACTCTTAAGGCCACTGAATGACCCACCCACGTAACACGACAATTTAACAGGCAGCCTGTAACCTTGGGGTAGTTTACGGCAGGCTTAGCCCCAGCTGGAGAGAGCCCACCATCCACCGCCGGCATGCCCTGCATGGCCTGATAACCCATGGGGGGGGATGGGACAACACCTTTGCCAGAGGCAGCTTCCTCAGTGCTCCTCTCCACACGTACCACCCAGTCTAAAACAACTGGCAGCAGCACGAAGCACCTTACCTTAATGTTTGCGAGGCAGATTCATGGGAAAAAAGAGCTAAGTCTGAAGAGATAAGACCTTCATTTCAGCTTTTTCTAGATAAAGATCTGTCCCATCAGCTGGTCATCATTAAAACAAGATTTTTTTTTAAATTTCTTTTTTTAAATAAATATGGTTTTATCAACAAGAAATATTTTAAAATATATTTAAGCAACCACATAGCTTAATATACATCTTAATTTTTATTTTGTAAGAAATTTGCTCCACTATCATCTTTAATAAGAGATACACCTACTTGTACAGGTACACATGATATATGCAAAGTTAAATTTAGATGAAAACTGAAATTCATTAAAAAAATATACAGACCACCTTCATCTGCTAGAAAAACAAAACCCATAGATTTCTTATGTAGACAAATATCTGGAAGTTCGTAAAAACGTTTCATCTTTTAAATGCTTCGGTAAATAAACTAAGTATGATTTGCAGCTACTCATTTAGCTGACTATTTCTGGTCACCGTGCCCTACCAGATGACAGAATGAAAGGACCTCATCCCCTCAAATCCTTTGACCTCATCATCATATGCAAACCGTGGGAAAAGAAAAAAAAAACTTCTTTCCAAGAGTTCTCAATTTTATACAGTGGAATTTTATGCAAACTATGTTCCTGAGTACACTGGAAAAAGAAAGTATTCCCTCTGTTCACGAAGAGGGAATTACTGTTTCTCCACAGTTGGTTTTCTACTCCAGCAACCTTTTCTTGGTAATTATCCACTAACTCAGCTGTTCAACCGTTTGACTGTCTTCAAAAGTTGAACTAGAGCATATTGCTCATTAATGTTTTATTTTACCATGCTGTTGGTATGTTTAGATGTTAACACATCAAAGAATCTTGCTTTACAAATATTCTATCAAACGTATTTCTAAATTCATAATATTTTAAATTTAAACAGGTTATTTATCCTGATTCATTGTCACAGAAATGCTCGTTTCATCTTTCATAAATCTATTTCGGCTAGGCTTTTCAGCTCAGCTAAATGCAAGTTTTCAGAGTTTATACCAACGCCCTTTTGTGGGGGGTGTCTGCGCTAGACTCCCTCACTGACCTAGGTAAATTCTGTGTATTACATCTCCTTTGCAAAACAGATTGTGGACAACATCAATCAACCTGTATATAAGCATGGCGATACCGCCAGCGCGTTGCTGTAGATACGAGTAAAACAGGTTAGACTCAACTGTTTGGTGAACCCACTGCCTTTAGGTAAGGACACTGACAAAACCACTTATTTAAATAAAAATAAAACCCATTCTTTATCATTGCTGTTTCACACTGCAGCAACCTCTAAGGAAGAAAGTTCCTCATTTTCATTCCAAAGGATCTTTCTTCTCCATACCTCAACACAGAGTTATTTGAAATCACTGTCACAGCAATGCATTATTTCCTTGGAAAATAAAATCCATACATACCCACCTGGAGTGCTGCGTCCAGCTCTGGGGTCCCCAGTACAGGAAAGACATGGAGCTGCTGGAGCGAGTCCAGAGGAGGCCACAAGCTGATCAGAGGGCTGGAGCACCTCTCCTATGAGGACAGGCTGAGGGAGCTGGGGTTGTTCAGCCTGGAGAAGAGAAGGCTCCAGGGAGACCTAATTGCAGCCTTCCAGTACCTGAAGGGGACCTACAGGAAAGCTGGAGAGGGGCTGTTTATCAGGGAGTGCAGTGACAGGACAAGGGGGAATGGGTTTGAACTAAAAGAGGGGAGATTTAGATTGGACATTAGGAAGAAATTCTCCCCTGTGAGGGTGGTGAGGCACTGGAACAGGTTGCCCAGAGAATAGAATATAGAATATAGAATAGAATAGAATCATTAAGGTTGGAAGAGACCTCAAGGATCATCTAGTCCAACCGGCTGTGGAGAGAAGCTGTGGAGGCCCCCTCCCTGGCAGTGTTCAAGGCCAGGTTGGATGGGGCTTTGGGCAACCTGGTCTAGTGGAGGGGGTCCCTGCCCATGGCAGGGGGATTGGAACTAGATGATCCTTGTAGTCCCTTCCAACCTAAACCATTCTATGATTCTACTCTACCCTTCAGTAGGGTTAACTACTGAAGACTGCAGGCGTTGGTCAAGCTAATTCTGACCATCCCGCTGAACGGCTGTCACAACCGGGTCTAGGAGTCTCTGGTTTTACAGCATGACTTGAAATGCACTTGGGAAGGAGCAGCTTCTAGAAATCTTCTACTGCGTATCTCAACACTGAGGCACTCAAAACTGCTAATCTTTTATGTAGTGACTACTAAATGACAGTTTAAATGATAAACAGTAGTTTAAAGATATACCAGGACCTCAATTTTTTTAATGGAATATATCATCAAGATTGCTTCAGGTGAAGCTTTACCCTTTACCTTGGTATAACTCAGAGATTTTTTTTAATAAATACTACTACTACTATGTTTTTTACTTCTTAATTTTGCACATTACTACTTAGAGAAACACAAGTTTGTGACTGCAGAAAAGCAATGACCCTTTAGAGGATTGTGGCCAGAAGTTTTGATATTGAAACATCAATTTTCCTTTCCTCTTCTTGCTGTATCGCTTACATGAAGTTGTAGCTCCCCCTCCTTTTGCTTCTTCCTGACTCAAAGACATCGGTGGGATGTTACCTCTCCACATGTACTCCAACCCAACATCGCTTTTTGATGGGCATACTGTTAGTCAGTCAGCTAAATCACATCTCCAGCCCGAGCATGATGCCAAATTCTGTCAAGGGGCACAAACAGAGCGAATTTTATCTTTCATAAAGTAACGCTAAGCCCAGACCTTCCTCACTCAAAAAGCTCCTATTTTAACTGCCACCGTTCTTGTTCTTTTCTGTCTGAGGCAGACAGTGAATCCCACACCAGCTATCATGCAGGTACTAATTTATGCTTATGGAATAAAAAATAGTATAGAAAAGCCAACCCTTACTGGCCTTTTTCCAAAGAAATATCAACTTTGCGATTTTTTTTTTTTAATCTATTCACACTTCTGCTTTTTGAACACAGAAACACAGTTAAACTATAGAGTTGTAACTATAGAGACAAGTCACGATAAACACAAATTAACTCACAAAGCCTGCGGAAGAGAAGCAAGATCGCTGGTCTGCGTTCCCTATTCACACAGGGCTGGAAGGAGAGTCCCGGTTAAAAAATGCAGTGTCTGTGCAGCTCCAGCATTATACAATTAGTACTTGTCATCCTCGGAGCCCAAAATAACGCAGCGTGTTCATTTGCAGAGGAAAGAATGCACTTTCTTGAAAAAATTTGATCTCTGTGCTGACAGCACAAGTTCACAAGTAAGACTAAGGTTTATAAAAAATGGGAATTGAAGATACCATCAGGCAACCAAGTGAGAATTAATCAAATAAGTCAAAAACTAATAAAAAAGAGATAAGCATTTCAGTGTAAATCTAGAGTCCAATCCTGCCCCACAATTTCTCAGACAAAAATCTTCAGAGACCACAGCAAGACCAACAAACAGTACGACTAGCACAAGGTACCTCTCCTTTGCTGATCGGTGGGTGATGACTCTATAAAGCACTATTTTATCTGAAACCCAGGCAGACGTCAGCCCACCGGCGCTCGGCACAGCTAACGAATGCACTCTGGGGTGCCCCACTCAGGAAGCAGAGGAGACGGGGTGATGGCCTAAAACAAGACAAGGCAAAGCAGCCATCGTTGACACCTACGGCACAGCACTTGGTGTGGGAGACTGACATCCCTACACGCTCAGGGGGCATAAATATAACCAAGCATTACTGACACCCCGACAGACTCACCAGTCTTGGTTATACTGGTAGAGACTTCCCCAATAAATCGATATTGAGCTACATAAAGTACGCTGTGGGATCGCCTTTGCTTCAGGCCTATTTTTGTAGCCCTAGTGAGTTCAAAACAATTTTTTTTTCAGGATTTTTTTTTTCTTCACACAAATTCAGTTCTTTTTCCCTTTATTAGAAGCCAAAATATAGGGAACATCATTTGCAGCTTGACCACCATGGGTAAATATAAATCTGGCTGATGCAGTTCAGTTGCTTCTGTTTCTGACAGTCTCCATAACTGCATGGCACATGACTAGTCTGTTCCTTCCTCCTTTAACGTAAACATTGTAAAAAATAAAAATAAAAAGAATCCTAGCACGGATCTTTCATTCAAGAGATTATAGACATTTCACCCCTGGTGAAAGATGTGCCATAGGTTTTGTGCACGTTTAAATAAAATCTTAGTTTTTCTGTCTTTAGCCACACTATATGGCCAGTCAAGGACTTTCAGTACACAGGGGAGGTATGATTTTACTGTCCACAAAAACCATGCTGTCCCAGCCCTGTCACGCCCTTCTCCATCCTGTGAAGTATTTTTAATTTTAGTACTTACTTCAACCATTTTTTCCTGAACTGAAATAACTCTTGCCAAGTTTATCCTTCGATCCCTCCTTTAAAGAAAGTTAAATAGGTACAACCTCTGCTGTACCCTATTGCCCAGCAGAATAGCTGGCTTTAATGAGCCTGCATTTAATGAATCCATGCTCAATCATTTCATTCTTAGCAAGAGCTGGGACTCTCGGGTGCACACCATCTGCTCCTACTGACCCGGTTGCTCTTGGATTTTTTCCATTTATTCTACCATTTCCTCTTCTGGCACACGCTCTCATGTTCCCTACCGCTCTTCTGCTACCTGCCTTCCTTCATCAAAATAACCTCTTGGATCATGGCAGCTAACCTTAAACCAAACCAAACCCTTGCCTGTTTGCTGTTTGGGAGCACGCATCACCGCCTGTCCCGCAGGAACTGCCACATTCAACAGCCATCCTCCGGCCCGGGTACGCGCACATCATCGGTGTCTAGACTACAAGCTCTGCCATTACAGTTAAGGAAGGTGGAAGGAGATTGCCTATGACGCCTGTGAGCATCTTCCTGATCAACAAGAAATCTCCATCAAAGCCGGTATAGAGAAAAGCCCCTTTCTTTCTCAAATATTTATCCCACTTATTGTACAAGTACAAATTCCTGAAGACCACAGCACACGTTCAACACTTTGCCGTGGCACTGAATGCCAGTTCTGGAAGCATACTGATCTGTACACACTCTCCTCAATGAATACCTTGAGAACAAAAAGCTGCAAATTGCATACCGCTTACAAAACAGTCCATAGCCACGTCTTGTTATAGCCCACGCAAGGGCCAGGGAACGCTGTTAAGCACCTTCTGGACTGTGCAGGCTCAGTTTAGTAGAAATCCGGGACTAGTTTCCCATCCAAATCCATTTCTGACATCGCAAAACTCAGCATGACCATTTCTCAGAGGGTCAGTAGGGATGCCTGTGTACTAAGCACTAATTGTGACAGATGGGGATATTAAAAAGCATTAAAAAAAAAAAAAAAAAAGACTTCCATGGTCAACAATCGTTTCAAAGAAAACACGTTATCTTAACCAAACAAGCTGCCTCTGCCTAAAGCTGGTGTTCTCTGTACTAGCAGAAAATGCATACCATGAAGCTCTGTGCCTTGTTCCCGTAATTGTTAGAATGGTAGGGTTTTTTAAACAGAAACTATTAGATTGCATTTTTGGAGGACGATAAAAGACAAAATATCAGCAAATATCTCAAACAATGTTGTGGGTTTTTCCCTATCAGAACATCCACATTTCCATTTTTTTTTAATTTTTTTTTTAACAGATTACATGAATTCAGTTTTTTCTTAAGTTCCAGTGAATGTTGATAAGACTACCGGGCAGCGGTGGGTTTTGAGGATGGGAGCTCTAGCCGTAGCACAGAATGCCACCGTGATTAGTGCCATATAAACAAGAGGGGGAGGGCAGGAAGGAGGAAGTGAAACAACCCCAGATCCCACAGGCCTTATTATCTGAATATTCCTGAAGCCAATTATAGGCTTGTTTCCCAGTAACATTCTTCCCACAGCATAAATATACCTGGAAGTAATCTAAAATAGTAAAAAATCAACAAGAACATTAAAAAGAAAACCCCACCATTCCCAGGCTTAAGTTGCCCATTACTATCAAAATGTCCCCCAAACCAGACTATAATATGATAATAAATTTCACTTAAATGATAGGGTAAGGAACTACATACCAAAAATAAGAGGGTTTTTTCCCATACTTTGGAAAATGAAGTGACTAATACCAAAGTACACATACTTGCTCACAGGGCTTTACCAAGTTTCTGAAATATGCCTTCTCATTTATAATTAGATACCCTCTTCCTCTTTGCAAGAGACCTGCTCGTGGTGCTAGATCTACGCAAAACCTCTGCGTTCACCGCTCAATTCACCTGCAAGAGCAAGGCCGCCGTCGGGCTCAGAACGCAGCGGCACTGCGGCGCTCGGTAACACTTTTGTTGCGCACGTCTGGTAAAGGGCGCAAGAAAGACAGGAAAAATATCCATCACTGAGGGAGAGGAGTTTGGTACCCTCAGGCGGTGCCCAAATATCACTACACGCCAGCTCACTTCCAACGTGGCTTTTTTCTGCTTGATAAGTAACGACTACGGAAGAACAAAATCCCTTATAGCTTCTAAACAAAACCAAAATAAACTAAAAACAAAAACCAACCAGGATTACGCTACCTCCAGTTTATTGCCAGAAGTATTACGCTACTACGGTGTGTTGGCCAGATGACTAACCCACAGGTGGACAAGACCACAAGCCCAGCTCTTCCCCACCACCACAAACGGGATGGCGCAGGTCTCCTCACACCTGAGGAGTTTTGCCTCACAGTCCCTGCCGGGGACCTCTTCTGGGACCCCGTCGCTCTGACGGTGCGAGAGCCTCTCACTCCATACCTAAAGGCATCTGCTCTCAGGAACAGACATACAAACACCACGGCGTCATCTTACCTACGGATTTTTTTTCACCAAAACAAAACTTAAAAAAAAAAAAAACCCACCGGGAATTAAACATATCGCATATCCTGTCCGTGTGACATTCAGGGTCCCTTCCGAGGAAGTCAGCGGCACGACCAGCCTCACCCGGCAGACTGCACACGGGCGCCAAAGGGCCACACACCGTCTCGCGCTCCTCCAGCGACACCGCGCCAGGGCGCGAACGGCCCGGCCCGGCCCGGCCCCTGCCCGCAGCACAAACACCTGGCGGGAACCAGGAACGCGCGCACCGGCAGCCCCCGTGTTAGTGGCTCCGTTAGTTAAAAACCCACACAAAGCAGCCCCAGACCCCGCCGCGGTCAGCAGCCGTGCCCCGCTCCAGCAGCGCTCTGCTCCGCACCGCTCCGCCGCCCGCA
>VWZZ01004469.1:82589-99324 GCA_013399095.1 Psophia crepitans | reverse complement strand
CCTGGCCACCAGGGCACATTGCTGGCTCATGGTCATCCCTCCTGAGGCACAACAAAACCTGCAGGCATTGCGGTCCTTGCTGCTGTCTCACTGGCAGCGTTATGAGAGATGTCACTTCAGCTAATTGCCGCAGAGCAGGGGTGCCAATCTGGCTCTGGCTAGCACAGGATGAGGATGGAAGGCGCGGGGTCTTTCTCTGGAGGTGGAGGAGACTGCAGAGATCTGAAGTGACACAAGAGCCTGCTGCTCTTCGTCAGCATACCTGCCGGCTTGGACCCAGAAATATGTTTCAGCTCTCAAGTAAGCCTCTAAAGCTCATACAGCACAGAAATGTTCCTGCTGGCAGGTGTAAGGGAGCAGGCAAATGTCTTAATCGGGTAGCCAATGATGTATTTAATAAATTGCACAGACAGAAAAGCTGGGACAGGGCCTAGAGCAAAGAATGGGCCTGAATTGCCAGCAGAAGCAGCACAGCCCTTCAGTTGGGCTCTGCCAAGAGGAGAGATATGGAAGAAGCCATATCAAGGTGTTTATGAAGAAATTACAAAGTTTTGAGGAGCTGGTTGAGAAGTAACAGTGAGCTACCTCCTTCCAACCAGGGAATCTGCAAACAAGTCCGGAGTAAAACAGGGTGAGAATCTGCAGACTAGTTCTTCAGAAGAACTCCATCTGTGGACAGTGACTACTACAGAATTACTAACACCTTGCTAATGTTTTATTACTCACCAGCAATACTAATGCAGAAAAAGGCACTCTTATCCCCCGCATCATTTCAGAACAATCCTATGTCAATAGAGCCCCCTGGGGAGAGGATACAAAATCCTCATTAACAAATAGTTTCTGATTTCCAGTCAACTCTGAGGAATGCATAGAGAGCTTGACCACTAAAAGTACTGTGTGAAACAGAGTATGTGCCCACTCTGCCATCAGTATGTGCCTGCAGCTTGCAGGGACAGCCTGGAGTTAATTTCTGGGCAGAAGTTTTGGAGAAAGATGCTGTAGCAGCTTGGTGTGGCCAGTTATGCAGACTTTTACCTGGTTTCCTAAATGGGTTTTGCAGCCTCTACTGACCTATGTGGCAACACCTTCTATAGTCTCTCGAGCTTCAGCATGTCTACCTAAATCATACTTATGTCTTCGCCTTCAGGCTAGAGATGCCATGAGCTGTGTGACCTCAGCGTGCTCCCACAGCTGGTGAAGGAAAGGCGAGTACTGTGACTACAGCACTGCTAAAAATCTCCCCACTGAGGATTTTTTCCTCTTTCCAGCCTTGATGGTGTGTACTTGTGCATAGTCCAAATAACCACAGCCTTCTAGACAAGGCTACTGTACTGAAAAGGGAACTCTACTATCTACCCCAGCCAGACACAAGAAGCACGGCTGTTCATGCTGCGCAGCTTTTGGCCACCTTTAATGACCTCTCTTCTACTTGCAGACACTTTCTGATGACAGTGCATCCCTGCTATTTTGGGTCCTCTCGAGCCTGGTGCACTGTGAAGAATTTTGCTCACAGTGATTCAGCTGCACTGCTGTTTGCAGCATTAGCGTGGACAGCGCTGCCAGCAGAAACCGCAGGAGCAAGGAAAACCAACATGACACCGAGAGCAAGAACGCAAAGCTGTTGACAAATACATCTCGCAGTACCTCTGACTGCGCTAAGCGAGGATGGAAAACGTTCGGCAGCTTCCCCGGTACAAGCATGAGTGCAAAGTCACTCCTTGGGTTTTCAGATTGCCTAGCTGAAGCAAAGAACGCTGCCGGGAGGCTGCTGAGTGATGCTGCCTGGCAATGTTCCCATCTAAAAATACAGTGGGAGATGATAACTGCTAGTTTTCGGGGGAGAGATTTCCT
Organism: Psophia crepitans; assembly: GCA_013399095.1. Lineage (NCBI taxonomy): Eukaryota > Metazoa > Chordata > Aves > Gruiformes > Psophiidae > Psophia > Psophia crepitans. Next base: position 97,473 of record VWZZ01004469.1, on the reverse strand, counting down.
CCTCGGTTTTCTGTGGATTTTATGCTGTGTGTGTAGAGTGCTGAATGGGAAGTATAGCACCTCTTTTTTCACTCAAGCGAAAAATTTCTTTAGTCTGATGCCGTTTTGTTGGCGTATGTTTTTGCTCCTGGCTACATTTCTGTGAAGGCGTTTTGTGGCCTGAGGATGCTGTCAATTACAATTTATTAAATCCTAGGGAGGCTCGTACACATTCTTCTACCTCTCACTGAGAACAATTGACAATTTTGGGGAGAAAAAAACCCCCAGCACCTGTTAAATTTTAGAATCTGTGTACTTCTAGCCTTGCATTCTTCATGCAGATTTCCTGACTCAACATTTTGAAAGCTTCTTTTCAAGGCAAATATCAAAGAGTATTTCCTTTTTGATAGAGTGGAAAAGCCAAACTTTTTCTTACACTGTCTCCCAAGTGACTAATGGCCGTACTTCTGGAACAAATGTGAGCAAGCAGCCTATCTGTCCTGAACACTATTATCAGCACTTCCAAGGGGTTTGTAAAGGACAAAAAAAAAGCCATGGTACAGTAATTACTGTGATGGCAGAATAGAATTCCAAGGCTTGTGTGCTTTTTCATTTAAAAAACAGTTGCAGTGATTTAAGATGTTGCCAATCCTTCTCCTCTCCCTGTCTAGCCCCAGTTATCTTTTCCAGACCTCTTGCAGGTAATGTTTAAGTGTTCCTAAGCCAATATAATAGGAAAACTGGAAGCTCAGCATCAGCTGCCTCTCACGGTAGTTTGGCTTCAGTTACTAGGCCACTAGATTTCACACCAAACTAGCTGAAGGAGCATTTCGATCTACTGATTCAAGAGGGCAGGATGTGGGAAATGTGGTTGTGTTCACTTCTGGCAGAAGGACAACAACGAAGAGTTGGTCAATAACAATTTATATTGTTGCAGCTATTTCTTTACTGAACGTGCATCTAAGACCTACACTACAATTTTGTGATACCAAAGGGAATAAACCCACAGTTAAACTCTGCAGCTGATCACCAAGTTAGTGACTGCACCAACACTTTTTTGAGCACTATTTAATTTTGGTGACAGTCACAAAAGGAAAAACTATTCCCTTTGGCTCCACAATCCTTTATTACTTGGGTACACGCAACTGCTGAAGACAGAGCTCTACTAGACTGACTCAAGTCAGGATGACAAATTCCATATTCCAGATGACAAAACATGTTCCATCAGGCAAAGAAATAAAAAAAAAAAGAAAATAAAAAGAAAGAATTATCATCTTTCAGAGACAGATCTCTTCCATAGTCGTGACTCCAGTCTTGTGGCTATAAGTGGGAATTTGAACTGAATACTCTTCCTTTTCAAAGCGTAGGTTTGCGCTTGTCAATGACTTGTAATAACTGAAAAAGCGTCAATACCTACTGAGCTTAATTTTAGGAGAAAATAATAAAGGATAGATTTTCGAAGGTCATTATCTAAATATTTTCATATGCACTAAAATTGGACAACTTGTAAAAAGGTATGAAAGGTTTCATTTTATTTATAGCACATCTGCACCGCTGAATATAGGCAGAAGGAGAAACAGCTTGGAATACTAAGTATTTGCAAGACATTTGTTAATCATCATTAAAGCGGTTTTGTACCCCGAGTGACCTGCTGAAATGCTTGAACACTTGTCTTTTTTTTCCTCTTGCACTAATAAAAAGTATTACTTTTTCATAAGCTTTGTATTTTCATACAAGCTGTGAGGCACTCCCCCAAATTCTTCTTTGTGATATTGGGAGGAATACTGGTTGGAAAGCAGGCAGGAGCAGTAGCCTTGGGTCAAAGGTATGTACCCAGGCAAGTGAAATGACCTTTGGTTGACTTCACTGCAGAGTGATAGTTATGCTCAAATGATGTCCCTTGAAAGCAATCCTTGCATGCAGCACCAAGATTTCTGGGGCCGTACCCCTGGATTCTCAGTACTCTAGTAGGCTAAGATGTACTGTGAGTTTGGTTACAGTGAATGGTGAAAAAACTTTTTGCCATTACAGGGTGTAAAGATATGTAACTGAAATACTAGAATTGGTCTGGATGGAAATGTGCATACAAAAGAACCAGAAGAAACAAAGGAGCAAAGCAGCAAAGGTGCATCACAGTGGAAGAGCCATTCCTCTTCCTGTTACCTCAGCATTAAGACAGACCATAATCATAAAGATATGTGAAACGAATAAGCAAACAGAACGGGCAGTAACCTTGTTGAAGACTTATGGAGGCTAAAACAAAGATTCTGAGCAAAGAGATTGTCCCACTATAATTGTTGTCTCCTAAAGAGTATAAAAAACCCCATCCAACTCCAATTTATGATCACCAGTGAAGAGGAAACCAAGAGATGTGGTGAGGACCTGCAAGCTATTTGCTCTTGCCATCCAGATGACACACAGGTGATCCTGGCAAAATCGCTCAGGCATGCACATGTCTTAGTGCTTGCAAGTACGTGGGCGTGAGAGTGTGAGTGGATAGAATCAACCTACTTAGCAGACTGTAAATTAAAATCATGTTCTGCCTGCCTAAGGTCTTGTATTGTCCTTTGTGGCGCTAACTATCTACAAGGACCGTGTATGTCCCATTGTGTGATAGTGTGTTATGGCCTTCAGTGCTGTTCTCTTGAGCAGAATGGCTCAGAAACTCTGATGCATTTCTCACAGCACTTTGTTCAGCATTTTCAGATTCAGGTAATTGTGGGAAAATGGAGGTTTTCCAATATAAATAGCAAGACCAACTTAGTTAATGGCTTCGAAAGTGAAATCTGATAAATTTGCATGGAAACGTATGGCATGATTGCTGATGCAGAGTAAGAGCTGGCTCTGATAACTCTGTTGGTCCCTTGCAGAGCAGCATCCTGAAGCGCAGTGACTGCTGGATGGTATTATACAGCTGTGCACAGCAAAACATCTGTGTGAATAGCTGGGGACATGAACTTCTGTGGGCTTTATGCTCTGCTTTCTGCTAGGTCAGACCACTTGGGTTAAAAGTTTCAGTACAACTGGAGATAACCGTGCTTGTGTGAACAGGAACTTAAAGGCAATATTCAGTGAAGTAAGGCAGAGGAGAGTTTGGTTAGAAGGGTTACAGCCACTTTGTGTCACTCAGTGGTCCAGAATGGACAGAGATGACACTGACACAGTACTGATTCTGGTGATGCTGTTACTGATGAAAACCATTATAGTGTATATTTAAGATGAAAAGATTGCAGCTGATTTAGCTCATGGGAAGTACAAATTTCACATTTTCAAGTTAATTCTTCATTTCGTCTTTGCTTTGTCAAAACAAGGAGTGACTTCATCTGCATCTTCCTACGTAAAAGAACACCCTTAACACCCTCAGCACCCTAATTAAAGGTGCGGAAGGATAGAGAGTCCCTGGATGTACCTGAACCCCCCTGCCAGAACCAGAGAGGGAAGAGACCTTACTGAAAGCGATGTAGAGAAGAACAAAGGCAGAAGACCAAGAGAAAACGAACTAACTGTACCAACTGTTGACAACCTGACAGACAGCATCTGCAGTGGACATCATTTGCTTTAACGTCAAACTCCCGGTACTGTTAGTCCCTGTTGCAGGATCAGTCACAAACAGGATAATCTTTGCTGGCCTGAAAGCTACCAAACAAGATGCCTGGGAAAAACACCATGATTACATCAGTCTCGTGCTTCATCTTTCTGCTACACAGCTTTCCTCCCTCTGCTTGCTAATCTAAAAGCCGGTAAGGAAGCATTGCTATCTTGCATTGCACAGTATTGTGTTACGGACTTATTTAATGGGTTTGTCTTTTTCTTGAGCAAAATGGCATAGGAATTCTCTCGGCGTTCACCCTTCGCAAACAAACCATAACTCAGGACATCACGTCTTTCAGCTACGGGGGCCGTGTTCCTTCCACATTCCTTTGCTTGTTCTTTCCACATCTGCTGCTTTTTTGGGGAGAAATGGACAATTTTGGTGGAAAGCAATGCACACGCACACACTCACACAAATCCAGATATTTTGTATCGGGAAAAAAAAAAATCTAGAAATATAGCCAATTGCCGACTTCCACAGAACTCCCCAGCACTTGCTGGTGTAAAGCTTGTATAGGTATGTCTTCACCCAGCTGCAGGCACAGATATACCCTAAGCGCTTCTAGCCTTCTCTTTCCCCTGAGAAAATGAGTTTGCAGCATGCTGTAACCCCTAGGTGTATTTCAGCATTACTCTATGCAATAAACCAAACGTTAGTTTCTATGCAGCATATTCGCTAACATTCGTAAGGAGTCTCCTCCTCTTCTGCTTTTCGCTTAGCTCAGCAGCAGCAACTGCCAAAAAGCATTTGGGTTTTGACTCTTTTATTTCAAAACAAATTCTCTTGGCTAGCTGAGAAATTCTGATGTGAGCAAACATGACTCTGTTAGCAGCGGTCTGCTCCAAGACCTGTTGGAAGCTTGTGCTTTATGTGGAAAGATCACCTGGTAGGGATTATCAAGGTCCTGCTGCATTCCGAACACAAAGAAATGAGAATCCTGAAGAGTATCGCGCCTTCCTGTATGGCAACAGCTCCCACGCCAGCCTGCTGCCCAGCACTTGCAAAATTCAGCGGCAGCAGCTGGTCGCTTGCTTTCCTCTGACACAGTAGCTACTACGACGCTTCTTCAGGCTTCCTGCAAGCTGCTGTTATCACCAAGAAAAAAAAAAATGGGGCAAGCTGATGTCTGGGAAAAAAAATGGCATCATGGCATCTTGCCACATAAAGCCCTGCCCAGCTCAGAACAGGTCTTTACACACACTTAGTTTTGTATTGTTATTTGAACAGCACAATGCCATTATCAGTTGCTTAGAAAAATACTACTCAAATATAATGTATTTTGGGGATTCTATTTTGTTAAAACAGTTTTATTGTCTTCATAGTACATTTTTAAGTCTTTTTAAGAAAGAATTACAAGTGTGACCTGACACTTGTAACACGTGTTTTAGTATTCTTTTTATCCTTCTTCAGAGAAGGGTTCTGTGCTTTGAATTTTAGCATGACTCTTTCTTTTTTTCTTGCTATTAAATGCCTATGTTGCTGCTTATTTCTGTTGTATTACAAGGGTTTTGCTGAATAAATCTGCCTGGGATTTGTGTTTGCAGGTCATGAAATGTATCGTTCTTAATTCTCGTAGGAGTTCAGTCCCAATGAAACTGGGGCTCTTCTGCGACTACCCTCTCTGACCACCATCTCATACATCTATAAGCCTAAGACGACAGTACCAGAGATGCTGTGGGCGCTGTACCGGTTCAAGTAAAGTCTGAGAGAAGAACCAGGTTTCACCCCTCTGGAGCCCTCCTTCTCCCTGTGGCTGGTTGTGAGAGTGGTAAATTCTTCCCTTCCCTCTCCCTGCACATATGGAGACACGAGAATGCTTCCCACATTTCTGCCCATCACCTCATCTCTTTGTGTTCCACATGTTACCAGAATATTTTTCTTCTGAACTCTTCTGTAGGATCTGAAAATGTGCTAGGCCTTAATAAAACACGTACAAGATCAACAGTATACTGCCCCTAGATATTTCCATTGCAGAGCCAAGTGGGGAGGAGAGACTGACGAATGACTCTATGGCCACACATGGGAGAGGGAAAAGTGTTTCCAAATGTTCTTTTAAAACCTGTAATGTAATTTTTGAAATGCTCACATTTCAAGTCAAACCCCCCTGAGACAGAATTTCTGACCTTCACTATCTTTGTTTCCATATGTGCCACTGCCAAAATGCTGAGTAGGCATTTGAGATTTACCTTCAATGCGCCAGTTTAGCTTACAAGATGCTTACTGTGAACCTCGAAACTTTGTCCTGAAATAGGTGCAATTTCACTGCAAATACTAAGCAAAGCATATAATGCTACCTGAGGAAATGCCACTGAGGCATTACAGGTGATAGAATATCAGCATCTTAAGGAAATTAAGCAAAGAACACTTGAAAGTCTATCAAAAGGCTGTATTACTTTAAAAAAAAACAAGAAGCAAGATAATTGCAAGTCATATCATGCAGCAGGTTGGATCTGTAGAGTAAAGCAATTGGTTTTGAGGACCTTGACTTCATGCTAAATACATTTGTGGGGATTTTTAAAAACTATTTTTCTCTTTTCAAGGTGCTCTCCTGTGTGTTTCTGTTTGTCTGACCCTGTTGCGGTTTAACCCGGCAGGCAGCTAAAACAATCACCTAGCCCACTCCCGCCCTCACAGTGGGATGGGGGAAAGAGTCAGAAAAAAAAGGCAAAATTCATGGGTTGCAATAAAGACAGTTTAATTGGACCAAAAAGGAAGGGAAAAAAACCCCAACCCACTAGAATATACAAACCAAGTGATGCACAATGCAATTGCTCACCACCCACTGACTGATGCCCAGCCAGTTCTTGAGCAGTGGCTGCTGCCCACTCCAGCCAGCTCCCCCAATTTTTTTTGTTGTGGTGTTTTGTGTTGTTTTGGTTTTTTTTCAGAATGACATCATATGGTATGGTCAGTTTGGATCAGCTGCCCTGGCTGCATCCTCTCCCCACTTCTTGGGCACCCTCAGCCTACTTGCAGGCAGGGCAGCGTGAGAAGCTGAAAAGTCCTTGCCTTAGTGTAAGCCCTGCTCAGCAACAACTAAACCATCAGTGTGTTAGCAACATTATTCTCATCTTAAATGCAAAGCACAGCACTATACCAGCTGCTAGGAGGAAAACTCTGTACCAGCCAAAACCAGGACAGTATCTCTTTCAAATTCTCTTTCTATATTATCTCTGTTACTGAGGAAGTTGCAACCATGATGAGAACTGCTTGTTTTGCTCACCAATAATTGTAACCTTCCACAGTCCCATTTCGCAAAATCTAAGAGTAAGACAGGTCTTCAAGTCATCAACCGACATCTTCCTACGGTGTCTGTGGGGTGCTGACAGAATCAGGTGCTGACCTGTGACTCTGGTACGCAGACGTAATGGTAACACATAATAACAAAGCTGTCCTGGCATCCAACAGACTGCATCCGCGTCACTCTTCCAAAAAAGAAACCAGGTTCTTCACACCCTCCTTAACCTCCCATGTGCAATGTTTTTTAAAGTGAGAGATTGCCAAAAACGACTTCTCACACAGAAATATGTTATCATGTAGTCTGTACTCGTCTCCCTAAGCCTCAGCAAAAAAACCCAGGTCCTTCTTAAGAGGGCAGAGGTGTTATGTTAACAGTCGTCACTGCTCTACTGTTCCCCCGATGTACCTCAGAGCAGAGACTAAAGGAAAAACACAAAACAATAAAGACAAACGTTAGCGTTCCGGGCATGTGGTTAGAAACCTGAGCTCGGATTAGCAGTCAGCAGTTCCAACTCCCTAAACTACTTTGGCCAAGTTGCTTAGGCCCTGTTTGCATTAGATTTCCAGCTGTATGGAGAAATAGTTCAAATACAAAAGCTTAGATTTTTCTAAAGCCCCTAATGTTAGGGATTTCCTCGGTTGATGGCTGCTCACTCTCAGACACCTTCTAAAGAGCCTCTCTGCAGTATCTCAAATCACAAGATGCTTTTAAAATTCAGGTTTTGTTTCATTCAGTCCAGTCGCACTGCCTCTCAGCAAAGCAGCAATCATGTTAAAACCTTTTTCCTTTAAAAAAAACCCCCAAACTCTTTGAAGAATATTTTAAACGCGTGTCAAATAAGGTCTCAACAGTGTCCCATGACCCTGAGAGCCCCTGTACTCATATTTAGCTCAGTGGTCTCCCACTGAAGTCCTAGGTACATAACCCATTTATCCCAGTAACTAAGCAGAAATTTTAAAGCTTTTCTCCCATGCCAGCAAATGAAAGCATGTGAGTGGAGTTTTCACCTTCTTTCTCAGTCTCCTCATCTGCAGAAGACAGATGAACGGCAGAGACAACACTGCTAGCTGGCTGTGCAGGGAACTGAATGCCCCAGACACGGCAGTGAACTAGCCAAAAAAGTGCTAACGCTGTTGACCTGCACAGCCTGTGGTGCAATCTCACAACGGTACAAACTAATCTGAAACCGGAGCCTGAACGGAGCCGCCCCTGCTCTTGCCCTTGGCCATGTGCTCCCCATCATGCCAGGTTTAAGACCAGGAAGACAGGCAGTGAGTACGCTCAGCTCGATCATCTGGCTGAAAACCAACTCTGCTAAAACAAATAAATCAACTAGACTGAGGAACTCGTTCAGCGCCCCCTGACAACATGAACATTAGTGCCGACACAGTGGCAGGGGCAGAAGAGTGGCTACCAAGAGGGAAGATCAGGTCTACTCTTTTTAGCGCTATTATGGTCTTAGCTGGGCTTAAGCTGTTCATTAAAAACACACTCTGAGACTTATCACAAAATGGCATTAACAACATGACGGAGTTTTCCCTGGCCCACAGGGAATGTAAGACAGAGTGCTAATTGCAGAGCATGTTCAAGTGCAGTTCCGACCTGGCAGGGCAGTGCAGCCATCTTCCTTTTTCCCCATGTCTGAACGTGCGGCTCTGCTGCTTTAGCGGCACACACCGCCAGGAGTCACTGGCGTGAACAGCAGCAGAGCCTGTTTGCTGGGGACTCCTAAGATGCTCGGGTACCCACCAGCTTTAGAACTGACTGCAGAGATGTTAACAGGCATCAACCTGGTCTCAGCACATCTTCCATCTGTCTGTTCCTTCTTCTCTTATACGGTGTCCCCAACACACTGAACCCACAGTCAATCTGGCCCCAGCCTCTGCCTCCCAACCTGACGTAACATCTATCCATTACCTCATACTCTCTGCAGTACTGTGGTTCTCGGTATTGAAAACACTTGGAAAGAAGAGAGGATATAAAATTCAAGATCTCTAGAGCTTCTGAAGGCTGCACCTGAGGGTGATCTGCCACAATGACTGAGTAAATCAAACAGAACAAACAAAAACCTTCATTACCACAGAAACTGATCAGTGAGCTAAAACATGGTTGGCACAGTCCCTGTCTCAGTGGATTCGCCGCTGAGATATCCAGAACCTACAAGATAATGCTGTTATTAATTGCTGCAAGTCTCAAAAGAGGAAGAGTGAAGAACAAAGAAAGAAACCATATGGTGACCTCAGAGAAGTCTCTGAAAAATAAGGCCAGGCGGCTCAGGTGGGGAGAGACATTCCCGAAGATGAGAAGGCAAGAGCAGACACCGCTTCCCTCCACTGAATACTTCCAGAGGCTTTTAAGCTCTAGAGTGGAAGATGAAGAGGAAATAATAAATAATAAACATCTCCCACTGTCTTTGGCACAGAAGGCTCAGACTGTCCTGTGCTTCACAATGCTTCGGCGCACTGCTGAGAGCAGCAGTTTGCCTCTGCTCCTTTCCACATAACTGAAACCAGCAGCTGCTGGATTACAGCCTCCTCTGATTCATGTGACTCAGACACAGGCTTGGGACTACCCCGCTCCTGCTCCCCCGACTCCTCTGAGATGACAAGGAGGGAGGCCAGGGCAACAAGCAACGAGGAACTCCATGGAACCAAGTGGTGGAAGCTTCAGAAGTCAGATGTCTCCTTCTGTTTTATTGAAAATCCCCCTGCTGGCACTCATTTAAGCATCTGTACTTTTAGGAAAATAGATTGTTTATTGTACAAATTTGCATGTCTGATACTTCTATCGAAAAGCCAAAGTGTTTTCTGCCAAGCAAAATATTCCCTGCCATTTCTTTTAACATCCCTACAGGTCTGCAGACTCCACATACAGGCAATAAGCTGTCCAGGCCAGTAGGCTCAGAACTACAGCAGACTGTGCAATGGAAGCACATCTGACACCCTCCTGGAAATGCATAGCACGCCAACCAGCACATACTGCAGCACTGTTTCATAAAGTGGCCTCTTAAGAACCACACACATATTGCCCTGCTCCTCAGTAATTCCACCAGTTCCACTACTCCATACAAAATTAATAAAAGTGTTTTCAAGCCAGTTACGTAAATGTTGATTTCTATGTCTCCAATCATTTACCTGACATTCTATGAGGAATTATTTAAAAAAAAAAAGCACAGAAAATGCTAAGCAAAGACTACAGAAATAGCCCAGCAAGCCTAGGTGTGGAGGGAACGCTGCCGTATCCATGGCAAGCGACAAAAAACTGTTCAGCAGGGTTGGATTTATTAGCCTGGGCTTAGTGCAGTGTTAATGTTATTTTGGGAGGGGAATGGGGACTTCTTGTGTCAGAAGACGCTTAGTTTGTATGTTCCAACACAAACACGTTCTACATCAAAGCTGAAGTGCTGCATATTCCTGAACACCGAAGGAATGCTCAAGGCTGCCTTCTCTTCTGCAGCATGTGCAATCTACGCGGTCAGCTCACAGCGTGACGAACGGTGCCAGTTATCCAGGGCGTGCAGATCGTCAGCTCCCACTGCAGTGTCCCCACAGTGGGAACGATCCCACCTAGAAGGTGCAAGGGGAGAATTTCTCTGCGATGCTGGATACAACCCGAGTGAGTCACGCCCTCCTCCGAGTACTGGCGTTCCTACAGATGTGCTTTATTCGCTGCAAAGCGAAAGCTACCATCTGCACCCGGCTACGCAGCACACGTGTTGCGTACCAGGATGAACCAGAGCCAAGTCCATTTAGACGCGAACTGCCAGAGACACGTTGTCACTAGACAAATCCCAAGCGGCATAGTCACAGAGAAGAAGAAAGTCAAGGATACTGCTACGCTACTACAGCTCCAGATTTTCTGTGACAGCAGGGTATTGGTTAGGTGTGGTTTATACTGGGGAGAGAATAATCGCTAGGTACATGCAAAGAAATACTGGATAAGCAGTGGGAAAATAAACACTGTCGCATTTCAAGAAATTTGGAATGGATGTTTGCACCAATTAAACTAAGGGTACGCTTTTATCCGCACGTTTGATGAAAATGATGCTTTATTCCAAACAGGCTGTTGAGACTACGCAATGATAGCAAATATATTAGAGAGCAGTAAATGCTGAGGCTGCCACTCCAGTTTTCCAATGGGCAATTTTGAGTTCTTACGCAAACTTGATTTTCTTTAAACAATTTTCTGATTGAGATGGTCATTCACAGTAATACCTGCACCTACTTGCTGAGCTGTGCCATGGACATCCATCAGCTCTGCACAATGTATGAAGAGCTACAAGCATCGGCAAGCCGGCTAACTCTTTGCGGGGTGATAAATCAGCATACATGTCTTCCAGCTGAAAATTAATAAGCGCACATAATTCTTCATAACTGCAGCTGGCAATTTGCAGCACGATGCAGCACATACAGTTGAGGATGCAGGAGACAGGGGTTTTTTATTGAAATGAAAATGCAATATTTCATGCTTAGATTTGAAGGCAGTATAGCTTAATAAAATAAAACTTATGATTCAAGCCACTCTTTTGTTTCAAAACTAATTTATTGCACATTTTTTAGATACTGCAAGTGATGAACAACGGCCTTGGATAATTACTTCCCTTACAAGTGTGGGAATCAAAGGATATGTTTTAGATGTGTGGTCACAGATATGACCATGCTGATGAACTGCGAACGACCAGCCAGTCAATGAGGTGCTGTACCCTTTATACATTGTCTTTTCCATTACAGCCTCAATGGGAGAAAAGCACACAGTACTAGGATTTTTGGTGCGTTGAGTTTAAATTAAAAGAAAATCTGGCTGTGTGCAAGTACAGCTGCTAGCAAGAAGAGAACTGCGCTGGTCACTTACCAACTATTTTGATATATAGGCGCGACAGGTTTTGTTCACTGAAGCTAGCACTAGTCCTGGCAGCCCGTTAGAATCCAATCCGCAGATCCTAAACAGAGCCTGCAAAAATTTGTGCAGGATCGGGGAGCAATTCCTCTCTTCACTTACAGTTCAGCCAAGCCCTACATGACATCATTGAAGGACAATTTTGTTTATCATGTCCCAAAATTAATTCACATTTTCCCCATCATATTCCAGGTAAACTGTGGCAAAAAAAATACTGTTTTTTACAGCAAAAGGCACTAACAGCATCCGACCCAAATGCTCATATAGGGTTGATCTTGTCAGGAGGCACCTAATTACCCTTCTGCAAGAGCTAACAGGGGTCACTTAAAGCCAGGAAGCCTGACAGAGATTTCCTTTATCCAGTATCTGAGATTCAAGAGATCAACGCTCTGTGACAACACACAGACTCTGAAAGGTTCAGTCTTCACACTCCAACGTTTTTGGAAGGCCTCAGCACTTTGTAGGAGCAGACACATACTTGGCAGCAAATACCAAAACAACCTGCAAGCGTTGCCAAAGACAAGCTGGTAACACATCTTGTACGAGCAAGGCTCTGGGTCTGTGTTAAGTGCACTCGCTCGTGCACTCCTATGTAGTGGATTATTTTGCAGCTTCCAATTAATTTAACAAGGTTCTCATTTTGAGTAAGTAAGCCATGCATAGCTTTAATTCCAGTTTGTGCAAGTTTACAGGGAGGATTAATATATAGTTATTTAATGTCACCAAAAGATTTCTGGTTTTCCACACCCAGGCCAAAAAGGCAACGGCTCATTAGGGAAGGCTTCCTGCCTGAGGAGCTGGCTGCCTACCTCAGCCTCCTTCCCCCATTCCCATGCCACAACCTTTGGCTGCTATCACCAGCCTCTGACTCTCCAGCCTCTCCTAGACATAAACATTTTCTGTAACTGGATTCCTTGTTTGAAAAACTGGAGTTCAGACCATAGAAGGCTGAGCCCACGAAGCGTGTCCTCAGAGAGGGAAATGAAAAAAAAGCTGGCTCTTACTTGGCCGCACGTTCCCCTCTCTCTCCTGCCACTATCTCTAGCTGAGCACAGTGAGCTCCACTACAGAGCTGATTTCGTCGTCTTTGGGGACTCAAGGCGTATGAGCCTTAGTGATACAGGATTCATCCCCGAGTTTAACGCTGTAGCAAGAATTTATTTTAAAACTGTAAGGCCCAACATGGTAAGAAAACTTGTGTGATTTGGAGGCAAAAAGTTCCTTTGCATCTTTAGGGGGATTCAGGAGAATCCAGCCTGATTCCTCACTGCCTCTAGTTCCATTATTCTGCTAGCAAGTGTTCTTAGTTGCCAGAAGGATCTACCCTGGTTAAGGCTATTACCTGTGGCAAGCGCTGTTCGTTTAAGCGGAACAGAAAGCAGCTAAATTAAATGGCCTTTTGGTTAGCGATAGCTGAGAGAACTGGAAGGCTGGGCACGTGGCAAAGCTCTACGCTTGATTTGTACGCGACTGCTTGAACAAAGCTGTGTCACTGCCACAGTAGTCAGACAATATCACTGACTCTATCAGGCAAACAATAGAATTTGAAACTCTTCTAAGACTGACTGGTATTATGTCAATGCAGTTCAGTGTCTCCCATGCCCTAACTGCAACTCACAAATAGTTAAAACATGCATTTCTTTTAGAACATTAACATGCTGTTATCTTCAGCACCATCGCTGCAAAATAGTAACTGTTCAGCTGTGGCCTCTGTAACCATTTTTACTTCCTCATTTATTGCTGTAAAGTGGGATTAATACTTAAGTTTTTAACACAATTTAGGGCTTATTAGCTATGACATAATAAATACAGGTCAACTGCCATTCTTTCCTGCTAAACATATGGCTGTTTCAAATGCAGACAGGCCGCCTGGTAGCTGCTGCACCTCCAAGGAGTTTGTATTTTACCGGCAAAGCCCCAAACCTCCGCACACCGCAGAGCACGGATCAGAGAAACGCGCTGCTGCGTGAGAGCCTGCGCCGGAGGCTGAGTGTGGCCCTGTGCCCACAGCCCAAAGCTGCTTGCCCTGCGCTGCAGCAGCCCTGCAGCTTTTAATTGATGTTAAAGATGCGGGCTGGTCTTTCCTCTTTTAAGGGTTAAATTATTGTAACTTCCGGCTGGTGGAAAGGGGTATCATTTTGTACTTTGGACACTTCTGTAGAAAAAATAATTTGTTCTTGTTTCCCTCTTATTGCCTGCAGTGTCCCTCCTTTCTGAATGTACCCTGGGTTCTGTTCATGAAAACTACTGAATGATTTAACTAATAACAGAACTATTCCAGTTTCCCAATTTCTACTTCCAACATGCAATGACTGATGCCCTCTTTGGCAAGTCTGCCTCAGAACAGCAGCAGCAAGTAGGGTAGTTCAAAGGGGAGGGCGAGAAGAATGTTTTGTTCTTCACCCACTCCTCAGTGTTTCAGGGATTTTATTTAACACCTCCAGAATTTTGATTTTTTTCAGACTCACAGAATGGTTTGGGTTGGAAGGGACCTCAAAGATCACCTAGTTCCAACCCCTCTGCTATGGGCAGGGACACCCTCCACTAGACCAGGTTGCCCAAAGCCCCATCCAACCTGGCCTTTGTTATAGACGGCGGTGACAAATTGTTCACTCTAAATTAGAGTATTCAAATAGAATTTATTTGAGCAAGCGATAAACAGGCAAAACAGCGCTGGGCGGCCGGGGAGTCTCCGCTCCACCAACGGCGCGCCTTGATACAGTAACGTGCTTCAAATTTAAATAGTTAAGTGTTACATATCCATGAGATTTCTCAATACGCCTATACATATTCATGACCTGTCTCCGCTTTGTATTAAAATTAGTCCCAAGATGTCACTCCCCTAAGTTCCTCCTGACTGCGCTTGTGNCCTGTGCCAGGGCCTCACCATCCTCATAGGGAATAATTTCTTCCTACTGTCTAAGCTAAATCCCCCCTCTTTTAGTTTAAACCCATTCCCCCTTGTCCTGTCGCTCCCTTTATTTTATTCCTCTGCAAGGCAGCTGAATGCAAACGACACCCATGGAAAAACATTTTGGCACTCGGACCTTGCCCAGCGGCACGGACAGGAGCGCCTCCCGGCCCGGCTGGTGGCGACACCACAACAGCACGCGGGCCCCGGGGGGCACTGTACGCCGGGGGGCACGGGCCCAGCAGCGAAACTAGTTATTCACCCT
>VWZZ01004469.1:71275-82317 GCA_013399095.1 Psophia crepitans | reverse complement strand
TCGCCTCCCACCCCCTTCCGGCCCCAAGGTCGCTCCCTCCCGCGCCGTGTCTCGCCTGTGCGTGCGCCCCCGCACCCAGAATGGCGAGCAAGGAAGGTACGAGCCTCCCTCCTCCCGGCCGGGCGGTGTGGGGAGGACGCGTGAGCCAGGGGGTGGCGGGGTGGGCCTGAGGCGCTCCGCGNCCCGGCTGGTGGCGACACCACAACGGCCTCACGGCCGCCGGGCGGAGCGCCGGCGCTCCCTGCGGTGAGCACGCGGGCCCCGGGGCCACCGTGCGCCGGGGGGAACGGGCCCAGCAGCGANTACAGTTACCCTCCTGCCGGCTGTTCCTGAGGGAGCTTCGGGACCCTGAAGGGGACCCCGCCCCCTCCCTGGAATCGCTCCGGCCCGTGGCGGCGGCATCCTCCCGCCGCGGCGGCAGGAGTCCAGCCCCTGGTTCATTGCTCTCCCTTCCCGCAGTGCTGGAGGACACGGTGGAGGAGCGCGTCATCAGTGAGGAGTACAAGATCTGGAAGAAAAACACCCCTTTCTTGTACGACCTGGTGATGACACATGCTCTGGAGTGGCCCAGCCTTACCGTGCAGTGGTTGCCTGATGTGACCAGGTGAGAGAAGGGATGAGAGACCCAGAAGGTGCCAGGGAGGCACAGGGCTCAGCTGCTGATTTTGTTGGCAAAGCAGGAGCTGAGGCTGCTTGCAATTGCTTGTTCCACAGCTCTTTCTGTCTCTTAATCATGTCTGATAAGCAACTTGAGGATAAAAACCATGCAAGAAAAGAATAATTTGGGTTAGACTCCTCTTTGTGAGCTTGTATCACTTTGTGGTACTTAGAACTTTAAAAACCCTTTGGGTATGCAGAAGCTTTGGGGGAAAAAGTCACAAGTTGGTACTTCACAGAACTCTAGCTTAGCCTAACAGGTGTTGTGAGGTGTGAAGAGAGAAATTTTTCTTAATTTGATACATGAGACCTAACACTCTTTTATAGTTAATTCTGATCAGCAAAATCTATGTACTAAATTAGCTTTTTCTTGAAGACTGTTTTTCCTCATGTGCGCTACAGATTACTATGAGGTAGATGCTATAGTATCTCTCTGATGTTTTTTGTTTTAAGTCTGAACTCATTTAAGAGGATATTGTTCTATGACTCGTGCTTCGCATCCTGGTTCTGTCCCTGGCTCACTGTTGACTTCACATTTTAATTTTCCCATTCTTCCGCCTCCCTCTGAAAATTGTGGGCTTGCTGGTTAATTTCTTAAAGAATTTTGAAGATGGGGATGGATTCTGTTCATGTACTAGCTACTATAGAACTTCAATTGTCACAGTAACCACTCGGGGCTCCGTTGCGGTAGCGGACAAGGACTGGGCCCCTCATGTTTTTGTAAATTGGGTACAGCTAGGTTTTAGAATATCTTATGTGTAAAGTTCATGCAATAATCAGAGGAAGGTCTCTTTCCTCTTTAAAATTCCACCTTACGTATGTGATGTTATACTCAGTGGTTAGATGCTGACTTAATTTTTTTGTACCAGAATGTTCGGGGAAGATGGTGAGAGATGTGCGCTAACTAGTGATGGCATGGAGAAAATGAAGTGGGGATTTGAGGGTGTGGAGCCCTTATGAGGAACACTTCTGCTTGCCTCGTATTTTGCAGATTTGACTTAATATTCAGTTTAAAACCTGGTATTTCCAATTATCCAGTGTCAAAATATGTAAGCCATTTAAGGCAAGGACTCTCTCTTTGTATGGCACCTGGCATGATGGGACACCTGTTCCTGATGCAAGTAAGTGTGTGTGCGTTGTGTGTTTTTTGTTCTGTTTCGTATTTTTCTTTCCCTCTCAAAATGTATGGTGATGCCTTAGAAGTGGTGTAGTAATGGTGGTTTATGCTTGCCCAAATGATTCCTGTTTGCTTGGATTCAGACAGCCTAATTAGTTTGTTGCTTTCAAGAGTGCAGAAGCTGCTTGGTGTTGACTGTTCAGATTTTTCCTTTCAGAGATAAATGGTAGCGTTCATCCAGCCTTTTACTTGGTACTCAATGTTGCGTTTAATCACCAGAAGAGAAGCTTCATTCTAGTTAGCTAGGATTCATGCAGTGTTTAAAAGTGAGCTTCTGAAATAAAATAGCAACTAATGAAAGCTTCTAGAAGAAGTAACTAAAATAGGTTGCCACTTGTCCTCCGTATTTGTGTTTTACAGAAAGTAGTATTGATTGTTTTCCGCATCAATACTGTGCGACTGCTAGGGGAATCAGAGACAGAAGCAGGTATTAGTGTCACCTTCAGCTACTGCGCAAATTGTGATTGTCTCTCTCAAGCCGTAGTGGCAACGTTTATTGACTTGTATTGTCGCTCTGGCCTTGCTGGTTGAATCTTTGGCTTGCTTATGTCAGAGCCTGGTTCACAAGTCTCTTGCGACAAAGGATCTCTTGCACGAGTCTCTTTTCTAGCTCCCTGAAGAAGTTTGGATCTTTGAGTGTTCTTGATGCTAGCTATCAAACTTGTGGAACTGAGCACATGATTTTATTCCATGCATTTATTATTCTAAACAGGCCAGAAGGAAAGGATTATGCTCTACACTGGCTGGTTTTGGGAACGCACACGTCCGACGAACAGAACCACCTGGTTGTTGCACGAGTCCAGATTCCCAATGATGATCAGTTTGATGCTTCGCAATATGACAGTGAGAAAGGAGGTGGGCAGTGCATGCATTCTTAGATTATGTTTTAGCAGGAGCATCACTAAGTGTTCTGTCTAACGGTATTCTAACTTTCTGGTAAATACTAAAGCTGATGTATACTTAGCAGTTCACACTAATTCTAGATCATTGATTGTGACTAAAAGGAGGAAACTTCTTATTTCAGAAGAACTTGGGTAACACGATGGTATACAGTGCCCACTAGCATTTCTACTAACTGTGTCATTTGTGGCGAAAACTGATACACATCTGCCTCAAATAGAGACTAAAGCTCTGAAAGAGTTTGTGTCGTAGAGGATTCCAGGGTTAATGCTGTTGTGTCACATGGCGCTAGTCTTTCGTAGGCTGTCTGGTATTATGGTAAGATGCTTACCACTGTTTCTTGGAGTGGGAGAGATGGTATGAAATGCTGTTTCATGTTTAAAATAGTTGATGTAATAAACTGACTTTTTTTCTGACAAATGTAGAGTTTGGTGGCTTTGGATCTGTTACTGGCAAAATTGAAACGGAGATTAAAATTAACCATGAAGGTGAGGTAAACCGTGCTCGTTACATGCCACAGAATCCCTGCATCATTGCTACAAAAACACCGTCTGCTGATGTGTTGGTATTCGACTACACCAAACATCCTTCAAAACCAGGTGGGTCAGACTTGTTGAAGTTAAGCAAAATGCCTCTCGTCATTGAGGGGTAAGCTCGTATTAACTGTAATTGGCAGGAGAGGTTATGGGCTCTGGAATCCAAATATCCAAAGACCATATCTTTGGTGACTTTAACTGCCTGGTCGTGTTCAATATCCTAGGAGAATCTTGGTAGAAGCAGCACCCTCTTAAGAGGCTGGTGTATAAAATAAGATTATTGCAATGGAAACAAAGTTCTTGGGTGATCATGATGCTCTTATGGATTGATGTGCAACGTGAAGCTAAAATGCAAGGAATTTCCTCTCTTTCAGACCCAAGTGGAGAGTGTAATCCTGACCTTAGATTAAGAGGGCACCAGAAGGAAGGCTATGGCTTGTCATGGAACTCAAATTTGAGTGGACATCTTCTCAGCGCATCAGATGATCATGTAAAAACTACATCTTTTCCCCTATTTAAAAGCAAACAAACAAACAGACAAAACCCAACCAAAAAACCAGAACAACCAAACAACCCCTCCTAATTTATGTTGTAATAGATAGTAGAGAATAACTGGGTTAGAGTAGCTGTATATTGTTATGTGGGAATGCTCTCGCATATTGTAATTATATTTCTTAAGGCTGTCAGTTGACTTTAGGCTGTAATCAACAACCAGTTCTTTGTAATGTTCTTGATGAAGTAAGAGTGGAATGTTTCATAGTTGTCTGCTGGAAGAAATTGTTGGATAAGAGCCCTTTAAACTGTCTTGGGTCTGAGATGGTAAATTAGTAAGACTCTCAAAGATCAATTGAACTAATAGCTTATACAATTCTTTGTGTGCTTTAAAAGTGTAAATTGCTTTTGTGACCTTATAAATAATCCTTTGGCCTTTAATTTGCAGAAAGCTGATTGATAACTTCGCTCACAGCATATTAAGTGTTCCTTTTCAAAAACAAAGAGCTGTTTCAGGAGTGTCATCTCTCTGTTTATATGTAGAATGTGATTAATTATTTATTTGAAAAATAATACAGCCAGAGGTCGCATGACAATGGAATATGACTCTTATTTGCAGACTGTGTGTTTATGGGATGTAAGTGCTGGACCAAAAGAAGGCAAAATTGTTGATGCAAAAGCGATCTTTACTGGGCACTCCGCAGTAGTAGAAGACGTGGCGTGGCATCTGCTCCATGAATCTCTGTTTGGATCTGTGGCGGATGATCAGAAGCTTATGATGTAAGTTGGGGTTAAGCAGTTTCTGGATAGTGCCTACTGTGTCCATCAATAGCACATAGATAAAAAAATTGGAGTTCTGGAATGATCTCATGTAGCTCTTTAGTGCAATCAACTATAGTAATGCTGCAGAATCCCTGAAGTCTGCGTGGCATTTAATGCGTTCCCATCATATGAAAATAAGATGTAATTAATGCGTATGTCAGCTTCCTGGTGTGAACTGCTCATGTGCAACAGACACAAAATACTGAAAGGCTCTGAAATAAAAACTGTAGCTTCAGGCTTAGGTTTAGCAATACTGTGGTCTCTCAACTACTGTGTAGTGTAGTGAAAAAGAACCTCCTGTGAAAACTTACATTTGTTCACTCTCGCTCTCTCCTCCCTGCCCCTCCCCCAAACCCCTCATTGCCACAGTTGGGACACAAGATCTAATACCACGTCCAAGCCAAGTCATTCTGTAGATGCTCATACAGCCGAGGTCAACTGTCTCTCCTTCAATCCTTACAGCGAGTTCATTCTAGCAACTGGTTCCGCTGACAAGGTTTTTACTTGTGTATACTTTAAATTCATAAGTATTCTAGATGATTGTTCTGTAGCCATTATAGTGAAAACAATTTCTTGTTACTTCTCCCAGACGGTGGCTCTATGGGATCTTCGAAACTTAAAATTGAAACTCCATTCTTTTGAGTCTCATAAAGATGAAATTTTTCAGGTGGGTAAACTTTTCCCACAGACTGTAGGGGGAGAGGGGGGAAATCCAAACTAGAAGAGTACTGACTTGGTCAAGAACATGTGGATTGTCATATGGTGACCAACCACAATACGTAAGTCTGTTAAACATAAAATAGTGACTTTTGGTTCAACAAATGCAGACAGTACCACGTAGTTTCTTTCTGCTTTTCCTCACTTGACTCTGATGCAAGTAGTCAACAACTTATTGCTGAAAAGATACTGGGAGTTCGCAAGTACCTTCAGTACAGGTAGAAGGTTTCTCTAAATGTCCTGTTGTAGAGAGGACTTGGGTTCAAATCTAATATTGTGAACTCTGCCTATTTAGTAGGTGCAAGCAGCAGTGAATTTTAGACAATTAAATTTCATGATAAGATAAATCTCTAACAGTGAAATAGTGTTGGCTGCTCAGTTTGAGAAAGCTTTAAAGACTTTAAAGCACTCTGTTTGAGCTATAGGATATCCTTTGTGCTGGAACAAACTGATTTATTGAGTATGGATGTTGACAGTTAGTGTCCAGGTTCTGGTGATGGTTATTCAGGGTATGTTTTAGAAATCAGTAAATCCAGTCAAGTTGTTTTCTTTCAATAGGTTCACTGGTCTCCTCATAATGAAACAATTCTTGCTTCAAGTGGTACCGATCGTCGGCTTAATGTATGGGATCTGAGGTGAAGAGCAATTCCTTTCTTTGAGTATGGTATAAAAAAAAAAAAAGGCTGCAAACCTACTTTATTTGGAAGACTTGGTTTGTGCTGTTCTCTTCCCTGCTTAATCCAGACCTGGTCTTCTGGATATACAGCAGGAGCAGCACAGGACTTTGAATGTTACTTCTCTGTGAGGATTTCTTGCCGATAGACTTGTTTTCTGTTGTCCTTAGTAATAAGTGATTTCTGCTTCACAAGTTAGATTCTGTTTCAGTAATGATAATGCCAAACAGTTGATGTTTTGTACCTGAGGCTTACAGTAATCTGACAGAGGGAAAAGAACAATAGCAAAAGCAAATACTGGAAACAAAACCTAAGAACTGTTAAGTTGATAATAGGATGCAATTTTCATTATTAATAAAAAGTATGAACTACTTTCTTCCAGTAAAATTGGAGAAGAGCAATCTGCAGAGGATGCAGAAGATGGGCCTCCTGAGCTCCTGGTACGCTTTTGGTCAGGTTTCAGTCTGCTGACGCGCTGTACGGCAGTATGATGCCTTGTGACTGTGCTACTAAAACTGCATCCGTTCATAAATCTTTCCACCTCCATTGCTCTAACTTGCAGTAGGCTTCCTCTGTTCAGTTCTGAAGGTAGCAATGTTTGTTTCAAAGCCGTCCTGGACATGATTGACCATCTTAATTGTCGAACACACAGTTTGGCCACATGCTTGTCAGTACTCTTTTGTAACTAAATGTGTGTAAAGCCAAGGCCTCTAATTGTTTATCTTGCGTTAGACCAGTTAGGTCCCATGTAGCCGTACTGATGTAGAAAGTACAAAGGCTTATGTTTTGTTCTGCTTCCTCAGGAAACAATTAAAAATGCTTATAGTTTGGTTTCCTCATTTCCTGCGTAACTGCTGAGGTGATTAGGTGAGGTAATGGATATCAAATAGCGCCAGATTTCACAGCCCAACCTCATGTGAAGTAGCACCATTTTGAGGATGTCAGTCAGCTGTTGCTGTAACAACATGAACTGTCACCTTAAATGCTGTCTCTGCGACTGCATCCGTGTCCCGAAGCCATGAATGGAATGTGCTGCTTCACACACACCTCTGCCCCTGCACCGTGAATGTCTAGTAGCGAGCTGTTCTCGGTGTAGTCACCAGCATGATGAGTTTAACTTCTGAACCTTGAGGTTTAGCAGATTTCTCTCTAGAGATAAGTGGCTTACTAAAGCTTGTGGGTTTTTTTAACAGTTTATTCATGGAGGACACACTGCCAAAATTTCAGACTTCAGCTGGAATCCCAACGAGCCTTGGGTAATCTGTTCTGTGTCAGAGGACAACATAATGCAGATATGGCAAATGGTGAGTGTCACAGCAGCTCATGGGCCCCTCTGGGGTGGGCTGCATAAAACTGAAATGGCTTCGGGTAGCTTGTGCCTTCGGTGACTGGAAGTAGTCTGTTCTCTGTACTTCTTCCCCTGTTTGCAGAGTCAGACTTTCAGGAGAAAACAAAGACTAAACGTGAAGAAATGCAACTGCTAGCTAGTTCTTGACTCCAAGTCTTAGGTGCTAGTCAGAATAAATGTGGTAGTTGGGAACTTATATCCAATATTAGCCAAGACTTCCGCCCCGCTCCGCGTGCTGAGTGTGAAGCAAGGTGCCTTTTAACTCTCCAGTTAGCTCATGTTATTTCACAGGAGTTCTATGGAAGTGGTTGATTCGCCAGCCCTGGAGGTGTTTAAAAGAGGTGTAGATGTGGTGCTTGGGGACATGGTTCAGTGGTGGAGTTGACACTGCTAGGTTAGCGGTTGGACTTTCTTAGAATCATTTTGGTTGGAAAAGACCTTTAAGATTCTATGAAAAGTGGAATAAAATCACTTGGGAGTAACTTCAGTTAAAAAATGTAAGAGACTTAAATGAGCGTCACAAGTCAGGCTTTCAGTTTTTAATACCTGTCTTGTTTTGTGGGCTCAGACTGAGGGTGAGGTTAAGTCCAAGTAACAAACTGTTCCCAGTAAGGGATGAAATCGCTGAGGTTTGTCCCACTGAAATGAAACGACGTGAGAAGACGACTGCTGCAGTCCAGCTGCTGTGTGCACATTCCTAAATTTGGCTGCCCTTTAAGGAAAGGCAGGGAGAGGGTCCCTTTGAGCCGGGGCTGATGCCTCTGCCTTCTCGGTATTGTCCTGGTTTTGCTGTGTAGAGTGTAGAAGGTGTGTTTAAAAACAATTGTGCGTACCGCTTGTAACGTAATATTTTGTGTCTTCAGGCAGAAAACATTTACAACGATGAAGAACCAGATATAGCAGCAGCCGAACTGGAGGGTCAAGGAACGTAATTTTTCTTCCTTAAGGAAATGCTGAGTGTGACATAGTAATATAACTTGACTACGGTATACATTAAAAAAAAAAAAAAAAAAAGCCCCCAAACAAAAAACCCCCAACCAGGCACTGGGCAGAAGCATTACATCACAATGAGAATACTCTTAATTGGGCATGGAAAGCTTGTATAGTCATCACCAAGGGGATACCCTTGGTTCTTTGGGCACTTGGAGCGATTATATACTGTACAGCAATTAGCTTTTAGGGAAAATAAGGATGACTTAATACCTATGTCTATATTTTTAACTTAGTGGGTTCCTGTAAATAAAAGGGTCAAATCCTCACTCTTTCCACCATGAAAGTGTGCACAAAAAAACCTTTTTATTAATATGTAAAAAGAGCTTTTCACTTTTACACAACACTTTTAGATTGGCTTTGCCTAAATAAAATTTATGAAATCCAGTGTGCGGTGTGCTTAATGGCCGTTGCCGCGCAGTGAGTGCCGCCTTGTCTGATGGCCAACTGTTCAGTTGGTTGGTTTTGTTTTGGAGGGATTTTTTGTTTTCTTTTCCCCGCGTGGGGGCAGAAGCGGTGTCCTTTAACGTGTTCCTGCCTTGGGCGCTGGGGTGGCAATGCTGTCCCAGCGAATGGGTACCGCCTGTGTTCACTTAGGGCCCTCCTGTTGCTTATTCCGATTAAAATGATGTGAGGCAGTCGGCACGTGTCCGAAATGCAGTAACAGCTGGAGAAGTACAAGGTAAGGATAGAGCTTCTAAACCTCTGGCTGACTGGAAAGCTGGAGAATATGGACCATGCAGAAGTAAAGTATCTCTGTATTTGTCATGGTTCTACCAACAAGTTATGGATCACCTTGGGAGCTCTTGGCCCAACAAATCTAGGTTGGTGTCTAACCTGAGCTTGAATTAAAGCTTTGTTATTTGAGGCCTGCCTTAAGTGAGTTGGCTGTCCTTGTCTTTCTGCTCAAACTGAAAAAAAATTTTAAGACGTTGGTAGGCTGCTGGGCTCAAGCTGTGAGGTCTGGTGGATGGTGTCCCTGTCCATGGCAGGGGGGTTGGAGCTAGACGGTCTTTGGGGTCCCTTCCAACCCAAACCATTCCGTGATGCCATGATCTTAACATACCTGTGCTGGGTCTGGCTGGGATGGAGCTCGCTGCAGTCTGCGTGGCGGAGATGGTGCGGTGGTTTGGATGCGTGGCTGGGAGGGTGCTGATAACGCGCTGGTAACGTGGTTTGGCTGGTGCTGACCTGTGCCCACATGCCACGTTGGCCAGGGGTGGGCAGGAGGTGGGGAGGGGACACAGCCAGGGCAGGGGGCCAGAGCTGCCCATGGGGGAGTACAGTTCCTTACCCCGTGTCCTGCTCAGCAGTAAAACACAAGGCAGAGGGAGAAGGGGCCTGCCAAGGTGGGTGTTGCCTGGAGGCTGGCAGGGGGCAAGTGATGCCACATTATTTTTTAATTTTTTTTCTTTTTTTCCTTCTTTCTCTCACCCACCTATTAAACTGTCCTTCATCTCTACCCCCAAGATTTTCTTCCTGTTCCCTCCCGTGCCTTGCTGCAGGGCGGTGTGACTGAGCAGCTGCAGGGTGTTCAGCTGCTGGCCGGGGTCAGCCCGCTGCTGCTCTTTGAGGTAAATGAGTTTGTTCCTCAGTGAGGTGCTCGCCTGCGTGTCACTGGAGGACTGATCTCCTGCCCGCACGGTCCTCGCTGGCACGGACGGTCCCTGTGCCGGTGCTGCGAGGGACCGGCACGAAGCTGTGGAGCGGAGGTGCTGCAGACCTTCCTGTTTGCTGTTCGGCTGGCCGCCAGAAGAGCCGGCAGCTGCTGGCAAAGCCCGAGTGCAGGTGAGCTGGCCGGCGGCTCTCCCTGCCCCACAGGAAGGGCCCCACCGTGGCACCGAAGGGGAGCGCTGGATGCTAATTTCATTTGCACATGGCAGCAAGAGAGAAGCATTAAATGTACTGAACCTGGACACGGTTTTTGGTCAGGCCTGACTTCCTTTTGACGTTCCTTTTGACGCGCACAGCTCTTGAAAAGTAGGAAATGAAGAGGTCAGCGGCCTGGCTGATTGCTACTGGAAAAACAAAACAAAAGTGCTTCCTGGAAAGCACGCTGGTGGCTCTTCCTGGCACAGGTACGGCCGGAGCCATTCTGTGACCTCTCGCGCTGATGGTGCTCTTCGGTAAAGGAGCTCCAGTCCTCTTCGAGGAGACCTACCGGCTGCTCTGCACCAGCACAGCCCGTGTAGCTCGTTCCTGTCGTTACTGATGTCAGCTCTGCGGGTCCGTGACGGCTGGGCTGTTCATACTCAAGTCTCCTTATGGCCTCGCCAACTGGAGTGGGAAGGAAGGATGAACTACTGGTGGCAGCTCTCATCACTCTCCTCATGCTGCTTGTTTTTAATTCCCTGCTTGCTGTCACTAGGACCCCCCAAGTTGTAGGTACTGGGTCTCGTGCATGAAAGTGTCTTCCCACACCTTTTTCCAGACTGGTTCCGCTGTAAGTGGTGCCAGTAGGCGCAAAAGCACTTGAATGTTCCTGCGGAAGGCCCAGATGCTGTTGGAGTTTAGCAGGTAGGAGGCAGCATGAAAGGTCAAAGCTGCTGAAGGACATCAGGGCCGCTGCCAGATCAGCCACGCTTCCGTCTGGCTGGTGTTCGCGGGTGCAAACACACTGAGAGGGCACGGCCAGGAAGCAGCAACATGTGTGTTCTCGGAGCGTGGGTTTGGGTTGATGAACAGGTACGCAGCCGGGGGGGGGGAGTCAAACCTGCGGGTGGGGGGGG
>VWZZ01004469.1:41984-71226 GCA_013399095.1 Psophia crepitans | reverse complement strand
TGACAGCAGTTCCCGGCTGCCCGGCTCACTCGGTAACTGGTCACAGAAATGTCTTGGCCCCCCCAGGAAGCTGGTGACCCCCTGGGGGGCCCCCCCCATAGACTGTCCCTGTAACTTTTACTTCAGAGTCTCTGGATTCCATCCTGTTGGACACAGCCTCCTGCAGAAGGCAGAACGCCTGCCGAAGCCCCGCTGTGTCTGACAAGGCCCAGGCAGATTGTCATTTGGTTTTGGGGTGTTTTTTTATGACATAATCTTGCATCCTGGTTAACTGAATACAGTTAAATTATTGCAGAATAATACCTGTCTGATTAGCGGCCTACTGACGTGCCGACACCATGCTACTGTACTGACCCGCCTACCTCATTTTAAACCAACAACGAGCGGCTGTCGGTGCTCCTGATTTCCTTTGCCGAAATGCCAAGAGCTCCAGGGAGCTCTGAGCCCGTGACTGGTGGACGCCAGGGACTGCTGCGCCCCTGTAGACTCAGCGAGCTGGGGCTCGGTACCACTCGCATACGGCCGAACGGCAGCGGTACGGGGTCACTCGCTGGGGAACAAAAGACGAGCAGCATTTCACAGGCTTGTCAATATACTTGTGGGTCAGAGCCCTGCAGTAAATCCAGCCTCTGTGCTGATCTCCTCTCCTCTGCTCTGAAGCGCCGTTCCCAATAGGTGTGCCCACACACACACAGATATCGATTCCTTCAGTAGCTGCCACCTCGCACAAGCCTTGTTTAGGCAGCTGTAGGACAGCTTGGTCCCACAGCCAGGTCACAGGGCCAGTATTTCATTTAAGGGTTAGCCTGGATCTTGTTGACTTAAAGCTTTTTGTTAGTGTGAATCCGCTGCTGGGACTGTTAAGAGTTTTAATTTGCACGTCTTGTACATTATTTTTTTTTTAATTGGCTGAGTAGGATGTTTGTGAAACACTGGAATATGTCATAAATTTAAAGCCTATTTGTCTGTTGGAATGCTTTCATATTTTTATTTTAAAAACTGGTTACCTCCATAGTAAGTAGGTAATGATGGTTTTGACTGGGATGGATAGAGTAAATTTTCCCCATAGCAGCTGGTACAGGGCTGTGTTTTGGGTTTGTGCTGAACACAGCGTTGCTGACACAGGGATGGTTTCGTTCCTGCTGAGCAGCGCTCACACAGAGCCAAGGCCTTTGCTGCTGCTCACCCCACCCCACCAGCGAGGGGGCTGGGGGTGCACAGGGAGTTGGGAGGGGACACAGCCAGGACGGCTGACCTGAGGTATATCCCATACCGTATGGCGTCATGTTCGGTTTATAAGGGGCTGGGGGAAGAAGAAGAGCAGGGGGACGGTGGCAGTGTCCAGAGTGATGGCGTTTGTCTTCCCAAGTTCCTGTTACGTGTGACGGAGCCCTGCTGCCGTGAGGATGGCTGAACCCCTGCCTGCCGTGGGGAATGAATTCCTTGTTTTGCTTTGCTTGTGCTTGCTTCACTTATGAAACTCTTGTATCTGACCCCATGAGTTTTCTCACTTTCACTCTTCCAGTTCTCTCCCCCATCCCACTGGGGGACAGTGAGCGAGCGGCTGCGTGGGGCTGAGCTGCCGGCTGGGGCTGAACCGCAGCACTACTGCAGTTAGTTAAAATAATGGAATTTGAAGTAAAAACAAACAAAGAAAAAAGGTCTTAAAATAGTCAACCTGAACAACAGCTGCAGCAAGATACTTGTTTGTTTATTGCACTAAACAGCAGTTACTTTCAGCACACTGGCACAGCGCTTATGGAGCACAGTCAATTCAATAAGTAAGTTACTCCTGCAGGTTGGTACGTGCTGGGGAGGGGAAAAAAAAAAACCAAACCAGCAAGCTTTCCATACACCAGCCTTTCTTTTCAAGGGAACTGTTTACAGAATTTTGAGATCTATGTGTTTTTAGTTATTTCCAGAAGGTAACTTAAGGTGAAAAATTGCCAATTTAGGGTGACTTCCTTGTTTGTTCTCAACACTTACGTACTTGATGCAATTTTTCAGCATCAAGGGTCTCCTCTCTCTCTAAGGTTTTCAGCCTGCACCAAGGAAATCTAAATTCTTTCATTGTACTGAAACACAGCACAACTGACAGCGGAACTACAAATTACATTTTAAACCTGCTATTTTATTTCATCAGACCCGTGTTTCCAGAAGCTGAATGATAAAACCTTCAGCCACGCTATCTCATCAGACCACTCGAACGCTTAAGAAGAGCGGTGGGAGGCTGGACAGCAGCACTCCTGCATGCTTCCAGCACCGCGTATAGTGACAGTTCGCCACCAGTGAAGGCAAGGCACAAAGCTGGTGTGCATCTCAAATTGTTGGTCCCACTGTTTTCTTCTCTAAGAACCTGTTGGTTTGCATCACCAACTCCTCTGTTACCTTGAAAAACAGAAATGCCTCTGGGAGGGGCTGCAAGTGGTTAAGAGTAACCGATACGGAAAGATTCTGAAAGACTGATGCCCATGCAACAGCAAAAATGAGTGGGTGACATTCCTGCCTTCTGCATCAGTGAGACAAAAAGGGTTTTCCTCCAGTGTGTGTGAAGAACTGCATTTGCTTTCACCATAGCATGCAAGACCCGTAAGTGTCAACTGTGTGATGCCAGGTGATTTTTGATACCTAGCTGTATGGTTCCTTCATATCCATATTTATTATACATTATTAGTATTAGCAGTGTGCATGCTGTACCTTTCCACTTCAGCCCTGAAACAGCTGCATCAACTCTCTACAGGAGCATGAGAAGTACTTAGTTAACACCCAGCCTGCCCTTTTGCTTTCCAGCCACTAGGAAGTTCAGCATGCTACATTCTCCTCAATCCTCTCAACATCCACTTCTGTCCTGTGAATTTCAAATCGAGTTTCCTCCAGTCACAGAATTGTTTGGGTTGGAAGGGACCTCAAGATCATCTAGTTCCAACCCCCTGCCATGGGCAGGGACACCCTACACGACACCAGGGTGCCCAAAGCCCCATCCAACCTGGCCTTGAACACTGCCAGGGATGGGGCCTCCACAGCTTCTCTGGGCAACCTCCCTTCTCTGGGCAGAATCCCCTCCCTCGACCTGCTGGCCACACTGTTTCTGATGCAGCCCAGGACACGGGTGGCTTTCTGGGCTGCCAGCGCACACTGCCAGCTCATGTTGAGCTTTTCATCAACCAGCACCCCCAAGTCCTTCTCCTCAGGCCTGCTCTCGATCCATTCTCCGCCCAGCCTGTAGCTGTGCTTGGGATTGCGCCGACCCACATGTAGGACCTTACACTTGGCCTTGTTGAACTTCCCGTTCACTCAGGCCCACATCTTAGGCCTGTCCAGGTCCCTCTGGACAGCATCCCTTCCCCGCAGCACCTCCAGGCATGACCAAGCATGCGTAACAAATGGTAACTTCTCTTCACCTTTAACAGGCAAGGACTCTTTGCTTAAAACATCAAGCCTGCATAAAAAACCCCATACCCTGGAGAAAAGGGTTAGGAGCAGAGTTGGTGACCTTCTGGCAGGAAAAAGCAGAAGCAGAGTCAAAAGCAGCAAAAGCTTTATTTTATATGTAGATATATCCCCAACAAATTACATGGATTAAATACTAGTAACATAGCTTGGACGTGGTAGAACTGAGGTAGTTATTTTGACTTTTAACACCAGGACATAAATTCAGTGGAAGCGATAGCGACCTACAACAGTATGGAATATCTGTCTCATGGCTGTGGGCGGAGTCAGGTTAAAAACCAGGGACTAGAATTCATCTCCTCAGCTTGAACAAGTATCACAAGATGTAACAGAGTATTTTATTTTTTAGATTCTGTAAGAGATTATTTTTTTGAAGTAGAGCTTTAGGAGCAGTGTTCTAAGCATAGTCTCGATGGATGCAGGCGGCCTGCTTCAAGACCCAACTGTTTCAGCCCATAAGGCAGGCAAACCCCAGGTCCTGCTTTGAGCAAGAAAGCCAAAGTAATGTGCAACCTCAAAGCCAGATGATAACAAACAGTTTGATTTCTTTTTAAAATAAAGTTTTGACAGACAACACAATATCCTTACATGACTGAAGAGTTCAGGCTCGATGGGTGCCAGAGTCAGTGAGATCAGTAAAAGCTAGCACAGTTAGATGAGACCAAGGTAGGCTGGTAGTAGAAAAAGACTTCTTTCAGGAAAACATGTCTAAATAAGAGGAAAAAGGTGGATAATTGAAGCTTAAACATAAAAAAAGAAATTCAAAAAGGAGCAAAAAGTACCAGTGAGGAGTAACTCTAAAAGCAGGTCTCTTTCTCAAGTACCTCAGAGGGAGCTGCCAGCCTGCTGGGGAGATGAAGCCCCAGCAGCGACAGGCTGAAGGGCTCGGAACGCAGCTGGTGGAAGAGGTTCTCGCATCAGAGAGACTCTTCACAAGGGAAGAGGGAAGTACAGCCTCAGCTGTGTACGTACATGCGTGCCTGTGCATGCACGCTAGCAAGGGACTGAGCACCTAGCCAAAGTAGTCAGAATTCCTCAGCCATTAACTGTGATATATAACCAAATTCACCTCCAGCTAAAGCTTGCCAATCTGACCGGTTGCTGTACGGAACTGAGGAAGACGGGAGATTGACGGAGCCACTAACAGCAGATCCGAGTTCTCTATCAGCACGCAGCACTGGAAAGGACAGAGACGCTGCCCCCGGGGCAGAAGCAGCAGCACCCTTTGTGGAGACAAGTCCCAGGTGTGCGGGAACGCTCTGAAGGAGCAAACGAGCGGAGCAGGGACAGCGACTGAGCCCGGGCAACAGACCTGGATTTGCAGAACACTTGGCGGAGCTCTAGCAAAGGCTCAGGGCTGGGACCTACACTGCTCAGCTTTTATAGAACAGGTATCTTCAGAAACGTGAACGAATACTGGCTTCAGAGTCACAGAGCCCATCGCAGCATGTTATAAAAACCAAAAAAACCACCAAACAAAACCCACACCTCTGTGTGCTACCTAGAAAAAAATACAGGTAAAGGAAAACTGAACTCAACACCGGTTCTTGAAATTCAGGAAGTTGCTGATAGTTTGGGAACGTGCCAGAAGGCAAACGGAACAGTCAGCATCACCAGGGAACTGGGAGAGGATCGCACATTAGTAACAAGCGACCTCACACCGATATGACAGAATAGGGAGCACTGTATGGCCCAGACAACCTAATTTTTAGGAAACTCCCCCCCCCCCCCCATTTCTCACACTGCACCCAACTGCACTACAGCGGACAAGCTTTGGGGACAGAAGGCACAAGTGGAATTCAGCCCCTGCTCCCCGGGGTCCGACGCGCCTGGGGAGGCCCCGCGCTGAAGGCAGCCGGGGGCGCGCAGCAGGTACAGCGCGTCGCCAACCCTGCTGCCTGCACGGCTGGTACCGGCGGCGATGGGTAACACCCCCGTCATCCCCCTGACCCTGCAACAGCGCCCTACCGGGGTGTTTCACTTGCACAATACGGTCGAACCCCAAATTTCACATCTTGTAATGTTCAGTCTGGAGTTTCAAACACGACGAGCTCAGCAGATGCAGTTAGAAGACAGGAGCAGGCTGTTAAAGAAAAACTCAGAGTCCAATATATTAAGCATACTTATTTACTTAATCTATACAGAATCGAGTAGATAAAATTTCAGATTCACATTAGTGAAAAATCTCTACAAAATGTTTTTGAAAAGCAAAACAAAGACTGCCTGTTCATTTATCATTTCTCCTCATGAAAGCAGACATGGGTTGTAAAAATAAAGCAGTGTGTTTAGCACAAACTAGATTTCTGCATCACTTTTTTCACAGTTATTTCCATCTACAGTCCAAAGAGGTAGATTTTCTGCAACACCTGAGAATTGAACTGTAACGTAACCAGGTGTAATGAAAGGAAGGACAAGACATTAGAGATACAGCCCTAACTTACTTGTGTACGTATACACACATTTGGGTCTTGCATCACATAATTCCGCTTTTTGCAGCTTAATCATGGTGAAACTGTCAATCAGGCCCCAGAGTTTTGACAATCGGACAAAACTTATTTCAGGCTACATCAGTTCACAGCCCGGGTTCAACAGTTCATGGTAGTGGGAGAAAGGCGTTAACACCAGTTTACTTAAAAAGCCTACTGGAGCCAGCTTGGCTGCAGACTGGCAGTGCGATAG
Source organism: Psophia crepitans (assembly GCA_013399095.1). NCBI lineage: Eukaryota > Metazoa > Chordata > Aves > Gruiformes > Psophiidae > Psophia > Psophia crepitans. The sequence goes on along the minus strand of VWZZ01004469.1, from coordinate 65,097 downwards.
CCTGCTGTATGGCAGATCAGTTATGAGAGCTGAGCTTACCCCTTACAGAAACTTGTTTGGGTTTTGGTTTTATTTTTAATAAACATCACTTTCTAAGCAATGCGTGGAACTGTATTGACTGGTTTCAGGAAGCAAAGTACAGCTCACCTTGGCCAGAGAAGTTATGACACGAGTATGTTAAGGGTAGGAAAGAGAAAGAGATATCCCCATTTTAAAAGCCTTTCAACTTGGGGCCTTCCGCTTCGTATACACATCAAGTCAGTAACAAATATATTTGTATTGCTGTTCTACACATCTGTCATGCCTGTAAAAGCCCTTTAAAATATTCTTGCAGCGGGGTCCAAAGTTTCACTCTTGCCTCCATATAGAACAAGCGCTATATAAAGAATTGTTAAAGATACAAACGTCCAAATAGTTACTTGTAAAAATAGAAAACTGCATGTCCTACCTTGCCAAGGGTATGATGCATCCATACAAAGTTTCTCACTTTTCCTCAGGAAAATTACTTCATGCTTAGTGTTAGCTGAAAACCAGTTCTTGTGACAATTATTTTTCAACAGTTCTGATTCTATAAAGCACGTCATTTGAAAAGCAAGCCTGGGATACTGCTCTCCAGTATTGTTTTACACCATTATGGTTAGCATGATTAACATTTCAGAGTTCTAACTTGACTGACTGCTCACTGCCACCTTCTTTTCATTCCTGCGTTGTGCTTGGACCACAAACGCTGCACAAATCTCGGAGGAAGACGGCCAGCTTCCCGTGCGCTCCACCATTTCAGACATGTCAGTTTTGCACCGTTCCTCTCAGTGGTACGAGCTAAAAACACATGGATCAGGCTTTACCCAACCTTACTCTCTTTCAGAGACAGCTACATTATTTCAATGTACACGACTACAGGAAAAGGATCAGGAGCTCAGTGCAGCCTGAACATTCAAGTAATTTAGCCACGAAACTGCCACGGGCAACAAGGGTGGGAAGCTCATTGAGAGATGTGCTTGATTCAGAAATCCCCTCCCAAGTAAGTGCAAAGGACTTTAAGTACCAGAAAAGGCTACACATTTGTTTCTTAAAACGACATCAACCAAAACTAGAAAGTAAATACATGGCAACTAAAGGAAAGGGCAGCTTGTAGTTATTTCACACGTTGTCTTGCCAAATAAACAAACATTGGTCCTAGTTTCTCTCAGGAAAAGTCAAAACGGAGATACCAAATTTTCTAGGAAAAAAAAAAAAGACTATATATGGTTTAAGGTTAACAAGGGAGCTCTGCTTGTGGTACGTTAGCGTAAGAATCTGAAGTACCATCTTTACCAGATAACCCATCTGGGAAGGCACTCTGCCAACTGGTACAGCTTCGAGGTTGAGCGTGCAAGAAATTCCACATTGTACTCCAAGGAAAAGTATTTGAATCTACGCGTGCAATTATAACCAGCATACGCCTCAATACATGGCGTACAGGGCTATTAGGGAGCGCCCGTACGCCACAGACTCACATCTTCCACGCCTACGGCAGGAAATGCCTGGTTTTTTCCAGCCCTTCGGATAATCCAGAGATTCCTCTAGACAGAAACGGATTCCTCTAGCCAGGATAACCACCTGACAGACACGCTGCATCCAAGAGGGAAGAACATGAGCAACACCTGTGCAATAGGCCACACAACTGCAAAATTCTACTCGGTAACGTTGCTGTATGTTTTCTCACACATTTATATTTAACATGTTCACAGGTAGGGCAAATAGTCCAAAGTAACTTTTACAACACAACCCTGAGAAGTCTGCAAAAAGTTGTACACCCTGTTTCACCAGCTGCAAATTAATGTATTCCAAAGCTGATTTTTTCATACCACAAAGTACATAAAAACCCTTTAAACAAATCTTTTACTATATTCTGGACCTTTACTTTTTCATTCATATGTATGAAAACATACTAGAGGGGAAAGCTGACGATTTTTACTGGCCATTAGACATCCTTAATTAGATAAATTTACGGGAAATATTGGTAATCTTTAGTATACTGAGTGGCAAATCAATGAACAAAACCGGAATGCTGGGTTTTTTTAAACCAAAAAAAAGTGACCTCCTGTCACTATTTTCCCCGGAACGATGTTCTATCTGTACACGGTCTTCCATGACAGTGATTTGTGTTGTGGGGAGGAAACGCACATGCATCCTTTTATGGAAAAATATTTTCTTTTAAAAAATGAGGCAGATGTGCAACACAGTTGTGGAAAATTTATAGTTTAAGCTATTTAAAGCTGCTATGCAGCTTCCTGTACCACATAAGTCCAGTAGTTCTAAGAAAATACAGATATGGTAGAAAAAGTAAGAAAATTTTCACCACAAAACCAAATAGTTACCACCAACAGAGAAAGTTATACACAAAATATATCTCTCAATACAGTGTTTACACTTCATTTTAGTCTACAGATTCAGTGCCAGGAACAGGACTTGTTGAGACAGTCTTTTCGGAACTATTTGCCACATGCGATTCCACATCGGGTTGGATTCCTGGTTCCGTGTCAGTGGGAGTTCCCAGCTCCTCGTGGGAATTGAGCGTGCAGGACTGCAACACCTGCACAGCTAGATCCACATCTGCTTCTCTGAGAGAAACCTGCTCCTTAAGGACTTCCACCTTCTCGTTCAGCTCGTTCCTCTCTGTCTGAAGGGCCCTGCATAGCTTCTCCAAACGCTCCAGTTTTATTTGAAAGCCCTTGTATTCTTTATCTCTTACTGTTTTCTGAAGGACAAAATAAGATAAAAGCTGTGCTCCAAGTGATTTTTTTTTTCTTCTTAAATTAATGAAAAGAATCACTGTTATTTAATTTAATCTTGAATATTAAGTCTTGATTAATCCAGTAGGTCAAATTCCAGCTGCACTAGAACAAATTTCCTCATCGCACTCCACCACTACGCTTCAGATGGTTTGTATAAGCTGGAGTGACAACAGACACCTTCAGAAACACGCAATGAGAACTACGTAACTACATAATGCGAACTACAAGTGAGGACTGAGTATCAGTGAGGACCCTGATATGAAGTCCCGTAAAGTCCTCAGTTACAGCCCGAACAGTGGCAACTATGTGGAGCAAAAGGGCATACTAATGGGAAATCACAGAATGGTTAGGGTTGGAAGGGACCTTAAAGGGAAGAGACCCTGCCATGGGCAGGGACACCCTACACTAGACCAGGTTGCCCAAAGCCCCATCCAACCTGGCCTTGAACACTGCCAGGGATGGGGCCTCCACAGCTTCTCTGGGCAACCTGTGCCAGGGCCTCACCACCCTCACAGGGAAGAATTTCTTCCCAACGTCCAATCTAAATTTCCCCTCTTTCAGTTTAAACCCATCCCCCTTGTCCTGTCACTCCCCGTCCTGATAAACAGCCCCTCCCCAGCTTTCCTGTAGGCCCCTTTAGGTACTGGAAGGCCGCAATTAGGTCTCCCTGGAGCCTTCTCTTCTCCAGGCTGAACAAGGCCAGCTCCCTCAGCCTGTCCTCGTAGGAGAGGTGCTCCAGCCCTCTGATCAACTTTGTGGTCCTCCTCTGGACTTGCTCCAGCAGCTCCATGTCTTTCCTGTACTGGGGACCCCAGAGCTGGACGCAGCACTCCAGGTGGGGTCTCACAAGAGCAAAGCAGAGGGGCAGAATCCCCTCCCTCGACCTGCTGGCCACACTGTTTCTGATGCAGCCCAGGACACGGGTGGCTTTCTGGGCTGCCAGCGCACACTGCTGGCACACCAAACTAGAATCCAGCAGCAGAACTCGGGTCAGAAAGTGCGCTACTCACAGCTCACCTAACTAGCTCCTTAGAAGAGCTGAGAAAGATGAGCAGTGCTATAGCAGAAGCCGTACAACCTAGCACGGTTCAGCAAGATCCTACCCAATACACTTGAATGAGGCATCAGACAGGGTAGGCAGAACTGTGTGCCCACGGCCTGTGGGAAAGCTGCTTTAGTTCTCGTGCTGGACTACAATTAAGGAATGGCGCCTTATGACCTCAAAAGCAGCAGCAATGCAGGGAAGTAACTGATCCAGTCCTGATATTTAAAATAGATTTCTCATGCAGCAGTGATTGAACTTTGCTTGGCGTATTAAAATACAGTCAATTAATTCAGCTTGTACAATTTCATGCATATTATGCCATCAATTAAACAGTAAGCAACGAAAGAGGAGGCTGAATTTGTGTGTGTCACGAGTTTATATCTATACAGCAGCTTTTTATTTTCCACATCTGGGGAGAACAGTACCATTTACAACAGAAAACCTAAGGCAGACAATCCAGAAGCGGCTGCTACATCTTATTTCCAATTCTCTAAAACTGGAAAACTATGAAGTTCTCTAGGACAGAGACTCTAGTCTGGCCATGCTGCTGTTTAAAAGATAATTACCTCTTCAGCCATTTGCAGAAGAGCCTTGTTGTTGTTTTCCCATTTCGTACGCCACACTATGGTTTCCTTTTCCAGTTTCTTAATCTTCTTCGTCATCTGCAAAAGATAATAAATAAAAAGACTTAATTTTGTGGCTTGTGTTGCAATGTAAGTAGGTTTACATGAGTAATTTGACTTTAGTGTTACTTCTCAAGTCCAGTCTAGAAAAGTCTTCCTGCACAAAATCAACCCCACAGATACAGATTCTACATTCAAAGAAAACAAGACTGATTCCTGAAACAAACCAACTAGCAACCTTCAAGTACAACTAATGAAAAGCTCTGGGAAAACAGGTTTTAAGACATAAGCACAGTGAAAAAGACTGGAGAAGTACCGTATGGCTTTGATAAAACACTGAAATTGGGATTCAGATATTACGCAAGTACGTAGAAAAAACAAAAAAATACTTATTATAATTGTAAAGTTATAATTATAGTTATAATTATTTAAAAATAATTTCCTTAATACAACATATTCTTATGCCCTATCTTATGATCCAAATTAAATGTCAAAATACTCCATATATTTTCAGAAGGCAAACACTGTTACAAAATCTAAAAGGCATCCCACTAAGAGCATGGATTTTTATATTAATTTTTATTAAACTCTAAGTAATCCTGTAAGTACCTTCTCCATTTCTTGCCTGAAGGTTGTAAAGAGTTCATTACTTTTTGCCATGGTGGTCTGGAATTCTTCAAACTTATCCATGTAAAGAGAAAGCTGTGAGGAAAGAGGCAGGAACATTAATCTCAGCAGCTGTATGCAAAAATAAAAATATTAAGGTATGAGGGAAAAGTAAAACTCAAAATAGTAGAAGTCTTTTATACTACTCTGATTTCCACTTGAGGCACATGCAGAACTTGTCTGCAAAACATGCTATTCAAATTTTATATAAAAGGCAAATTCTATGTTTATAGAGCAGTAATACAGTCTAAAGAAAAAAGGGTATGATGTTTAATAAAGCGTTGGAAGACACCACAGTTCATCACTATCTCATTTTTCCTTCCCCACTGAAAAAAAAAGTAAGTCTGTGGACTTTAATATACAGGAAATTCAGCACATGGTTGGTGAAATTAAGCTTAGATGAGACCTACCTTTCCACCTTAACCAGCCAAGGCTAACAACCGAGGCTGGGACAAAATAAACATAATTGATTCCAGAAATCAAAACACACATTCACAAGCTATGAAATGTGCTCAGTGAGCAAAAATCATGGAAAGTGAATATCGATGAGGAATTAATTTAATAGTGAAAAAAACATTTCATTTTAACCTGTGAAGAGCATTAACATTCAATGACAAAGTTTTCTTGCCCTGCACCACAAGGTCAATCGTCAAGAAGGAACTGCAAAATGTTAATTAATATCATTTTTCCACAAAAAAATAAATGTTATGCTTCTTGTTAAAACAACTTATACCATCAGTGTTATGATCTGATGTTTTCAGAACACATGGCCATTTACTAGTAACTTCTTACTCCACCTGACGAGTAATCAGTTCTTTCAATTCTTGCACTGGAAGTCGCAGGACACCACAGTATTTCTGTGCTCTGAATTTTATTTTCCTCTAACAGTAGAGGAAATTTCATAACAGGAACTAGCCTACCTTCTCAACAGTACATCATGACACTCTGCCATTATTGGACTGAACTTTCTAGCTCATTTTTATTCTATAAGGAAAAAAATAATCTGTTGGCTCCAGAAAACCACAAACTATACCCACTGTTACTACTAAAAAGCACGTGGGATTTTAAATAAAGGGTAATCAACTTGAAAAAAATCCTAAAAGATTAAGTACTGCAAAAAACTATGTGGGAGAATCTGGATATTAATGACTCCACGTCATTGGACACCCCAAGCAGGGGGCTGCCCGTGTGTGCGTACGCAGTTACATTTATCTACACACGTATACGCACTTTAAATACAACCATTGGAAAGCCTGTAAAACAATTAGGTAAAGTGAGTGTGAAAAAAGGGCATTAAACAGAGGGCAAGGAGACTTAATACAAAACCTCACAAAACTGAAGCAGTAAGAGGTATAAAACGAAAAGAATAGCTACTGCTTCCCAGTTGCTACAATGCCAGCTGAACCTACCACTTCCCTTTGCCTTACGTGCTGAGCTCACGTGGGGCCGGTGACTGCAGGTGATCCAGAACTGCAGCACAAAAACTGGAGACCATCTCTCTGCTCTCAGAGAGGGTTTCGCTGTAGCACTTACAGCAAGAAAACAATTTGAAGACAGCAATCCTTTTTGTGGACAGAGTCACTCCATTTTAGGTTACTAAACACTAATTAACTAAAAGGATAAACATCATGTTGCTTGCCACCAATCCTCCACAACAGGATGGGACGGAAACAGCAAGGAACGAATTTTAAAAACTGCATGGGTGAAAATCCCCACCCAACTCTTGCAGTCACCAGGGCCTCTCTGGTCCTGAAGAACTATAAAAAAAAAATAAAAATACCTTTGGAAGAGAGAAGAGTTTCAGAGAAACCAAGAAATGGTAAAGAAGTTAAGTACAATGAACAGATACATAGGCTTTCACATATTCTAGTCTTTGCAATATTAACACTAATAATTTAAAAGGATACTAACTCCAGCAATTCAATGGTTAGCACCTTCCCGTAACAGCACTCTCCAGATGTACCAAACACCAAATATCAAGTCTTTACAATTTATATTTCACACTTCACTACTGAAGAGTTACCTACTGGAACTTTTAAATTTAAGGCTTAACTAAGAAAATACCAAGAACTTTTGACAAGTAGCGTATTGCATCTGATGAATCATAACATGTAGGGTTTTTTCATATGTTATGTTCATTCCAGTCACAAATCTCTTGGTATTTTTTTTTCCAGAACAACTGCTACTGAAGAACATTCTATTTAAAAAAAAATACCTGCTGCTTCAGCTGAGCTTCCTGTTGCTTCATCTGTTCACATTTGTGCCTGGACTCAGTAGCTTCTTTTAGCAGCTAAAAAAAATAAATGCAAGAAGTCACATAACAAAGAAAGTATTCCTAAAAACGGCTTAAAGAATTTGATCTATGATGAAATACGAAGAAAGCTTAACATCAGCTCAGGGCCATTCAACCACGCTTTCTCACGTGGGTTTTTCATTACTATACTTCCATATATACAATTTAAAGCATGTGTTGACATGCAGAAATTTATTTTTATTGAGACATTTGTCTAATTGGTAGCATGAGTCAATGTTTCTATTTCTGTAGCAAGTTTGAGCTGCTAAATTCATATGAGTAGTTCGTTAATGAACTGTATGTCATTTCTTACTATTTTGTAACCTCTCTAATTTATTTTCCACCTCCATTTCTCCAGTCACTAATAGTACTTCTACAGACTTGTTCAATTTTGCTTCAACTTGACACCATTTTGTAGATTCATCTTTGAAGAGATTTTCATCAGTTTATGGTTCCAAAATGATGTTTTAATAATCCAGACCACTCCAACACTGGATAATCATTTTAAGACTATAAAGGAAAAGCAAAACTTTTGCCTAGAAGTTACAGATACATAAGTAACAGGGAAATAAAAGAATCTTCACTTAATTATTATTTTCTAATTGGAAGATAACTTCTTTAAAGACCACAAGTAAATTGCTGGTTATCAACATACAAAAAAACCATCAGGCGTAGTTCTAGGGACAGATAGTTCAGAAGAACATATGCTTTATTCTGCATTTGTTATTTCTTATAGTATAAAGCGAGAAGTTAAAATTATGAGACAGCAAGAAAGTACCTCTGGTGTTTCAGCTCAAGACATTTCAGAGTCTAAGAAAAGTCTAAAGGATATCCCTCACACTTGCTGAGAAAAGGCAAACGGTGACATCACTTGCCTGTGAATATGGGCAGGAACAGCACAGGCCATCACACACATGTACACAAAACTTAATGTCTTGATGTTGAAGTCTATCCTAACTTTCAAAAGACACTCCCCTCAGTTTGCTGTATTTGCTTTAAATCATGAAACATCTGGTTTGGTGGGTTTTATTATTTCTCTTAACATACACAGAATTCACTTACAAATGCCCTTTCTCGCTGATGTTTTTCCTCTGCTTCTTTAATAAGTTGGGTAGTTTGCTGAAGTTTGGCATCCACAAGTTGCTGCTGCAGTTCTTTATGTTTGAACACTTTATCAATATGCTAAAGGAAGAAAGAAAATCGTATTAGTCAAATATAAACAGTGCACTGTTTATAATTAAGGTCAATTGAGGTAAGTGCATGTGTGTGGGGAGAAGACACAGTGTTTAGAAACTTCATGCAAGAGAAAAAGCAGCAAAAGACTGTTCTGCATGTTTGGGGTTTTTTTCCCCCCCTCCCGTTACCACCACCCATTATAGCTACACACTGTCTTTCACAGAAACCAGAAGCACATTTTAAACTGGTACAATACTGTCAGTCACTTCACACCAGACATTTAAAAAGAAATTTAAAAAAATCCTGTAACAAGTAGTCTACAGCCTTTCTTCTGAAGTTCGAGTATCTACTTCTAATTAACAGTATTTTGTTATGTCCAAAAGCTCTAGTTCTCTTAATTTAAAAAAGTCCAAAGTGAGCAAGGTTTGATGGCTGATGAACTTCCACAAATTACTGAATTTTGCAGTCTTACTGCCATTGGTAAAGTAGCACAAGGCAGCTTCCTACCTTCTCTCTTCCCCAAATCATCTCATGATAGATACAAATACCCCATGAACACAAGAAGTGGGGAACTGGAGTCTATAGAGAGCTTTCTAACTGATCCATATTTAAAAAAAAAAAGGAGAACAAAACCAGTTGAGAAATGATGTTCCAAACCTCCTATGCCAACTAAGAACTAATCTTAACTGTAGAACTCCTTGAAGCTTAGTTCTCTTTGACAAGGAGAACTGGCTGTTTTCCATTACTGTAGCTTAGACTGGCTAGCTCACATACTGGTGCCAATTAAAACTAGCTCCGTTAGCCCTAAAACGGTCATTACCATGACACCAGTCCAAATATATTCTTAAAGTGTGATAGCTTATTTTGATTCTGTGCCAACAAGAAGAGCTACATACACAACAGAGCTTGCCAACACCCCTCAACCTTAATAAACCAAAGCCAGCAAGGTAGAGAATAACTCTTATATCCCCTCCCACTTTAATGTGAAATTATAATTTAGCAGAGCTTTTAATATCACTAGCTATTTATGTTGGAAATAACCTTTGGAAGCCATTTGGTCCACTCAAGCCTGGGTTAAGTTCAAAGCCCAATATGGTTGCTCACACCTTGCCTAGCTGAGTTCTGAATACCTCTAAAGGCAGAGATCCCACAACCTCTGACAACTTTATTGCTATTCAACCACTTTCACTGTGAAATACTTTTTCAAAGCATCTTGAATTTAGATATGCAAAACCAGACAAGAAAGGCAGACACTGGGCCAAACAGCTACTTAATTTTTCACAGTAGTGAAGTGAAAAAAATAGTTTAATATACACATGATAGCTGTAGAGTAGTAAGATTCCCCCCCCCCGCCCCCCTCAATTAACTGATCCTTAGAGTCAAGGAACTAACAGAATCCCATGAGAAGCATAGTGTAAGCACCTCTTCTCGCAGTGCGTACTGCTCAATGAGTTTCTTCAGTTTTTCCCCCAGCTCAATATTTTCCTGGCGGAGCTTGGCGTTATGTATACCATGCTGTTCCAGCTGAGCCTGAATTTCATTCAGTGTAATCTGGAAGTGTGCAGTTGCTTCTTTCCGTCTTTCTTCTTCTTCACGTGCTTGCTGCATGTTTTCTTCCTTTTGTGAGAGAGAGAACATTAACATGTTCAGGCCAAACCATGCACCTTTTCAATTTATTTTTTTTGAGTCAGAAACAACATTAATAATTCATTTCTGTACAGTTTCAAGTTCTACAGTGCTAGAGTTAATATAAGCCACAACCACAATATGCTACGCTGACTACCCAGATGAAGTGCATGGAACAAAGAATCTGGTAATTCCAAAACTTTCAGAGATTCTTGTCCTTACCACTACCAACATTACTCAGAGGCTGGTATTAGAGGACGCTACACAAATACCTTTGCAAGCACGAAGACTACCTAGATGTTAAAACCAGCATGATACTACAACGAAATTTCCTGCAGTGATCACGGGTGAGAATTTCTTCGCTCTCTTCCGTTTCACCTGACAGAACTAAGCCTTTTTTCGATACCCTGCCATTTCATGCTGCTGTTATTTCACTTGTGCCATTTTTTTCCAGCAGTCATTAGCACTGCTCCCAGAAACAAATACAGCAACATCACATACCGCATACACTATGATCTATGAATCAATTTGAAGGGAAAAAGTAATTACAGAGTTGAACTATCCACATAATCTTTACCTTAAAATCAGGCACACTTATATCACTCATCTTCTGCACATAGAGGTAGTGGGCAGACTGGTAAGCAAAAAGCAGCAGTGCTGATTTTAAGTGGTAATTAATAAATAAGATTTCCACCACCAGCACCATAATTTTTGTAAACAAACCTTCAAAGTCTTGTTATGACGCTGAAGCTCCCGACAGAGAGATTCCAGTTTGCTACGTGCCAAAATGGCCTTGCTGTGCTCACTCTGCAAGTGGACTTTCTCCTTCACGACTTGTGCTTGCTTCTTCTGCAGTATCTTCATCTGCTTTTGAACATTCCGGCTCTCCTCCAACTAACATTAGAGAGTACACTTATTTAATAAACTCAGGTGAAACTATCCTTATGCATCTAGATGAGAGACTGAACAGACTTGTAAACATTTCAGGTGAAAGCAAGGAAGTCAAGTAATTTCATTAAGACCCCCAAAGTTGATCTTAAAGAGAAACTCCCATCATCCTACAGACAATTCAAAACATGTAGGGATAGAAGATAAAAACACACAAATTCCAGCTTAAACATTTGCCTTTGAGGAACAGGGACCATGGACCTGTTGACCATGGGCTATCAGCTTGCATTCAGCTACAGGGGTAGGACTAGCCCTGAGAAAGGAGGATGTGGCAGATACAATTAAAAGCCAGCTGAGACTGGCTTTTCAACAAGTCACAACTTTTCCCCCTCTCTTATCTGTAAGGTACACACAGCTGTTTAAGCAACAGGTCTTATTTTTACTATCACAAAGAAAAGGCCAGTGAACTGTGTACAGAGTTCGTTCTTGTCAGCTCCTACAAAAGGAAACAGTAATCGATACAAGTCTGTAAAATGCTAAATTATTTCAGAAAGGAACAGATACAACTAGCAGCCCTGACAAATCAAGAAAAATACTACTAAAGCTGCACAGCCCAGGCTTGTAGTCCCAGCCATTTGAAACAGATTTTTTATTCTATTTCCTTTAGGCTGTTTAGATGGTAGATGACAGCATGAAACAGTATACAGTGCTGACCTCAAAATCTATTCTATGAATACCCAGTTAATGGAAGTTTCTTGCATTATCTAGTTGAGACTAAGTTCCACTACACATAATTTTTGGGCTCCCCGAGAAACCATATTATTTAGAATCTGTTCTGTTGTAAAGAAGGTAACAATGTTAAGTGTAACACTGCTCCTTATTAGATAGTGCCTCAGCCTCGGGACACCACAGGAAAAGAAGGCTGGCAACAAGGAACACAACCATGACAGAGAAGAATACAACGCTGGTTTTCTGAAAGAGCTCAAAACAATGCTGAAGCACAGAAGAAAGAATAAAGGACCTCCATGAAAACAGTACATTAAATGTATATTCAATCCAGTTTTAGAGAACAGGAATTTTAAGGAAATGTTTTCATATCCGAACATAAAAAGCCCTTCTCTTGGGTGGCCAGAAAACACATTTCAAGTGGCTGTGCTGGCTGCATACCTATGAAACTTTGGGTCTGTAAAAGTATGCCAGTGTGAGATATCACCAAGGATGCAAACCTTCCTGCACCACAAATTGATCTCCTGATAGATTCCAAATTAGGAAAAAAAAAAAATTGTGGAAGATCTTTTGCCAGGAGAAAGCCATTCCTACCTTTATTGTACAGTCCTTTTCATGAGACACCACTGAAAAACCTGACAGTGAGCTTTAAAGATGATGAATCTTTAAAAAAAGAAAAAAAGCATTGTAGGTGCACTGTCATAAACAGTTCAAACCTCTGCTGGCATTAAAGCTGACACCTGTGCCAGTGGTTCACCACCACTATCATGAAGAAAAGAATGCATCTTAAAAGGAACACAACCAGATCCAACCTAAACTTTAAGGGGAACAGAGTACCTCTAAGACTCACTCAGCTAAAACGGAGCTACTCTTGCAACCGGACAAGCTCCCACCCAACTTCCCAACAGCTCTGAGCAACCGGTTTTCTAGGATGGTGACTGTTTATGGACTCTGAATGCTTACTCTACCTAGAGACTGTGGATCCTCTCCTGGGAGGGAACAAAACATAACATGAACACCTCTCTCCTGATTGACAAGCTTCTTGCAGGAAATTACATTTCATTTGCTCTAGCTGTTCCCTAATTGTTTTGAGGTCTTTCCTTCCACAAGAAAGCTCAAAGTGAAGATGGTGCAGACTGTTTTCTTTCTGCAGAAGCAAGGAATTCATGACAACCTAGCTCCTCATGCAGGTTATCACCACCACTGTGATTTGACACAGCAGCTGTCAGGTCAACTAGAAAAGCATCACGTGCACAAACAACTGCTCATAAGAACTAACTCATTTACTGCATTTTTCTCTCAGAATATCCAAGCTCCCCACTCTTGAGTTGCACTAAGGAAGTATTATAATTTCTCATTTAAATGAAAGTGAAGGAAATCCACTCATGTGAACCTGCGTGTGAGAGAGTGCAAAGAAAACAAAGCTAAAACATAACAGACCTCCACAGAGGACTCAGGATTTCCAATACTAAATTAAGTCTATTTTTATGCAATTTGTATTGCCTTTGTGAGTAAAAAGACTACCTTCTAGCTCACTCTCAAGGCTCTGGAGACATTATTAATCTCAAAAGGAAAAAAAAAATTTCAGAAGTTGCCATTTACAGTGATTATCTCATTTTCAGAAACATTTTTATATATAATACGCTGAGCATCTACAGAAGGCAAATCTTATGCTTTTTTCAAGTTCTCTTTAGTTTTGCATTCATTTCATAGCTACAAATATGGTGAGAAAACACACACACACAGTATTTCCAATCTCTCCACTCTTTGTCCCTGTCTCCAGATGAACAAGTAAAGCATTTTTGCCTCCAGGCACATTCTGAGAAGTCCACTTATGAGCCTTTCCTCCCTCCAAATTTTGCCATCAATTCATTTAGAAAATAAATTTTGCCTTTTTGGTTTGTTACTGAAGAATGTTACATGTTACTTTTCTATCCATTCCTTTGCACGATCAGAAAGCATGAAGCAAAATCAAACCTAGATCATTCCAACTTCTCCTGTGTCCCCTAAAAAATCACCAGTTACACATAACTGAACTTTTTTTTTCTTTCTCAAATTCCGTTATCACAGTATGCTCTTTCCCTTTATCCTGAAGGGGATGAATTCCAAAATGCTAGCACAAAAGCATTATCAACAGACAAAAACCTAAGAAAATAATTAGTCCCAAAGGAAACTCTTAGTTTTTCTGTTAATCCTAATGTTATGCTTCAGCACTAAGTTAGCAAAAAGTTATCATAACCCATTTTTTCTTTGGATTTAGGCAGTCATGTAGAAGTGAAATGACTACATGCAAGTTTGGCTGAAGCAATACTCATAATAAGCCTGAGCATTCTGGGTTTTTTCCTACCAACACTGTGAAACATTCAAAGTTGTTAACTGTCCTGTATTAGAAGTTCCTGCATTCCACAGTTAATATTAACACATGAATAACTTCTGCTATCTTTACAAATTACTTACCAAATCAGCATATTTCTTGCACAAAGCTGCCAGCTTTTCCTCTGGAGTAGAAAGTGTGTTCAAGGCTTGCATTAGTAACAGCACTTCTTTTCCTATGAATTGGATGGAAGACAACCATATTGAGAAAAAAAACCATATCAGAAAAGCAGCCTGTATCTTTAGAAATAAAATACAGAACCATGAGAAATTAGTGTGAGTTAAGTTGCTCTCTGGTTTGATAGCTGCATAATCTGAACAGGTGACAAATGGGAAGTCATCACAGTAAGAATAAATTGTCTTGCCTGGGTGCTGTAACACAACTTGGATGGCAAAAGGTACTTTAGTTTTAAAGCCACAAAAGTATTTTTGTTTTATAATAGCACAGATCAAAAGAAAAACCTGAAACAATGACATTTAAAAGGTTAAGTTTTGTTAATAAGACATTCACACAAGTGTTCTAGTAAGTTTTTGGAATTTAAATATGAGCAGTGCTTTGGTAGCATCAAACACTGTAATCCCAAATTTAAAAGTTAATCCAACAACTGGAATGTTAAAAAAGCTGATTAGTGATTACCACATCAATATTATTATTAAAGTTCCTGTAAAAATAGCATTACCAGCAGAAGGATTCTTACATATGCCTTAAGAACTGTCTTTCTTAAGCAGAAGTACACATTTTCTCAGAATACTTTGTTAAAGACGGTAAGTTTTGGCTACAAAGTATAGTTGAGAAAGAAAACGCATAGCTATTTTAGGAAAATATTAAAGCCATTTAAAAACCAAAATGCCAAAGAGAACATACCCAAAGTTTTCTCTTTGTGTTTTTCGCTCTCTGGATCTTGTTGGCCATCAGGTGGATCTGTGCGGGCTTCTTCTCTCCCAGGAGTCTCCTCACGAGACTCCCGAGAGCAGCACGTGGACCCCGGGTTCTTCGTGATATACTCGGTTTCTTCCAACGCGCCCGTGTTTCCCAGGCCGTAACAGTTGGACTGCGCGTGCTGCAACGCTGTATCAGACAACTCATTGCACTTGCTGTTCACCAGCTGATCCTGGTTATTCATTCCCATCTCCCGAGATCCAGCTTCTTCCATTGCACCACCAACCAACGACAGAAGGGAAAGAAAGAAGTAGAAGTAAATGGCCAAAGAACTGTATTTAAGACAAAAGTTACTCTTATCTGTCCGTGCACAAGAAAGGTGGAAAAATCCCACTGTTATTCAAGCTGTTAAGACAGGTATATAAATAACTGCACACAGAATGAGCCTGAAGAGTGATGAAGAAAACAGCACACGACAGCCCTAAATATTACTCTTATGCAACTACTTCAATACCTTGTCATTGCAAAAACATTTACACTGTAGAAACTAAAAAGTTCGCATGGAAATCTGTTCTTAAGGCTCCACAACTAATTGGCTATCATCTCAGCTATTAAAGCACACAATCTCAAATGACCACTTTTGTCCCTCATGGTTCTTAAAATCTTCTCACAAATGAACACTAAGTATGCTAACTAAAAAACTCAGCAAGAGTTTAGCTAGCTTTATGTATCGTTAATTTGAAAAATAAGGTAGAAAAACTGAGACAGAAGGACACCATTATTAAAAACAACTTTATTACACATTAGTTTCAGAAAACTGGAAGATACCATAGAATCATAGAATCTTTATGGTTGGAAAAGACCTCTAAGATCAAGTCCAACTGCCAACCCAAAACCACCATGTCTACTAAACCATGTCCCAACGTGCCACGTCCACACGCTTTTTGAACACCTCCAGGGACGGTGACTTTACCATCTCTCTGAGGAGCCTGTTCCAATGCCTGACCACACTTCCAATGAAAAAAATTTTCCTAATATCCAACCTAACCCCCTCAACCAGTTTCAAAATAATTCAAGAGACATACTGCAAGAAAGGGGTGGGGGGTGGTAATTAACTTGCTGGAAAGTCTAAAGAAATTCACAGAAACACCCTCTGTGCATTATTGAAACAATCTAAGTTTAACCTACTTCAATCAGATCTGTTGTTATAACAAGAATGACAGACAGGACCAGGAGCAAATCCATTTTTTAAATATTAAAATTCATACCTATGAAATCATCAAAAAAGTGAGTATTAACTGTCTTCAGATTTGGAGTCCTACTACCTATGATTTTTAACAATACATTATTTCTGCTCAACTAAACAGAACTTTCTCGAAAGAATTCTTAAACTCCGAAATGTTTAATCATTTAACCAAAAAGTTAAACATCACCAGCTGTTTTAACACTGCAGTGATACATCCATATTTCGGATCAGAACACCTGATGATACCACTCTACAGCTTATTAAGCAGTTGCCAGACTCCCCTTGATCACCAGAACAACATTTTCAATTTCTAGAAACATTTAAGGCTGATGGGAACTTCAGGGTTTTTGCTTTGGTGTTTTATTTATTTTGTTACACTACAGAGGCAGGGACTCAGGACAATACTTGGAGATGACTGTTTGGGGGTTTTTTTGTCTGTCCATTTGCAATCCTACTACACAATGTGGATATATAGTTAAAAATATGATAAACAGAGTTCAACTTGCTTTACTGCCAAAGTAAAGTGATCACTCTCATTAATTCATTTTCAGTGAAAGTAAATTTCATTAAAAAGTCACAAGGATTTATAAGAACAGGGCTTGTTTATATGCAGAATTATGCTGTTTAAGCAGAAATTAACTTCATATTATCTCATACATTAATATTAAAAATGTGATAATTCTTAAAGCCAGGAATTTGCACTGGCTTTTATATTCTGCACAGATGGACCATTTTCCTCTTCAAAAGGAATTAGTCAACATCAAAGGAACACAGCCAACAATAATATGTTGTGAGATATTTCAACTCCTAATTTGTCGAGCATGCTTGGAAGAGTTTTATTTAAAAATCATTAAACAAATATGCATTGATATAAACCAGCTAAGTTGTTCTCTATACTTAAAGCAAGTCACTTGCTTTAGACCTTATCTCAAGGCAGATGAATTGTCGAGAAGATAGAATTCATACAATACATTTTCATGAAAGACAATAAGCTTTTTAACTGCAAGCAATCTGTATAGACATTAAGGAACAACTTTTCACTTATCAGGGAAGATTCACTTCACACTGTTCCTTACAAGTGTGGAAATGTTGCACCTGCTTTATGGACAAATATAAACACACCGCAGTTTTCTCATTCTCCAGTCATGTCAGACAATATACTTGATAAATGCCTGCAAAGATAATGCCGTAATAGAATCGCTGTAACAAATCACCACCACCACCAAACAGGTGACTTTTTAGAACTCCAAAATGCGTATTTTTTTCTTTAGATTGTCTTAAACTGCAGGACTTCCATTGGCATGGGAAAGACTTACCCCTCCAAGTTTAGGGTCAGCTAAACAAACAAGAGATGCTTCTTAAAAAAAAAAAAAAAAGACAAGAGATTAAAACAGCAGAGCTCACTTAACCTTTTTGTAGATACCAACGGTTGGAACTATGGCACAGATCTTCTCTAAAAAGAATGATTCATACAGAAGCTGAAGATACAGTGTCACATCACATTGACAAGACAGGAAAGATCAGAGGTATCTGAACACAACACGACACCAGCGTAGAACCGCGGTACCAACACAGCAGCTGAAACTTGCAGTTTTTCCATCACATAAAACATGAACTTCCGATTCAGATACTTGTGCCTACCTAAGAAGCCTGCCAAAAGGTAGGGAAAGCCTGCTCTAAACTCAAAGTTTCTGGTTTGGCACGGTATTTCCAGACTTTCTGAAACAGACTCAAAATGTTCTTTTTGAAAGCAGAGCACAAAATTGCCAGAACTCCAACAAGCAGCTGAGAAGGCCTGACCGGCTGTGGTTACACACAGAACAGCAGCGGTGCCCAAGCAGCTCTCTTGCAATCATTTCATTCTCACCTCTGTTGTGCTAGCCACGACATTCGTGAACTTGTTCTAACACAGTTTATAGCCAGATCAGTACCTCAACCGAGTTCACTGCACAGCAACAGGCAATCCTGCCAACCAGAAGTGTTAACATGATGGCTGGAAAGAAGCCAAAGCATGGGAGACACCAGAAAGGAACAAAAAAGTCAATCGAATCACAACCAAAGCACAAGCAACTAAACAAAAAACACACCCCACCTTATCCTCACCACAAGTACGTAGTTAACACTGACTACTGATGTACTGCAGCACCATCCGCAAGATGACATTCATGAACAGCACTGCTTCAAATTTAGTCAACCCAGCAATTTTCACTGGTTTTCATCAGAGAAAATCTCACCATTACTGACAAAAATGAGTAACTACTGGCAGAGGCATACATGTAACCAGTAAGTCACAAAATACCCACCTCTACTAGCAAACCATCGTAGTAACCTAAACACCTCTCAATTCAGAGCTGACAATTAACATGCATATTCCAAAGCAGCTGCAAGTTTGACGGAGTGAACGCCACCACCTCATTAATTCAGCAGAGCTTTTTGTAGAAATCAAATTAGGTGTCAGTCTAATTCTCTACTGACAGTGATAATTTCTCAACTCTGAGCGTTCTCTCTCTTTCGTCAAAAAACCCACAAGGATTTTTAGAACTTCAGAGTCATTCTCCAAAGTCTAACGGAGAAGGTAGAAATAACCTATCAGAATACTGAAAAACAAAAAAGGTTGGAGTACAAGTGTCTTGTACATCTCAAATGTATTTGAAAATAATAGCAACAGTAAAAAAACTACAGAACTTGCCAACTTTAAGACAGACTTCCAGTGACTGTGGAACAAGTCCAAGCTTGCTGACAAGCAAGCATGCTCTATGCAAAACCAAAGCTCAGTGTGACAGTAGACAGTTTTTGTAATAACATCCAATTTTCTTAGCTTTAATACAATTAAAAATTGGTGACCACGGGCCGGAATACCATATTTGAAGTAATTCTGCCAGCAGCTAGAACAACCTGATAACATACAAAAAACCCCTAAAAAACCCTACTTAAGTTCTATCGAGTTATGGTCTGTAAGTTCTAGCTAAACTGACAGTAGCAGCACTACATACTAAAATTCTAATGTATTTAACCTAGATTAGAAAGTTTTTTGGTTTAGTTTTAAACAGAGAAGTCTGCTGTTGCCTGACAGGTGCCACAAACACTAATAGCTAGGTAACTTCCTGATTATGACTAATAAAGTATTTTCTACGTTACCTATCACTTTAGATGTTAAAAACATAACCAGAAGTATAAATAGCCTTATTGCATCCCATTTTATTCTTAAAAAACTTTAACTACAGTTTCAGATTTGAGTTGTATCAAGCTTCAAGTTGGAGTACAGCAATAATAAATAGAACATTGAGAACGTTAAGTACTTAAACCATATTAATAATCACTGAAATTGCTCGCCCCCCTTACTGAGACAGCGGTCAGAACATTCAACTATTACCTCTATCTTTTCAAATGTGTGCTCGTCCGACGAGTGAACTTCTCAGTTCAACATTCCAGCCAGAACAGAGCACTTCCAACGGCACATTGTATAATAGCGCTGATTCAGTACTGACTGAATAAAAACAAAACAAAACCACCCCACCAAAGACCTTCTACTGAAATCACCACCACCTTTTCTAGCTGCTACCATGCTTTCTCAGCTTCCAGTTGGCTGCCAACCTCCAGCTTCTAACCAGCTTTAATGATAGGTAGCTTATAATCTGACATACCAGAAGTAGATTGTTACATACACAGAAAGATTTTCAGTGAGAGAGAAAAAAAAAAAAAAAAGAGTATGTTGCACAGATAATGTGCTACTTCATAAGATCACAAAATTATTTATCAAAATTCAGAACTCTACCTTTAAAAAAATGAAGATACTTACCACCTACACAGCTGTGAAACCAGCTGTTGCCAGACGCTGACATTTCTGAATAAGTATATCATCTTCAAGCGCTTTAAGACAGAGTTACAGGGCAAAGAACTTGAGGATGCCTGTAGGAAAATTACTGGTAAAATTGTTCCTGCTCACCCCAAAGTTTTTGTTCAGTCTTCTGCTCCGTTCTCTCAACTTGTACCTTGCTCAAAGGAGGTACACATCAAGAAAACTCTACCTTACTTCATACCTAGAAGATGAGAGTACAAGACAGGTATCCTACTTATGAAACTGGCTATGATCACAAGAGCCTATACTAACTTTACTTCAAACAGCACTGCTTCAGTGATGTGTGCTGCACATAAGGACAAAACAGACACCTTGGCAAAACTCACCTTGCCGTGCCAAAACGCATCATGAACTGACTTTTATTCTAGTACCTACAAAAGCCTGTAACATGCAGTGCTACCTAAAATAAGCTGTGCTTATCATTGGTACAACGTGTACAAAAGTACCTATATTTGATATTCCTGCACATACACATACTCACACCCCTCTGTACCTCTTATTAAAAGAAACCATAATTAGTAGCTAGAGCAACATCCTTTTTCTCCTACATTAGCAAATTAGCCTAAAAAAAGTAAGCACTGCCATTAATCTATCAAAACATCTCCTACATTCCCCAGAGCAGCAGTTGGCCTGTACTGTGAAAAGACTTGTAAGTCTCACAGCATTCGGAATTGCTAATGCTTCCAAAAAATATCCTGGAAGCTTTCGAACAAACGTATGCACATAAAAGATTTTCACAACTGCAAGACAAACTAAATGTACAAGCAAATACGTAATCATTTGCTCAGCGTCACGCTCAAGAAAAGAACATTTGAATAATATTGTTCAGCTGACTCTTTTCAAACTTATCACGTAGGCAACTGGACATAAAAGCCTTATACCCCTTATCCTGACCAAACACATAACAAAATCTTGTGGCCAAAAGTATGTCATGTTTATCATAATTTTTTACGGTTTATAGCAAATTTTAGGCTTTCTACATCCAGACAATTTACTGTTACCTGCTAACTCTGGAAAACTTACTTCAAAAACATGTGTGCAGGCACTCCAGAAGACTTCATTTAACATGCTGAAAACTTGTGCTGAAAATTTGAGTCGTTCTCAGTGGTAATTTTACTCATGACTTGTCATAAAAAGTAGCATTTTGGGATGTCACAAAATTTGGGTTTGAACTTTGTAGCAGGTATACCTTCATTCACTGGTCTAGACATAGTAATTCAGGTGCCTGTGAGCACAAGACTAGCTTATTAAGGTTATTTCTCCGTGCAATACTTCTCTATGCCGTGCTCACTGACCTAAATGATCATGCAGTCTAATTATACCTTTCTGAAAACCTGATGGCCTCTGAGGTGGCTTCCCCAGTGAACTAAGATCTTAAGTTATGAGATCAGAAAGTCATTTCAAACAAACATTTCAGCCTGTTCTGTCATTACATCAAAAATTATGTTCTATGCACTCATTTATCTACTTTCAAAATACTGGACGGAGGCACCTGCAGTACTGCTCATCAGTAGTTTCAAAGCTTTGCGAGGTTAGAAGTCCCAACACAACAGGAGGACAGTTAAGAAATATCTATTTTGGAAATCTGTAATTTATCTTCGTAAAAGTCAATACAGAGTCAATGTTAATAGAATTCCACTACTAATGTTGTTGGCTTTACATTCAAGATACAGTCTCTGATACTGGTTCAGACACCTACATTCTCACGTGACCCCTGCTTATGGTCTTTACTTTTTTCTGTTACCCTTTCCACATCTCTTGCTCTGTCTTTAGACATTCCTGCTTTTAAAAATAGCTTTTTTATTTACCTCAAACATCATCTCAAAAGAAAAAAAAGGAGGTTGGGTTTGTACTATTTTTGTTTTCTGTGCTCTGAGAAGAGCATTAGAAAGATCTCTTCCCTGTTTTAGCTTAAAACATTAAAACCCACTTCTTGTAATTCCAGCAAAAATTTCACTGGAGGAACCCGAAGCTTAAATCGAAATGTTCAGCGTATTTACATGCGGGGCAGAGTGCTGCGCCTTTCACCAGCCCTTTTTTAATACAAGCATCTGAGACAGGTGCTAATTAAGAAAACACTTAATATAGCATGAATCACTTCCGCCAATGAGGTTTCACTTCCTCCTTACTATAAACCTAATAGTTTTCTAGTCATCCATAGTACATTTGTGGAAAAAGCAGGGTAGACAAGTTCTGAATTCCCTGCAAACAGGTCACAAGGAACCTAAAAATAAAGAAGCTCCCGTGTACAAACGCAGGGGGAGGGAAAGCTGCAAGGGATCGTTGGAGGATTTTTAATTCGCAAAAGAGTTCAAAGTTCAATTTGCTTAATATTCCCTGTCATATTTTAACCTTTCTGAAAAACTAAATACCATTTGGCTTTGGGTACATGAAATAACAGGGAGATGCTTGCTTGTTTGGGTTTTTTTTTGTTTGTTTTAAAACAACATCATCCTCTGCTTTCACAGCAGACACTGAAGTTACTCACAAGCCACTTCCAGGCAAAGGACCTCAGAGAACACACAGCAGGACACATGCTTTTTCACTGAGGAAAGCCAGTTCCGCCGCCTCCCTACATCTCCCCCCAACAGCCAGAATAAACAGCCGTGACCACGAAGTTACTACTTCTGGGATATTATTACCCTTTATACCGCAGGGGGGAAAAAAGTTACCTCACAAAAAGCCACCTGACTTTACGTGCGGGCACGGATGGGATCCCGCCGGGGCGCGCAGGGCACGGCCGGGCAGCCCGTACCGCACACCCCGTGCCGGGGCCGTTCCGTTACAGCACGCCGCCAGCCCCTGCGGCGCGGGGCCCGCGCGGGCGCGCACCCAGAGATGCCGGTACCGCCACCCGGGACACCGGAACACTGCTGCTTTCGGCGCCGGTTCGGTAACAGGGAGGGGAAAGAGAGAGAAAAGGCCATTTTTTACC
>VWZZ01004469.1:11027-39287 GCA_013399095.1 Psophia crepitans | reverse complement strand
CATGTTGAGCTTTTCATCCACCAGCACCCCCAAGTCCTTCTCCTCAGGGCTGTTCTTAATCCATTCTCTGCCCAGCCTGTAGTTGTGCTTGGAAGATAATTACAAATATGAGCTACTTTGAGAGAGAATGGGATAAAGAACCACAGAGTCATTGCTGACTGTAAGCCTTTACTGTAACAAACTTCGTTTTAAGGTCTATTTTGGTGAATTTGGGTGCTGGGGAGGATTAGCACACACCGTGCAGCAGAAGCAGGCATGAGGCCATTCCATCAGGGAGGACAAAGTTTTCTTCAAAAACTACCAGATGTTAGAGGATAATTTTCCAGCGGTAATTCATTTCACAGTTGAGCTGGCAGGGATTTTTTTTTCTGCTGATACAGTGACACAGATCAATTATAATACTTTTGTGAAGATACTGCTTCCTAATAAGTCAGTTTTTGTGTAAGTTTAGAGTTTTTTTGAGAATAGCTGATGCGGGTGTAGCGAGAGAGGTGCCATCAGCTTCCAAACTCAGACACAGGTCTCTGGTGCGCCGGAGTGCTATAGAATCACAGGTCAGAGAATCATAGAATCTTTAAGGTTGGAAAAGGCCTCTGAGATCATTAAGTCCAACCATCAACCCAACACCACCATGTCTGCTAAACCATGTCCCAAAGTGCCACGTTGACACACTTTTTGAGCACCTCCAGGGACAGTGACTCCACCACCTCTCTGGGCAACCCGTTCCAATGCCCGACCACTCTTCTGGTGAAGAAATTTTTCCTAATATCCAACCTGAACCTCCCCTGGCGCAACTTGCAGCCGTTCCCCCTAGTCCTGTCACTAGTTATCTGCGAGAAGAGGCTGACCCCCAGCCCGCCACAACTTCCTTTCAGGTAGTTGTAGAGGGCAATAAGGTCTCCTCTGAGCCTCCTCTTCTCCAGAGGAAGAAGTTCCTTCAGCCAGAGGCCCAGTTCCTTCAGCCGATCCTCATAAGACCTGTGCTCCAGCCCCTTCACCAGTTTCGTTGCCCTTCTCTGGACACGCTCCAGCACCTCAATGTCTTTCTTGTGGTGAGGAGCCCAAAACCGGACACAGTATTTGAGGTGTGAAAATGTGAAACCGAACTGCTTTTAATAACTACTTTTAGTATTTCCGGCTGCATTTATGGTTCTCTCCCTATGTCTCTTCATGTGCTTTTGTCAACTGTTTTCCTTTAGAAATGCACTTACAAAAATGCAAAAGTGCGTACCGTCAACAGTATCGGAAATTCATATTCCACTCCTGCCAGTAAACACCCGTACTGATGGGAGGATGAGGAGGTGTCTGATGGTTTGGCCTGTTAATGAGGCTGCTGGAGACTGCTAACATGAGGGAGGTACAGTCATGGACTGTCCATGAAGAACAGCCAAGTAAATGTTCCACCCAAATGGCCATTTCCAAGAAGCTGTTTAACTGTTGGGCACCAGAAGTAGTGGTCTCATGTTTTCATAGGCAGGAAGCTGAAATGTTTGGAGAATTAGGTCTATTATTACTATTATTACTACTACTACCATTATTATTATTATTATTAAGGATATGACTAAGCATCCCTCGGTAAAAATCTTTAGCCATCAACTTTTTATAAATTTTCAGGGTAATCTGTTTTTAGTAACTACATCCACGTTACGTGCTTGTTGCCATACTGAAGAGCAGTCTAACTTCATGAACGCTGTAGGCGTAAGTGGTCAGTGTGACACCTCCCTCGAGTACTTCACTGCCTTCGTTGGCGTTGGGACTCCTGGGAAACTTGGTGAAAAATGAGCTGCTTCATCATTTTTTAAAACGCATTGTAGGGCGACGACTAGAAAAATGTTTAAAACTCTAAACAATGAGAGTCGAGGCACTATGAAATGAAGACAGTATTTTTTTCTTACGGCAGTGTTACAGCGTGCAAGGCAACGAGGAAGGTATTGAAACGCGGTGTCAAATTCAGGCTTATCCTTTTCATCATGATCACTATCATGATTGCTTTCAGCAAAATTTTCAAGCAGCTCTGGACTACTAGAATTTTTCTTAGCATGCTTACCCCCCGGCACCGAGTAGGATCTGTAATTCTTCCAATCTCATTTTTCACAGAGCGACCAATCAAAAATAAAAGTGAAGCCAGGAAGGAAAGAGAAAAATACAAACCAGCCAAAAGAAACAAACCAAGGTCCTAAAACTCAGTGACGGCTGTTTGGGGCCCAGTGTGGACAATATTGCAAACACATCCTGGCTTAACATACAGCTATGAATGAAAACCAAACAAGACATTGGATTACACGTGGAATGGGATGAGGAGTGATGCAGAAAATGAAACCAGCATGTGTCACCTGGGTGGTGCGTTCTGCTACGTGCTTGTTGCACGTGTCACACCTCCCTCCCTGAAAATGGACTCCAAAGGTAGATGAGCTCTAAGGAAAGCTGTCACAAATTACTGGGGGCATGGAAAAAGTCCTGTGTGATGAGTGAAAAGCCTGAAATTGTTTGCTTGGCTCAGGAAAGTAACAAGTGAGACACGACGAAAAGGCGGCACGGTCAGCAACTTCTGTTTTCCTACGTCACACAGAGTTACATTAAATTACAAAGTGCCACATTTAAAGCCAGTAAAAAGATTTTTCACCTTCACTCATTAAGAAATTAATTACCCCACAATACCAGTGAAATAATGAACTAGATTAAAAAAGGAACTGGACATTTGTATGGATAGGAACGACAGCCAGTTACGGGTTCGTGCACACTCCAGAAGAGAATTTGGATGCCAGCCACCAGGGTCTGAAGGCGAGCCTTGGCTCACTGTGATGAGCCCTGCTTGCCCTGGTGCTGCTTGTGCCCTTGTTTACAGCAGCCAGGACGGGAGACAGGGCAGCCCAGCCAAAGGCTGCGCTTGCGGTCGTGAGTTAAATCTGCCCGTGATTGCCCTCCGGTACCCAGACCAAGGGGACGCAGCCCATTCCCTGTTGCACCCCTCAGCGCTCAGACTCCAGAGCTGGGTTGCTCGCCAGCTCCACTGGGAATAACTCAGGGGCCAGGAGCTGATGGAGACATTGCTAGCTGGCTCGGGGCAAGCGTTTTTAGAGCTCTTTCTAATACTGTTTATAGGCGTTCAGTCTTCAATGTGTGCTCACACACATCAGTTGGCTAGAGACACGACGTGTGTCTGATGCACTAGTTCCTCCACCTGAAAGAGCCTATGAGCTGGTAATTTTGCCTGTTTAGGCAATGGTTTCAGCCCTTTTCTTCACATGCCCACTAATTCTTGGGCACCACGTCGCCCCGAGAGAGACTGTTGTTTCCACATCCACACTAAATGTCTGCGGAGGCACCTCTCCGCCCCAGTAATGCTCTTACGGCAGCACTTTCATCCACCCAACACACGATGGGCTTGAAAGTCTTGTTACACATCACACAGGATGCAAGGCGATGATGATACAGCAAAAGCAAAGCTGTTTGATGTTTAAATTGCAGGCATCAAAGTCAGGAAAGGGCCCATGGCCAGCATTAAAACATTTCTGAAATAAGTGAGACAAGAGGCTGGGTGTAATCGATCTATTCGCTGGCCATTATTTGGCTGTGAGGGAAATTGGGCTCATTTCTTCTTGGGGAGGGTAGGAAATGCAGAGAAACAGTAGCTTTATCTGGCTCTGAAACCTTCACGTTTGAGTATGGGAACCATGTAAGTCAAAGCAGCTGCAGAATTAAGGTTTTGTGCGTGCATACAATTAAAAAAAAAACAACCAACCTCACTAAACATAATTTTCTTTAGAGTATCATATATCAAAGCAGGCATCAAATCTTTATTCTTCTAATTTTATATATAACCTTTAACTCACTGTGTTTTTCTTCTGTCTTTCCCTACTTTGTCAGGACCACTTACCTTGAGAAAAAGTAAGCTCCCTGCCCACATAGTTTTGGATTAAGCATACCTCCCAAGTGTACCTGGAGAGGCTTGTCATAGCTTTATGACCCCCTGAATTAGCAAAGGAAAACATTCCCAATCTGTGCCATAATGAAACCCAGGCTTTTATGAAATGAAGCAAGTGATTCATTCTTTAAGACAGACTTTAGCAAAGCCTTTGACACCATTTCCCACAGCATTCTCCTGGACAAACTGGCTGCTCATGGCTTGGACAGGTGTACGCTTCACTGAGTAAAAAACTGACTGGATGGCCGGGCCCAGAGAGTCGTGGTGAATGGAGTTACATGCAGTCGGTGGCCAGTCGCAAGTGGTGTTCCCCAGGGCTCAGTGCTGGGGCCAGTTCTGTCTAATTTCTTTATCAATGATCTGGCCGAGGGTATCAAGTGCAGCCTCAGTAAGTTTGCGGATGACATTGGGCTGGGTGAGAGTGTCAGTCATCTGCTGGAGGGAAGGAAGGCTCTGCAGAGGGATCGGGACAGGCTGAATCGATGGGCCGAGGCCAACTGTATGAGGTTCAACAAGGCCAAGTGCTGGGTTCTGCGCTTGGGTCACAACAACTCCAGGCAATGCTACAAGCTTGGGGAACAGTGGCTGGAAAGCTGCCTGAGGAAAAGGACTTGAGGGTGGTGGTCAACAGCCAGCTGCTTAATCTGGAGAAGAGGAGGCTGAGGGGAGACTTGATCACTCTCTGCAACTCCCTGACAGGAGGTTGTGGTGAGGTGGATGTTGGTCTCTTCTCCCAAGCAACAAGTGACAGGACAAGAGGAAACGACCTCAAGTTGCACCAGGGTAGGCTTAGATTGGATATTAGGAAAAATTTCTTCACCAAAAGAGTTGTCAGGCATTGGAACAGGCTGCCCAGGGAAGTGGTTGAGTTGCCATCCCTGCAGGTATTTAAAAGATGTGTACATGTGGTGCTTAGGGACATGGTTTAGTGGTGGAGTTGGCAGTGCTAGGTTAACGGCTGGACTTGATGACCTTAAGGGTCTTTTCCAACCTGAAGAACTGATTCTATGACCCTATGGTAATTTCTACAGAGCACTGTCTCATTAAAAGTGATAGAGCAACAAACTAATGATAATTATTTTGGTTGCTCCTCCTCTCGCAATGGTATCTAGTTAAAAACAGCAGCTGAAAAGTACATTGTGATTTTTTGAATATATTTAGACATGTTAATTGATGTGGGTTTGTATTTACATACGTGCATGGTCTTCATCTGTATCTGTTTAGAGCCAATACTGGGCTATACTGAGAAGAAAATGAAGTTTTGCAAGTCTTCTGATATTTTTGTTGGAGTTGTTTTCTGAAATAGTTAACTTTAAGGTAAGGCAAAGAAAGTGTAGCAACAAATTAATTCACTGTTACTTGCCGTTTCATTTAAAAAAATTGGAACGCTGATCTAAAAAGAACCCCCAAACCCCTAACGTTTAAAACAAAGGAAGAGAGCACTGAAAATCAGTAGTTTGGAACAAAAATCTACTAATGGGTTACTTTATTTAAGGCTGGGCTACTGCACCATTGTTGCTACAGATGCATCAGCCAGCACTTACTGCGAAATACAGCACAGGGCCAGACCGTATGTCTTAATTTCTGAACTTCTGCTGAATGGAAACGCAGAGCGCGGTCAGGGTGGGTCTCGACACGAATTGTCCAACTAGTCTCTGGCTGGGACACGTGGACCGAGGGCCCGAAGTGGCTGCGGCTGCTTGGCGGGGCACCGGGGAGTAACCACACACGGTTTGTTCCCTTTTACGCAACTAACAGCTATTGGAAAGTAAAAGTCAACAGCACGTGAGTGGCCGAGAGTCCAAGGATGCATCTCACGGCCAGGTGGTGCGTGCCTGATGTAGGGTTGTTATCCGTTCAGCCCAACCACATGAACAGCAAGATGGCCGGACAGCAAGGAGAAAAAAAATATAAAAATAGTTTTATGACCCAACTGAAGTGACAAACTAAAGAAATTCAAAGTTTGCTGAAACAATCCAGGAAACCGAAAGCTTTGGTTAGCTTTTTTTTTTTTTTCCTCCTTTAAAGAATGCTGTAAGTGATAGGATAGGAATGTAGGGGAACATTTTGCTACACTTTTTTATTCCAGGTTTTTATGATCTTTCTTCCTCCTCCTCCAAATAAATTACTGAGTCAGAAAATCCCATACGCATATTAATAGCAATTGGACTGGTAAACCAATAGTTGCTTCGGTACACAGAGTAACTGGAGGTGATGTTATCTCAGAAGGAAGCTGTATCGCCAATCGAAGCTAACCTGAATGGAACTCGGGCAACCATTTTTTTTAAACCCTGTTTCTCAAAGGTTAGTTTCAAAATCTGCAAGTTCAGTTTCTTCTAGGAAAACTTAACAATCTTTTTGTGTGTTTGTTTGCTTTTCCTCGATGTTTTAAACAACTGCATTTCTGTTACGTTGTCTCCAGAGGCTGATATCATTTAGCTCCATTCTTGGTTTCTTTCAGTTTTGTCATTAATTTTGCAACTGTGTTTGTTTTGCTGGATTTTAGCATCTGTGCCATCCCAGTGCTTGGAATGGTGAGAAAATGCCACCATAGTTGCTTTCTGAAGCATATGATTAAGACACATTTGGGCTCCAAAGGCCTACAAAATTCACCATGAAGAGGTCACCTGCGTTCACCTTGTGCATCAAGTGGAAGGCAGCCACTTTCCTCCTACAATGGACAGTAAAAACTGCTGGGCAGTTGGGGCACTAACCTAAACGAAAGGCACGGGCCAGCCCTGAAAACTCTGCAGGACTACACAAAAACTTATTTCACCTTTGCAGGTTAAATCTCGATATGCAGATTTGAAAATAGTGAGATGCCTTTTGATAAGAGACTTTAAATACCAGAGCTCAGCCAGACTGAGCCTTGCTACAAATTTAGATAGTGTGGTGGGTTTTTTTGGCGTTTTTTTTTGTTTTTATTTTTAAGACATGCTTTTCATACGAGTTGGAAAACAGAGGCTTTACACATAGGCGCCATCTTTTATGAAAGATGGCGTTTCATATGTATAACCATTACATAGGCTATGCTTACATGAAAAGAAAGACAAGGCTTGATGTACAAATACAACCCGTCCCACACCTGAGCTCACTTGGAATGACAGGCTGGTTTTTATGAAAGCAGACACTGGGAGCAGCGACTTTGAGCTCCGAGTCATCCTGGGAAGATTTGCAACTCTCAGAATAGAACTACTCATCTTTTTGGCAGCCTGTCAAACCGTAGACAGATCCAAACGTCTCCAGCTTCAATCTGTGAGCAGTTGTATTTGTCAGGAGTAAACGTTAGGCTCTGAATAGGCTGATCTTTATGAGCGCAACAGATTTAACTTTTGTGGCCTTTAATTAATCCCAGACATAAAAAGCTCCTGAAGTACCTATTATTTCCCACAACTTATCCTGTACCTGTTAACTGAAAGTGAAAACCACTATAAAAATACAAATCATGCTTAAGATGATTTGTAGTTGAGAAAGTGTATGATAACTTTGTTCAACTAACTGGAGAAGTCAAATGTATGCAGGTTTAAAAGAATTCATTTTCCATGATGAGAAATACAGGAGGGCTTTCTGCCCAAGTTGCTAACAGAGACAATTTTAAATAGTCCTTTCTTACAGGTAACAGCAGCTAAACCCACTTAGCTCTTTTCAGTTCTCAAGGGATGAATATTAACTGAATAATTACAGCTATAATCTTCTCAGTCTCTTTACAGAAGTTTTCTGCAGAATTATGTCATCAGGACAGAGCTTACTGTATGTAACATGCCTACAATCCAATTGTGCTTAATGGCTCCTACCTACTTCGTTTTACCCATTTTCCTTCATAATTGGGATTTCACGAATGTTTTGTCACACAAGTTTATGAAACAGATGACAAATAGATCATCAGATATTCAGTTTATAAAGAAACTGATTTAATGGTAAAACTACAGGAAACATCCAGATGCCTAAGAAGAATCAAAAAATCTTTTAAAGAAAACTTTTATTTAAATTCCATGTCTCAAGCACTGTGACAAAGTATATTTTTGAAATCTGTATAAGCCTGAAATACGTTTGCCCCTCACCCTGCCCTCCCCTCCAAATAAATGAGGCAATTTTATACATATCTACAGTATTTAATAAAGATGACCAAACCAGCCAAAGTTTTTACATAACTGTTTCAGCACTTCAAATAGAGAGAAATGTTTAATTTGCTCGCACTCAGCACAATTAAATGGAAACATAACAGTCTTCTGAAGAAAGAATACATTAAACCATTTTTGTATGGGGAAAGGCAGTATCTTAATATGATGATTTAACAACAAGAACAGTTTAATTCAAGCAGTTAATAACTCTGTTCTTATTGAAATGCTTAAATGTTTGCCAGTATCAGTGCTTCTTTTGGGGCCTGAATTAATATTTTTTTAACAAGTTATCGGAAGTTATTCAACGGGCTTTTCTGTAAATTCTTTGGCTACATACACTGAAGGAAGTTAAATACACATGAATGGTACTAGCTACAAGTACTTTAAAATAGTACACATTTACAGATTATACAGGGATCAGAGTGCAAATGTGATGAGAGAGTTATGTCCAAGGACTAAGTTACTTACAACATCCATTTTTACATCCCAAACAGGAAGGCTGTAGACAAACAAATGGAGATTCTTAGATTTAGAAGTCTCTTTGCAGAGCTTCTTGACCACTGAAAAATACCTCAAACTAAACTGTTGCTTTGTGTAGTAACGTCATCGCTTTTAATTATGACATATAACCTGCAGTGTCTGTCTCATCTTTTTTTTTTTTCACCCCCACTCTAGAAGAATGTAGAAATTCAGAAACTGCTCATATAAAGAACAGAAATAATGGTTCTATTCCCATATGGAATTATAATGACTTTAGATTCTTTTATGTCTTTTGAAGATCTTTTGTAAGCAAAATATGAAAGCAGAAATCCATGTCAGTCCTCCAAAAAAAGCTTAGGGTTATAGTGATTTTGTGAAAATGTTTAATTTTCTTCCTGCAGCATTTCTTCTATTTCTTTATCCCAGTTTTCATCACGCTTTTCCGATTCTGTCACTACCTCATATTCTTGAAGCTCTTGTTGCAATTCCTTTTCCCAGTCAGCAGTTTCTTCTACAAGAGAGAAATGACGTGTAAAAATTGCACGTTGCTTACTTATATAAAACTAGATAAATTTGCACTGAATCTCTCCTGTATCCCCCAAACTTTATGGACAATTTTCCTTAAACACTAAAGAAACTTCAAGATCAGAAATTTCATCTTTTTATTGACCTCAGATAGGAATTAACTAACATACAAGTCTATATTCCTATGTGCATACTACAACAAAGATATAAAAAAGCAAATATGCAGCTTAATGGTAGCAAGCGTCCCTTTGCAAGGTCATTTCCTGGTCTTTCAGTCTACTGTCACCTGAATCTCCCTCTGTACTTTCAAATCTCTGGGAATAAATGAATGAAGTTCCTAAGTTTGTTGAACATACTGTTATAAAAAAACCAAACAAAAAAAAAAAATCAAGACCAAATACTGTGGGTAATTTAAAAAAAGAAGCAAGTATTCTCACTGACATTTGCAGCTAAGCAAGCTCATTTAATCAGGGTTAAAGGTAATCGTATTTCATACTTCAGGGCAAAGTATGAGGCAGAAGGCATTCCTGTGTTGTTAATCCCTGTTTTAATTACCTCTATGTATCATATACAAGAGTATGGGGGAGGAGATGGGTGTTTGATCTGTTACATGCTGGCTAGTACTTCAGCCTAGATATGAAGGTATGTAATTCCACAGTCCAAGTCAGTAAGGCCAGCTGAGATTTCTCTGAACAAATTACATTAATGACTTATTGAAACACTTCCATCAAAAAAAGCTAGATGCAAGGAACTGGTATTACTTTTAAGAATTCCTCAAGCTTGGCTATGTATTGGAAAAAAATAACAATTTCAGAAAAGAAGGATTCAGCAACATCTATAGCACATTAGAAGATGAGTTCTGAAAATTGTATTATGATAAGCATTGACATATACAAGTGTCTTCATAGTCAATATCAGAGTCACATCACCACAGACCATTTTAATGCTGTTTACATGGGAATTACTGTATTTAAGACGCAAAAGGTAGTAATAGCTTTACCTTCTACTGCTGCAGTCTCTTCTCTCTTTTTGTC
Organism: Psophia crepitans; assembly: GCA_013399095.1. Lineage (NCBI taxonomy): Eukaryota > Metazoa > Chordata > Aves > Gruiformes > Psophiidae > Psophia > Psophia crepitans. The sequence goes on along the minus strand of VWZZ01004469.1, from coordinate 29,202 downwards.
TAGCACCAGTTGTTCCATTTCTTTTCTTAGGTCTTCCTGATTCAGATTACAGGCATCAAAAGCATCACTCACAAATTCTGATACACCTGGACTTGTGGAAATCTCTTCCTCCTCCTGCAGTAAGATAGTTTTGTATAAGCTTATCCAAAAAGGGGGAAAAAACGCCACCAGCCACTCGTGTGACCGACTGCCTTTCGGACAGAGTCAGTGAAGAAACAAACCAAATGCATTACTCTGACAACTATTGTTCTTTCAGAGCGTACTTGTACAGACCAAGATGTTAGACAGTTACACTGAAAATTATCTGCTGCTCACTAGCCTGGGCTCTTTTTTGTGTTCTCTTAGCAACTTTAATTCTGTTCTTTGTAATCTTCAGAAACAGTAATAAACACCCAAGTACCTAAGACTAATAACAAATTTTGACTGCAATTCAGTAACAGTTTTATACACACACGACAGGACTGAAATAAGATAGAAAGAAGACTGTTCTTTGCAAATCTTTCCAGCTTAATTTAGTCAGCTGCATATTATTGGCAAGTGAAAGCACAGCTCTACTTCTGCCAAGAGTGTTCTCTGGCACTGAGTTTACCATCCAGAAATGATCAAGGGTCATTACGTGTTTAAGTTAAAGGTTTTTGCAGTATCAAGCAAAACTCTTACCATTGCAATAAAATAATGTTGTTACTGCAATGTGTCATTTAGATTTCCTGTACTTGAGCCTGACAGCTGCTGAAGAGTCGGACAGAACATGGCACACCAATGCACGCCTATGAAGGTATCACTCATGTCTAAATACAATGCAAACCGCCTACTCCAAACATTCTGGAAACGTCACTCTTCTGAGTGAAAGCTTGTTTTAGTATAATAAATCAGGATACTAAGGAATGTATTCTTCAGATAAACTACTGTTTCTTCTACTGAAGATGAGTTTAAATGTGTGCACTAAAAATTACTATCACAGCAGAACAGCAGCAGGTTAGGACTGCCAGATAATATTATGGTTTCATAGCACACCTTACCCAAAAGGATTCTTAATTACTTATTAAGTAACAGTTCCAGACACTAAATACTAGGTAAAATACAACAGCATTTTTACCTCTTGAGATTTTATTTGAGGCTTTATTGTAACAGGTGGTGTTTTTGGCCGTACTGTTTCTAGAAAAAAAAAGGTAGATTACATTTAAATATATAAAGATCTTATTTATCTATTTACATACAAAAAGATCTCATTTATTCTGCATAGCTATAAAAGGTACAAGGAAATACTGTATTTTAAGTTTTAAGGAATCCTGGTGGTTAAAGGCTGAATTCAGCCACAAGTGAAGCACTTGCAACAAAACAGAAGAGAAGCAACTTTCTGTTCTTCAGTAAGGAAAATTAGCAAACCATTTCCTCATTATGACTCCAAAGTCAAGTCACAGGAACCCCTCTGTCTCTCAAAACAATCCAAAGAACTACGTAAATAGGAACAGCTGGGAATCTGAACGAATGCACTTAAAAATTGCACCACATGTCACAAGATCTTTAAAGTGAACAAAGGTGTAGACTTAGGCATGAAATCCAGTCACTGCCTCGCAGAAGTTCCCAAACTCTCACAGTTGGGTACTACCACTGACACAGGCACTAGTTACTCTTCAGTAGACCAGACTGTACGCACAACTCTAAATGCACAAGCGCTCCACAGCCTTGCGTTTCACATAGGCAAAGGAAGTCACTGGAAAACATCAACCCTAGCAGCTCTTCCCAATTTCCTACAAAAACTCACTGTGCATTCTGCATTTACTAGCAAGGTATGAGGAAGACAATGACTCTTTACAAGCAAAGACAGATCTTTCTTCTTGGAAGGTAAAAGAGCACCCCAGCTTTCCTCCTCATGCAACTAGCAGGGTAGAGGAGTCACAGTAAAGAGCCAGGTGGCGGCAAGAACAATTACACAGGGCAGGTTGTGGTGGTGGAGTGCTTACTGAGCAGTTCTGTTTGTTTAAACACGCAAAGCAGCTCTGAGCTTGCTGCTCTGCTTCCTGCAGCGTGCCCAGGTGGGCCTTTCCTGCTTACTCAGCAATTTTTGAAGGGGGAATTTTTGTTCAGGTTTATTTTTTAAAATTAAGATCAGCTGTAAGTAAAATAATTCCCTAATTGGTAGCTGTCACTGCTTATACAGCTCATCTGTGCAATGCCCACTGCTCTGTCCCATCCTCTTCTCTTCCAGAGGATCTGTTGCTGCACCCACCACCACAGCTGAAAAGGCTGCAGCACTCCCTGCTCGGGCAGGCTGGAGAACATGGCACTGACTCACCACTGCTCAGCACCGTGTGCCCAAAGCGCTGCGCAGGGGAGGTGCCTCAAGCTCCATCTGCTGCTCTAATGCAGAAGTGGAACAGCAGCTCTGCACTGGGCCGTGCACCACGCTGATGTGAGTAACGCCATTAGCGCTGCTCTGGAGCCACTGGCCTGGCACCGTCTCTTCCGCTGCTGATGCACTCTCTGCCCCTGAGGTAACCATCCCCAAGTAAATAGCTACTAATGCCTGGAGAAGAACTAGAACTTGGCATTTTCTTACAGATCTTATATAACCTTTACACAGAAGGTGGAACGAACATCTTCCATTTGTCCCTTCTTTTTTCCTTTCACATCAGGCATACTAATTTAACTTTGTGAAAACAGCAGGTAAGGAGGAGACGGAGAAAGATAAAAATGGAAGGCAATTAGTTCTATTTTATAGACATCAGTCAGCTTTAAAAGAAACTCTGAACATTATGAAGAGCTACCAACAGGCAATTACTTCCAGTTTTAGCCTCCAGTTAGGGAAACCAACCTTCAAAAAGGTTATTTGAATCAGAAATAACACAGAAGATTCAGAGCTTCCCAAATCCATGCAGTTTTCAATCCGAACAAACACATAAATCTGGTAAACATATCTTTGCCATTACAGATTATACAGTCACTAGGACAGTAAATTTATCTGCATATCCTATACTGGTCTTCTGAAATGTACGAGATCCATAACAGGCCAAAAGACCATGCTATTTTTTTTATTTTATTTTTTTTTAAAAGGTATGTTTTGTTTTCAGTCACAATAGTGATTTTACTAGATAACTCTTTGGGTATTATCCAGCAGTTTCTCTTTCACTGGCAATTTCCAAGGGTTTGGATGACTCAAAACTAACAGCTTTGTTGTTTAATAGGGTCAACTGCCATCTCTCCTGTAAAGTTGAGACACTTCAATTAAAACAGCCGTATTTGGCAAATGTGAGTACTGTACTGTTAAAAAAAAAAAAGGAATTATGCTGCCCTAGGAACTTACAGTTTAAGACTGCCCATTTAACTACATATCTAGCTTGCACAAAGGAAACCTTTAGCACTGTAATTACAATAGAGTACCTTCTATTTGACTAGCCAATAAGCCACAACAGTGTCAGCTTTCCTTTTTTCTGGAATTGTTTTACTGAAGCAATGATACACAGAAACAGAAATCAAATAAAAAGCTTAGTGGAAAGGGAAAGCATACTGACAGCAAATAGACTTCACAGAGAAAAACGCTTATAAACAACAGTGAAGAAAGTATCTTTTGGCAGAATTTGTGTTTCTAATCTTGCCAAATGCAGCCTTCTCCTCCATACAAAGGACTAAACGCAGTAGCAAATGAAAGGACCCAATACTCAAAGATCTACTGCAGAAACAACACAGAAGACAGTTGCTACTGTTAATAGTCTGTAAAATAATCCTATCAGTTGGTGTAATAAAAAATTCAGAGGAACAGAAATCCAAAAAAGATTAAAAAAATGTCAACAATAAAGAAATCCAAGAAAGAAAGAAAATTGGACAAATGCATTTAGATGCCAGTTAGGTGCAAAGGTTTATGAAATCATGACAACCTCAGTGATTGCCTGAGTTGATGGCACCAGCACAGGGTGACAGTAAACACAAACTGCTCATAGAAAATGACAAAAATGGGAGATTGTCCTGGTTTCAGCTGGGAGAGAGTTAATTTTCTTCAAGAAAGTCAGTATGGGGCTGTGTTTTGGGTTTGCGCTGGAAGCAGTGGTGATAGTGCAGAGATGTTTTTGCTGTTGTTGGGCGATGTTTACACAGAGCCAAGGCCTTTGCTGCTTCTCGCACCGCCCCGCCGGCGGGATGGCTGGGGGTATGCGGGGAGTTGGGAGGGGACAGACAGGGCAGCTGACCCCAACTGACCAAAGGGACATTCCATACCATATGGCATCATGCTCGGTTTATAAGGGGCTTCGGGGGAAAGTAGAAGGGGGGGGCAGCGGCGTTCGGAGTGATGGCATTTGTCTTCCCAAGTCACCATTACGCGTGATGGAGCCCTGCTGCCCTGGGGATGGCTGAACCCCTGCCTGCCGTGGGGAGTGGGGAATGAATTCCTTGTTTTGCTTTGCTTGTGCACGTGGCTTTTGCTTCACTTATTAAACTCTTGTACCTGAACCCACGAGTTTTCTCACTTTTGCTCTTCCGATTCTCTCCCCCTTTTCCAATGAGGGGGACTGAGCGTGTGTTTATGTGGTGCCCAGCCAACGGCTGGAGTAAAACCACAACAGAGATGAATGTGGTGGGAGTGTAGAAGTGATATGACATGGACAGGTAAGTAGGAAACGAGCCTAAATACAGTCTGGACTGAAAGGTAAAGACAAAAGCTTTCTGTTATGATGAAAGAGTTAGCATAGGACATTTAAAAGTAGTTTTTTTACACCAGAAAAAAAATTAAGTCCCAGCTTCCACAAAACCAATCAGTTATTTCTCCATATAATCATATTTCCTCTATTGCTCTTCTGTTTCTAGAGAGGAAACTATGCTTACAAAACTACTAAAGCAGTAGGAATATTCACTACCATGTAATTCTCAACTTCATTTTTTAACCTGCACATATTTTAAATTAAAGGTACAGAGAAAAACCCAAACACAAGTTCTGTCCTCCTTTGCTTAACACAGTCTTCTGAACTATCCTGAGCAAAAGAACTACATAATACTATAGTAAACACATAAATCATGTTGGACTATTTCTATACGGTCTTTGTCAGTCTTCCCAAGGAGGCAAGCCTGGTCCTCACAGCCCACTGGTGTGTGCTGGCAGTAGCTACTCTCCTCAAAGGCTAGCACACTCAGGAGGGCATGAGGCCTGTGGTCACTTTGCACAGATTTGGCCTAGATCTCTTCTGTGCTCCATGTAATGTGCTCAAGTGAGGCCATGATTTCTTTTTTTTTTAAGCTTACAAAGCCTAAAATAGCATGAGTAGTGTTTCTATGATTGACAGCATGCTGTTCAACATGGGGACGTGCTGCAGTGTTTGATTGTACATAGCCCATTGGGACAGCAGACAATTGTCCTGCATAAAAAGTCAGAACTGGTGCCTTTTGGTCTGAAGTAGGTTCTGAAGTGACCTGTCCTGTCAGTGTTGCTTGGGTTTTAACTCAGAGAAAACTACTTTGTTCATCCTAGACAGCGACCTTGCCTACAGAAACACATGTGAACAGAACCTATGAGAAACAGAATGAGACACTCTGACAGCAAAGACACACACACAAAAAAACAACCCTTGAGGGCACTACTACAGTCCTTTTTGAAAAGGTATCTGCTATGCAGCATGCAAGCCTGGCCCTGTAATTCCACTCATAACCTCCCCTTCACACCAAGGTCCAGCTGCCTGTGTGCAAGGAGCCAAGGCTCAGCTGAGTAACCTTAGCTCAGGCTGTGGAGAAAATTACAAAGTTTTACAGAAGAGTGGTGAGAAAGTCTGTGAAAGGATAAGAAAGGTGAAATTAGAAACTGAGGTAGGATTAGAAGGATGGGATCATTAGCAGTGCAAGGGCTCAAGAGCAAGAATACCAATATAGAAAGATACTATATCCAAAAGAGGGGGAAAAGAAGTCAGGTTGGCAGTGATCAGTTGGTTGTCAGTCAGGCCAGCAGCGTCAACATCAGCATTAATGGATTTTGTGGATGACGGCAATTTATTGATGTTGAGGATATGAGAATCTCTTCCAAGCGAACACTCTTTCTGCCTAATGCCTACCCTGCCAAGGTGCTTCAGGTGTCTTACCGGGGTGGCGAGCATACCTCGCTTCAGCTAAGATTTCACAAGCTACTAGTTATCTTTCGTGTCTTGGCCAGTAACTGCTTTATACTCTAAGCTGCATACATTCCTGCTTGCGGAATTTGTTTGTATGCAGATAAAGATGAACCACTGGGCATAAGAGGCTCAGTAACAACAACCTGTATAAACTGATCAGTATAACTGAAGACACCAACATTGAAGTGGCTTTTTCATCTCAAGGTTGAATCCCAGGTAGCCTCCTGGTCCCCATCTTCCTCTGTTTCTATAACAGGCTGTGTGCCTTTCCACATCCCGCACATGTGTCTGCCTCCACCACCAGAGTAATTCTACCCCCATAAAAACTAACTTTGTTTGACCTCAGGCCTAAGCAAAAGCCAAGAGCAAACCGTATGCCAGCTGGCTGGGTTAGCTGTTGTCTTATCAGGCGAACCAAAGGCATCTCCCTCCTTCTTTCTGACAAGTCAAAAGAGCACAGCAGAGACAGCTTGTAGTCTTGAGCTGTTATAAGCCAAGCACAAAATTTCATCTCTTGAAACTTCCATTCTTCCGACAAAGCTGGCTGAAATTGGAAAATGACTTTAAAGCACTAGAAGCCCCCTCTTCCCCAACTGGACAAACAGGCCAAGTATGAGAGAAGTTCTGATTTCATAGGAAACACAGGATAAAAATTTGATGTCACATGACGTATACAGTCAGCATGCATGACGCTAACTTAATGAGCTCTGCGAAAACAAATCCTTTCCATACCTTTCAGTTGACTGTCCTCTTCTCTGCCTTTGTTCTCTTCTTTTCCTACCGCTTGTTGTTGAGCCGCAAGTGCGGTGAGTTGTGCAGACTGTTTAATTAGGGACACCCTGTAGAAATAATTTCTCCAGAACACTTCCTCCTTTACGCTACAGAAAACAGATTTTGATTACTACATTTGGAAATATGGTTCCTTTTACCATCTAGCAATGAAATAAAACTAAACATGCAGGGAGAAGGAGTAGACATAGCTGCCTTCCAACTCAAAATCTAGAAATTTGTGATATTAAGAGTTTTATAAAATATTAATTATTGCAGAAGTTCTTGATCTCTTACAAGATAGTTACAATGGAAATGAACATATAACAACAACAACAACGTTATTTCTCTAGAAAAAGCTTAGCAGCATGCAGCAATGCATAATTTGGAACAGTATTATGCTGTTCCATCTCTCTTGCCAAATCCTGTAAACAAACTCAAAGCAAATAATCCTGTTGTTCTTACTCTCTAAAACCAACACTCTATTATTGCCAAACTGTATTCATCTACATCTTCACTAGACCTCAGGTGGAACATCTTTGATTAGGTGGAACATCTGAAAGGCAGAGGCCATAGTTTATAGTAGAACTATTTCACTATCTTGACATCTTTCAGCGTGTCCACAAGACCCTCAATAACTAGAAACTGCCATCTCGAAAACAACCAGCTCTGATGAGAAGACTATCCCATTTCGTAGCTGACATTTCCATCTGAAAATCCTCCAGCAAGCAAGAAAAGACCCAACTTTAACTCAGAAGGAAGAGAAGCCAGAAACAGCAAAGCCCGTCGGGAAGAATATGTACAGGTCAAAACAGAAGACAGTGAAGTTACCTTCTCGCCCATTCAGACAAACAGTGACTACTGAGACTAAGAACAGAAAAAAATCCAACTATTAAGCAGTGGCGTGGGATAGGCAAGGATTGCATGACCAGAGGCTTAAGACAGAGCGTCAGAGAGAGATCTGATAGAGACTTAGAATATGGGCAGAGCTTTAGGACTGACAGCAACAAAGAACAGCAGGGAAGGGGGTAAACAAAATAAGGAGCTGGGAAGGCTTACAAAAGGAGGAGATTTAAGAAAAGCACACAAAGAAAGATGTTTTCTTTCCTGTTTCCATCCTCAGGCAAGAGACTAACGTCGGTAACTCCTACTTAGCAAGAATGCTGACCTATAAAACAAGTTTAAGGAACAGAGTCTGGGACTGGGCAAGGAAGGAGAACAGCGCTGGAATAAAGTTGCGATCCAGCAGCCATACTGGAACATGCCATAAGCGCTGGGACAAAGACATTATGGATGTTTTAATTAGGTCAACTAGAAAAAAGGTAGTCACAACATAAATCTTTTCGCATTGCCTGTTCAAAACCAGTTTTTCTTGCTTGCATTGCTGCTGTTTTGTGATGCTTTTTTTTTTACCATTTCTCCACAGGGCCTCTGACTATTTTTAATAACCTTTTTGGGCTGCGGGTTACACCAATAGAATAGAATAGAATCATTAAGGTTGGAAGAGACCTCAAGGATCATCCAGTCCAACTGACCCCCCCCACCTATTACCCACTAAACCATGTCTTTCAGTACTGCGTCTAACCTTTCCTTAAATACCCGCAGGGACGGTGACTCCACCACCTCCCTGGGCAACCCGTTCCAATGCCCAACCACCCTGAAATGGATCTGAACATTTTGTTGCTGCATTTACCTTTGTTTGGGAAAAAGATTTTCAGTTAATTTAGCGCACTGGACACAAAAAAATTTAAGGCTTCTCCCATACTTATGTCAACAGGTCCTTATTAGCTCTGAATTTCTAACAGATCTAGTTCTGGTCTTTCCTCTAATTGCTACTGCAACACACATGCAATATTCCACGTGTTCAAAATCAGCGGATATAAAATACATACAGAGGAAGTACATAAAGAAAGAATTAAAGGAAGTGAAAAGAAAAAGCAGCAATTTACAAATATTTACAAACACACTGAAAGCACAACCACACATAGTTACCACCAGAAATTACTTACTGTTTGGGAACGAGATCAAATCTCATCCTATTGAGAAGTTCATCTTCTTGTAACATCACCATTGCAACAGGGTACATTTGATCAAAGTCAAAATTGAACTGCACACCTGCTGGAGGATCCCGCAGAAAGTTTCGTTTATCCTTTGAAGAACATATTTACGGTCATTAACTGATATTAGAAAAAGGATATCATATTTCACACAAAAGACTAGCAAACCAATCCCTCTTCCTACATAATTCTATTATACCACAAAGCTGTAAAGCCTTTATAAAAAATAAAAAAATATATTAGGGATCTACTCTGGCTGAAGTCGATACTGAAAGGACTATTTATTCTTGCATGTGATCAACGCAGTGACAGACAAATTAAAAGAAGTGTCTTGAAAAGACATAATTTAATAATGCCAGCTGAACTTATTTTGGAAAAAAAATATGGAGTTTTAACCTCTCCAACAGAAAAATTTCAGCTCTAACAGGAAACAAAATACTTACTGCTGATAATGCCAGTATTTGTTGTTGAATTGTCTCTTCTTCATTACTGTCTACCCAGGGAGGCACTGCTGCTTCTGTTATTGAAAGGAGGAAAATAATTGCATGTGTATTACTTTAAAAAAACCCCAACAAACCAACCACAAAAAACACCTTACATAAAGTAACATATAATGTCACAAAAATAAGCACACTTACATCAGTAAGCCAATTCATTGTTCCTTTTCCCTAAACTAAGTTCACATCATAAGAGAGAAACTCTAGGAATGGATCTTTGCTTATCACAGGTAAAAAAAACAAAATTAAGTAGTTGCTGATGTCTGATATTGTAAAACTAACTGTGCCAATTTCTTTGCACTCTGTTCAGTCAGAACTTGGTGACTCTTACTGTAGTTACTAAAGTAGTGCTGTATAACTGGCTAAGCTGCCTGCAAATAGAAATTTCTAGATGCACTTTAAACATGTAAACTTTGTATAAATTTTCAAAATCATTTACTATTGTATTAATTTTCTAACACCCAGAAGACACCAAAATTCTTTAAAGATGGAGAAAAAGTTACAAATTTGTTACAAATTACATGTTATACACTGAATAAGCATGCTTGAATTCAGCTGCTTTATATATTTACAGAGATGCTTCCAAAGTAGTTCCTTAGGCTGTGTATAAAGGAAAAGAAACTATTGCAGATGTACAGAAATCTATTAATCTCTTCACTGCCAATGCAAAGTCAGCCTACAGAGGCACTGTGATGTCTCTGTAAACAGTTAAATAATTTCTTGTGCACTTAAAACTAACAATGCTTATTTGCCTATGCAACTGACATCAGCAAGAACTTTTACCCACATGGATTCCCATCTGATGCTAATGCTTCTTTCAGTTACACCATCTGTTAGTCCTCCTTTTGTCAGTCTAGCTACCTATTTTCAGGAAACTTGTAGAAATACATTAACAGATGCCATAGTTTACTAACAGAGACAAAGAGATAGTAACAGAGACAATGCAATCACATACGCAGTCTTGCAAGAAGAAACCAGATTAATGTACTAACTACAGACAGTACAAGAAATTTTATCATGATCCTTTTAAAACCAGCTCATTTTCAAGATTCATAATAGGGCCACTAATTATTCAAACTGCAAGAAATGATTGCATTCAGGTAACACATTAAAGGAGATAAAAGCCAATGATGAAACATAACATAGAAAAAAGTTGTGCTTATTTTGAAGTCTCAAATAGATCCACTGATGTCAATAGCACAGGGGTGGATAACTCAAAGGATTTAGATCACAGATAATTATAAAACAAATGACTTATGGGAAAGCAAAAGAGCAATTATGCCTTTAATGTAAGCAGAGCAACTCCTACAGCAAAACTAATTAAATACTATAGTGCAAACCTTAACTCATGCTCTTCATTTCATTACGAAAATGTGACATGATTTCTAAAGCTCAAAAGAAAGGTAATCTGCATGCCTGTGTTCAAGAAATACATAGGCTTAAGATTCAAAACAATAAGATCAGCTTTGCTAGGACAGTGACCTTGGAGTTCATTTCATAAAGTAGCATTTGGTTTCAAAAGCAAATCTACACCAGTTAGATTACACTAACCTCAGTTTAAAATATCATCTTCCTATTCCACAATATATGCTAAGTTCTGCCACAATGTGTTTCGTTAAACAGTTTTGCTAGATTAGGTTTAGATACAGCTCAATTATCCAGCTTCCAGCAAGTTTTAGCTTATGTAATGTTACACATTATCAAAACAAGCACATATTACCTGATTTTTTTGTTTGCTGCTCTTGGACAAATTTTTTCTGTTCCTTCTGAAAATCTCCAATAATTGTCTAAAATAAAAATTACAATAAAAAAGTCACTCCTTTTGTTTCATGTTCACTCTGAAAGTGCTTTCAAATACACTGCAGGACCATATTCTTATTTCCCTGGTGACCCTTTTTGTAAGTTAAAGACATTTCATGTAAATCATACATTCCCCTCTACTGAAACATTTGATTTTGCCTTTAAAAGTTTAAACTATTGTGTAAGTTTTCAACATTCATAGTTTTATCAAGTTCAGGGGACAAAAAAAAAGTAAAATAAAAATCTTAGCTGGTAATTTGAACATCAGCATACTATGCATACACACTTACTGCCTTACCATATCAAATACAGACAACATAGACTAATTTTTTAGACCTATTTAAACATGTTTTAAAGCATTAAACACTTAAAGATACCCTTTGCCTTACAATAAGCGTCAAGAGTTGTCTAAGAAATATATCCATTGCAATAAATTGGACTGGTAAAATTGTTAAGTACGATTTTCAGAATATCTGCTTAGGTGAAACAAAAATAATTTCTCCATTTATGTTGACAAATTTTCATCAAAAAATTCGTTCAGAAATATCCTACATTAAATTTAGAATTAAAAAATAGAGAATGGACTCAGAAGTCAGTATCCCATAATTTAGAAGTAACAATGCAAAAATTGTTTTGTAGTTGAAAGCAGAGGCAAAAATTCATGAAGGGAGAAATGAATACTTAAACCACTCGCAAAATACAGATTTTAAGTAGTGAGGTTTATGGTTTAACAAGCTGCCAGAAAGCATGCAAGTCTTCAAGCTAAATCCTGATAAAATTACTGCAGTTCTTTTGTCTTTCAACAACCCTGCACTTCGGTTTAAGATTAGTATCAGTGAGAAAATTATATAGTGCCTGTTATACAAATAGATCATTGTGGTTCCTCCTGGTTCTAAGTTATATGAAATGTTATTTATGGAATAAAATAATGTATATGGTGTAAGACAAAAGCTTTACGATGATGTAACTATAGTCTGTTTCTCCTCAATGTACTTACTAGTCAAAACAAGGAATTCGTATTACTCTAAGGCATTCACAGAAAAAAGAAAATGTTGTTATAATTTTTACAAGCATTATTATTTGTGTATTAAATTACCAAATCACCTTCTCACTCTATATTTTCTCTTTGATGTTGATCAAAATTACATTAGACTCTAATATACTGTAGCAGGAAATATAATTGCTATTATGTATAGACAGCTGTCTCTAAAAAGTCAATGAAATCCAGAGACAAAACTCAGTCATAACAGAAATTTAGAAGTGTCATTTGATGATTAATTTGGAAGACAACAAGAAAACTGATTGTATCAAGAAACTGAATCTCATTGGATTTGAGAAAAAAGGGGAGGGGAGGGAACGACGACAGGGCATACAAGCTTTAGTTCCCCTGACGGGGTGTTTGGGAGACAGGAGCAGGAGGAGAGGTCTGACTGCATCTCCCATGCCTGACACTCCTGGATGCAGCACAGTCCCACTACAGCTGGGCAGATTTTGGCCAGTTCCCTTCCCCTCCCAAGCTACCCTTGCTATAACACACACAGGACACTACATAACACTTATTGCTGCATTTTTTTTTTTCTTCTTTCTGCCAAATTAATGACTTAAAGTACTGGAAGAACATTTTCTGGCAGAAGTTAAGCAATTGGAACTGGCAGTCAGGAACGAGGAGGGCAATAGATAAGTGGCAGGGTCTGGGGTGGGGGCGGAGGGGTGAGGGGAAGAACAGGACACTAATAAGCTGTTTCATTAACTCATTGGGTCTTGTGAAAGAGTACCTGTATAGCTCCAGGCTCTCGGTATACAATACCCACAAAGCTGGCCTAATTCTGAATCTTGCTTCAGAGATGGATTTAACACACAGGATATGTGTTAAATCCCCTTTTCAGCTAAATAAACTAGGGGAAGAATCCAACCCACACATCTCCCAGACATCCCCCGACTCTCTGTCTCTACTAACTCTTCCAGCTTCCCTCCTACTTCAGCATTTTTCATATTTGCTCCTGGTCTTTCTCCAATGTATCTACATCCTGGAATACAGCTGCAGTAAGTACTGAGCAAAGAGGAGTGACTATTTTTTGGCATGTCTACCCTAAATAAATATTTCAGTCACTCATTTATCATGACAGGAGATAGCTGCTCTCGAAATACATAATTCCTAAAGCCAACTTAAAAAAATGTTATCACATGCCAGATTTGCCACACATTGCACAACAGCAGGCAAGCAGATCTTTCAGATCAAGTATCTAGACATAAAATACCTTATCAATGATACTGTCGATCTTTCCTTCTTCTACAGACTTCTTTATTGTATGTGCTGTTTCAGCAACGGATTCAGATATCTTTTTTGTAGCAGCAGTAGCAAAATTGAAGAGGTAACCTTTCAAAGATGAGAAGAGAAAGAGCTGAAAAAAGATCTCGTTGCATCCAGTCCTCTTACTAGATTTTCCTTTCTGTTTAGACATCTGGATACCGACTTGAAATCTTTCAAATTCATTTAACCCAGCTTATGCCTACAAAGAACTGCTAAAATCCTATTTATTCTTTTCTAGTTCATATGCTTTAGTGATAATGATCAAACTCTGTATTTGATCTCAACTTTCTGTAAATCAAACTTCCATACATAAACCTTGTTTACTAAATCAAACATTCCTAATGATCCTTGAAATGTCACTTTCCAGTAAATTTTCTGAAGCAATGTGTTTTTCCTCATTTGAGTATTTCAGAGACATTAAGCAATAAAGTAAGTTTAGCAACAGTATTAAAACAGAATTACATTCTTTTAAGAAAACAAATATGCACAATAAAGTCTCATTAAGTAAAGCAGCAAATGCATGAAAAATTTTAGGCAGGTAACACTTGACATTCCTTCAAAAGTTTTGAAAGCAGCTTGCTCTTGATGTTTCCCCTTTTCTATTTTGCATTGTCTTCCTCTTTTTAGCTCCATGAGAAGCACCGTGGCCCTGTATACTTATTTTTCTGAATATGTTCAGTGTCAGAACAGCAGTAACAAATACTTCCAAAGACTAACTAGCACTTTTTATATCGGCAGTGCTGAAGTGAAGAAAGGTGGCAGGAAAAGAACTATGTAGCATGGACAGTTGCCTTTCATTGTTCATTTTTAATTAAGGAGAACAAACTTGCAAGCAGCAAGATGTATACCATGCACTTCCAGAAACATTAAGTATCAGTTTATTGACAAAGGATCCTAAACCAACATTGGTATTATTTCTTAGATGACATGATGTCACAAGGACTTTATTATATTTGAACAGTTGTATTAGGACTGTAATATTACAGCCAACAGCAGGCTCACTATGAGGTAGAAGTGTGCCCTGAAGGCCACAAGGGCAAACCCCATCCTGGGGGGCATCAAACACAGCATGACTTGCCCACAGAAAGAGGTGACTGTCCAGCTGTGCTCAGCCTTGGTGTGGCCCCACCTGGAGTACTGTCTGCAGTTTTGGGTCCCACCATTTCAGAAGGATGTTCAGGTCCCTGAATGCATCCAGAGGAGGGCAACAAAACTGGTGACAGGGCTGGAAGCAATGTCCTGTGAGGGGCGGTTGAGGACTTTGGGTTTGTCTAGTTTGGAGAGAAGGAGGCTGAGGGGCGACCCCATTGGTCTCTACGGCTTCCGGAGGAGAGGAAGTGGAAAGGGAGGTGCTGAGCTCTTCTACCTGGGATCCAGTGACAGGACACATGGGAATGGTTCAAAGCTGCATCAGTCACGGGAGGCTCAGACTTGTCACTATGAAACACTTATTTACTGAGAACATAGTCAAACACTGGAACAGGCTTCCTAGAGAGGCAGCCAATGCCTTAAGCCCATCAGTGTTTCAGAGGCATCTGGGCAATTCCCTTAACATGTGTTAAGTTTCGGTCAGCCCTGAAGTGGTCAGGTAGTCAGACTAGATGATCATTGTAGGTCCCTTCCAACTGAATATTCTATTTTAATTCTAGGGTTAGAAGTAATAATGGTGGATCCAAACTGCATAGTAAATTGGACCACACATATTTGAGGCCTAAGTAAGAATGCAAAGCCCATGGCATGCTAAGAACATTTTAGTTATTTCAGAAAAGTCAATGTTGACTTTTATACAGGAGATTTTAAAAAAACCCAGCATTTCTGTTTCAAACAAACAGAAAACTACCTTCCTTCTCAAGACATCAGAAAAATTCCAGTTTCCTTATAGATTAGAAATCTAAGAAGTAATCTTAATGTGCAAAAACACCCCAAAACCCAGTTAGTTGTTTCAACACATATTTGTTAGCCACTGGTGGAATGAGTTACTTTGGAACATTCACGTCACCTTCTAGAAAGCTGACTGCTCTTTGTGATGTATAAAATATTATCTCTTTAATGATATCACAAAATCAATACTGACAAATGCAGATGTCTAGCCAGCCCTCAAGCAAACTAGTTTCCCATATGTAACTTCCATTTATAAGCCACGGAATGGTGGCAACCAAACTTCCTTCAAGTACTTGCCAGCTTCTTTTATATCTGTTATCAGGCTTTACAACCCATCACGTGCTTCACACTGCATGAGGAAAAGCCTATCTTCTATAACTTTAGATATAGATACATATACTGCCTCCCATATGACAGTAGAGGAAGCAGCAGCCTACCGGATTGTTTACTCCCCACCAGCTTTTATTGGTCATTTTATGTATCCCTGGAAACTTTCTCATATGCATTTGTTTTAGGAGCAAAAGGTGCTGAACTATTTGCTGTCCAGCGACATTTTGGTATTGTTGGGTGTCCTGGGTTCAGCTATGATAGAGCTAAATTTTCACCAGAAGGGTAAAGTGGTTTTGGGCAGTCCTGGAACCAGTCTGAAGAACAAAATGCTTTTTATTTCCATTAAGGGCAAATATTTTTCTGAACCAAGGTACTTATAAAAGCTGAGTAAGAGCTGGTACTTAGTCTTAGAAAAATAGAATCAGCAATGAAAAGAATAACACTTTCACTTCCAAATGGGCAAGAAGGTTCCCCCCCCCGCTCAGAAATCTATGCCTGTAGTAAGAATATGTATCTAGCAATATTTCTATTATTAGTTCACACTGACAAGCTCTCCTAACCTTTGTATTGATGTGATAACAAGCAAAAAAGCATGTAAGGCTTCAGTTTCACCAGTAAAATTTTTTGTGTGCTAGGGAAGTCTTTCTACGCAGCTACCCTGGTTATCAGTCATGCAGATGTTTCTAGAGTAATTATGTATTAAACAGCGACATCCAAATCCTTACAAAAAAGCCTTTCCATCAGAATCTTCTCTGATGTCATAGACAATGAATCCATGGATCACTAAACCAAATTTGTTGAGCAAAATAATCAAACCCCATTCTTCCTATGAAAAAAATCACTAAACCTCACACTAATTCATGAAGTACATTACTCTGTATGTACACATCATGCCTCCCACAATGACAACAGCACAGATACTTAAGAAATTATGTTCATTCAGTAACAATTCTGAAAAAGATGGTAACTGAAAGGAACATTTGCAGTCATTTACTTGGTTCATGTTTTAACTATCCAAGTTTTTACTTTTTTTTTTTTTACCTCCAGTGAGGCAACAACCTTTAGCAGCACACAGAATTGTTAGCAACTTAATCAAATATTTCTCATTGTCAGTAAGCGCTACTTAAAAAGAATACCAGAAATGCAGAAAAATGAAGATTAAAGAATTAGGCACTTCCAAGCTAGCAGCTTTAGTAGTTGCATGAGATTGTTTCAGAACTCTGGAAGAGACTGGACAAGCTATATGAAAAAACTACACGGTAATGATGCATGCCATAGCCTGCAGTTAACAAACATCATTTAAAAGAGGTGCAAAACAGAGAGCTGTGAAAACACAAAATAATAAAAGGGTACAGAAGAATGACTTTTAACACTTCTTCATTGAAAGAGTTTCCTTTACTAGCTAGACTAACCTGAATTCCCATTTACACCTGGAAAGATATGCTTCAGAGCCATTTTCTTTTTTTCAAGAGTATTCTGGTCACCTCAAACTTACGTTCTCCACTTTGCACCACTATACAAGCTACATTGGACCTGTAGGTATCTATATGAAGAGTGATTTTTCTTCTACATTTGCTGAACTGAGAATAAACACACTCAGCATCCTAAAGCCTATAGATAACCGTTTAGTTCCACTACAGCTTCGGTTTATGTGCCCATGATAACTACCAGTAACTCCTTCAACGCCCAACTGTGTGTTAAACAGGCTTGCCTTCACTTCTCCAGCCGCTACCCTGCTCTCCGCACACTAAGGGAATTTTGCTGCTAAGACAACTGGTTTATTCCGTTAAAACAGCCCACAGCAGCATCCCCGCGTGAGGACGCCTGGGCACGGCACGCCTCGCCAACAAGCGAGGCTGTTCTCTCCCTCCAGCCTTCTCCTTCCACGAAGGCCGGCAGCAGCGGCGTGCGGGAGGGGGAGGCACCCCACGCCTCTCCGCCGCGGACCGGGGTACCGCGGGGGAGCGGAGCGGAGGCAGCACGAAGGGAGCTTTCCGGTCAGGCGCGGGCGTGCCCCGGGGCTGGCGGTGCCGGGCCGCCCCCACCTCGCTCTCCGCGCCAGCACCGGCGGGTGAGGGCAGGACACTCACTGCCGAGTCCCTTGGCCTGGCTGAGGAGCGCCTCCGAGTCCACCTGCAGCTCCACCTGCTCCGAGCTCCGCACGGCCGGGGCCGGCTCCGCCTCTGCTGCCTCCTCCTCCTCCTCCACGGAGCTGCTCCTCTCCTCGGACGACAGCAGCTTCTCCTCGCCTGCCCGCTCCAGCCCCAACCAGCTGCCCAGGCCGCGTAACATGGCGCAGAAGCGGCGGCGGCCGCGCTCGGCCGTTAACGGCTGCTCCTAACGCCGAGCGGCGAGCAGCTCTGTATGCGGAAGTTCAGGCCACCCGCTTCTTCCGCATACGCCACTTCCGCCCACGGCGGGGAAGGGCGCCGCCGCCGTAGG
>VWZZ01004468.1:255676-303451 GCA_013399095.1 Psophia crepitans | reverse complement strand
AAAAAAAAAGGGGAGGGGGGAGAAAAAGGCTAATTTCAGAAAACTGCTGAATTGTCCACTCAGGTTCAACAAAAGTACTTGAATTTCTGACTCAAGTGAAGCAAGAATCTTCAGTTTTAGCCTCCAAAGAGTGTTGACAGTAACCCTGGAAGCACGTTGCAGATGTTGTCTCTATAATGAACTACAGCACAGGCCCCACAAACCTCGTTAGAAGACTCGGCTTTGTAGCCATGTCTCCAAATACTCGTCTCCTTTTCCCACATATCCAGTCACACTTTTGTCATTCCACTGTAGTCCCATAAACTGAATTTTATGTGAAGTCTTGCCTGTGTTATTAAGTGACAATCATCCTTTCAAGTTAAGTAATTTTCTGATCTTCCCACTGCTAGAAAAAGACCTTATCTTAGACATGGACTCCAAGTCAAGCAGCTGGCTCGAACATGTTCAGAGGAAATAATATTTCAGCAGAATTGAAATCATGTGTGGAAGCTCTATGAACTGCCTCTAAAGTTGACATATGTGCCCCTTATTTCCTCCTTCTCCCTAATAATGCTAATGAGGCTTAGATTTGCTGATGACATTAAAAATTTAAGATAGTAATCAGGAGCTAAATCACACACTCCTTCATCATGCTGCTCTCCCCCGTGGTAGAGAGGTCTGTTGCAGATTCAGAAGGTGTCAAATCTATTCCTTGGATAGTTCTGATATTTTTTCCTTTACTTCTGCAGCTGTTCCTTTCATGTCATTTTAGTTTTATTCCACTTCTCCTGCTCATTCCTCACTGATATAAACTCTGCTTAACATCTGGGAAAGTTCTCCAGACTAGTTCCTGAACCTACAGATACTGGTAAAAGTAATAGTAATAATAATGAAACATTTATTTATATACTACTCCTGTCTTTAAAATACTTGGGACTCTGTGCAAAAATATATGCCACCCAGTCAAAATAAATAGAATAAAAGCATAATAAATATGCAAAATAAAGTACAAACAGGTTTGCAGGGGCTTGGACCCAATGTCACTCAGACACTTTAGCTCAGCATAAATTGCAGCAATGTCTGTATAGCCATTAATTAAGTAAATCTTATTGCAGCAGTTTCTACAATAAAGCTCAGGCTCCTGCATAAACATATGTTTATTTTGTACATAAACATGGACCTAGCTTTAAGTCCATTTGAGCAGTATGTGTTCAATACACCTGCTATTCTGCTGACAAATTTCCATTTCTACCTCTGTGTCTACAAAGAGCAATAATACACTGAGGATAATCAAGCCAATTACTTTAACTGTTGAACTGAGGTGAGATTCTCTGTGGTACTGCACATAAATATATATATATATAAAAAATATATATATATATCTCCCTTGGTATTCACATGAGTCCTGATATATTGATAAACCAATAATATTGGTATAGTGGTATAGTACTGACATACTCATATTAATATCCACTGGCAGACCGGTGCTTTTCTAAACTTCATCAGCAACCTTTGCCTCTCCTATTTACCTCTTTTCGTCTCATATAGTCACTACCCAGTGTGTTCTGTCCTAAGCCGCACAACAAACTTTCTTCTCTCAGTGACAACCCAGTGCTGGCCATCATGCCAAAAATGGTCTTTTGCTGCATTACTTGGTAGACTTGTGTTTTCCTCTGCTGATGTGATTAAATAAATAGTCTGCACTCAGATCTCAGCAAAATCCAGTGGGACTAGATGTCCAAGTCATTGGGATATTTTTTTCAAATATCCACACTACATGATTGTCTTGCTTCAGCATCTGAAAGGCAGTCATCCAACTCATTTCTGAAAGAAACAATGACGAATAATCTACCAAATGTCTTAAAGTCTCCTTTCTGCCTCTGTAGTTTTGTATGGATATTATCCACCCTGGGAAATGTGCTGTTCCTCAACTTCATGACGGCTCATTTTCATTTCAGATTGCAGAGAGCTGTTTTCCTTGGCATTGGGGCTGACTGAATGAATCATCCCCACCATGCACAGCAGGGCTGTCTGGGATGGAGTGACTGAGTGAATCGCTGAAGTGTTCCTTCTTGCTTTCCCCTTCTTTCTTCAAGGCCTTACCATCTTTAGGCTGACAGTGGTTTTAACAATTCATAAGCATGTCTGTCTCACATTTCCTTCATAAGCATGTAGGTGGCATTTAACTCACCCTAATTTTAGCCGTTTAAATGTTAGTCATTTTGCCTTAACTCATCATCTGGTCTTCCTCTAGAGTCAGCACAGAGATGCTGATAGCTTCAGCAGATTCATTGCATCTAAAGGTGTCCAAAACAGTTATGCTGTCTAATTTTAATAACTGCTTCTTGAGTCAGTTTGAATCTGTTGAATTATTCAAAGCCTAATAGGATTTGAATCTGTTGAAGTCAGTCTGGAGAAGAGAAAGCTCCAAGGAGACCTAACTGAAGTCTTCCAGTACGTAAAGGGGCCTAGAGGAAAGCTGGAGAGGGGCTGTTTATCAGGGAATGTAGTAATAGGACAAGGGGGAATGGGTTTAAAGTAACAGAAGGGAGATTTAGATTAGATGTTAGGAAGAAATTCTTCCCTGTGAGGGCGGTGAGGCCCTGGCACAGGGTGCCCAAAGAAGCTGTGGCTGCCCCTGGATCCCTGGCAGTGTTCAAGGCCAGGTTGGATGGGGCTTTGGGCACCCTGGTCTAGTGGAGGGTGTCCCTGCCCATGGCAGGGGTTTGGAACTAGATGGGCTTTGAGGTCCCTTCCAACTGAAACCATTCTATGATTTTATGATTCTATGATTCTATGAAATGAAAGGTAATAACAGCATAGTTCACGATGCACAGTGGTTTTAATTCTTCTCTTTCATATCATTGAAATGTGCTTAGTAACCATATATGGGTGTTGTATGATTCTCAACTTGATAAATTCCTCTAGGTGAGGGTGTAAAAACTACATATTTCAGGAAGATTAAGTATGGAGGCAGATGGTCAAAAAAAGAGATACTGTGGCGATTTTTAAAATTCCAAACTGATGCTGGTTTTGAAATCTTCAAAAGGAGTTCACATCCTCTAGGTGCTAACCTCTTCTGTTCCAGTAAAAATTAATGACAGAATATTGTTAGAATGTGAAACCACTTACAGCCACGTAGAAGTGTCTTCTTGCAGTATAAATTTCTACATGATAGAAAATAAACTTTATTTTTATTTTAGTACTCAGTTACTGTCATGAAAAACTGCCATCTTCATGGGAAAAGATAAGGCTTAATGTAAGAATCAGGCAGGAGGATTGAATATGGTGCTGACCAGTTGCCTTTTACAAACCAAGTAAAAGATTTGTGAAAGCCACTGGACTCTCTGAATTGAAGTCAGTAAGCTTTGTGTGGTGCTTAGAGGCAGCCAGTAAAAGGAACAAACCCACCGCAGCTCAGTCCAGTGGCTCACGGCATTCTGAAGCAGAACTTGTCTTTGAGGAATGGGGAATATCACAGCCATAACTGGTGGAAGTACATTTCAAACATTTTTTTCTAAATTCACATTTGAGAATTCAGTTTTGAAACTCAAAACCTGATTGCAAATTGAGATTGGGAAAGAGCTGGGTAAAATCACAAGAAAATAATAAAGCCTATTTTTAAAACTTCTGAATTACACTGGAATGATGAAATTGCTGGGTGGTTCCACAACTAGTTGAATGACATTATCCTGGAGGATATATGCAGCAGCTTAGTGGTTATGATGGAAGAAGCTGGCAAATAAATAGAAAATGTCCTGCCATTTAAAAAAAATAATAAATTCCTTTCTTTCTATTTAAGCTTGTGTCCGTTAGTTTATGATTCAAGAAAGGAAACAATATTGACAGAAGAATACAAAATCTCTGAACCTTTCACAGTTCGGAGTTCTGAGCTGGAAGGAAAGAAGCTGAGCTCCAGACATACAAAGAAATGCTGGGAATTTTGAGATGGTAACAGGAATTCAGACTGCATATACTAAAGTTAGGCTTTTAAACCTCTCTAATAAATATGGATCAAGGCTCCATCTCATACAGTCCATACACTTTGTGCTTTGTGTGCGAGTTAATATTATATGACATGAAAGAGTGTGTTATTAACGCTTGACCCACTGAAAATGCCAAAAGAACAACTGTGCTGAAGTGCCAGTTTAATGTGATCCCCTCTCTGTGGAAGGAAAGCAGCAGAAGCCTCTCTCCACCTCATTAACATCTCTCTTTGGATTGACTGCCATCAAATGAGATATTTCACAGTAGGCATGACTAGGCCAAACCCACTTTAATTTAGAGGAAGTTTTCCGACCTACGGGAATGTAGACATATATATCAACAATTCTTTGCATTCTGGTTTGGAGTATGCTTGATATAAGCCTTCTGGTGTTCTGCATTTGCTATACCTGTAGATAAAGACCCCAAAAACTTACCCAAAGCTGGTAGGCCAGTAGTCTTTCCACTCACATATTCTCTCAGCAGTCACTGGTGGATGCCTAGGGAAGAATTTAAAGACAGGATGAAAACGGAGTGCCGCTTCTATAAAGAGTTCTTTTAAAGCACCCTTTTAAACTCCAGTTTTTGTTGCTTACAAACTTCTTGCGCAGGAGAAAATGTATTCAAATTTATTAGCCTTTGACTGAATTTTCTTTATGAATTTTTTAGCTGCCTTTTGAATGTGTTTTCCTTCAAGGACCTCACCATTTACAATTTTATTGCCTCGCTTCTGCCTGAGCACGAAGCTTTTAGTCTTCATCATTAAAGCATGTATAATCCTGCGCTCTGTGCTTCTCTGCACCTTTGGTCTCCTGCAATGTTCAGTTTAAATTTTTCCCCTTAGTCCCATTTTGGTTTACAAAAAACCTCTATCCAATGCTTTACCTTCTAACAGATTACTTAGTTCCTGAAAAATCTGAACAACTCTTCCCTGTGCTACTTTCTCAGTACTATCATAAACTTTTGCACATTTCTGCCTGGTCATGTGGAGGGTCCTTCATCATCCACCACTACCACGAATGCACTGGGTCTTCACTTTCCAGCAGCTTCAGTCTTTTCTCCAGCAGCTGGTGAGTGCTGATACTCACTCCTGATGACACCTGGCACAAGGGAATCATCAGTGGAGCTCTTGTGATCTACACCAGGCAAAAGCCTACCCAGCACAAGCTTTTAACAACCTTTCCTTCAATGTCTTTTCACACACAGGTACAACCACAGCTTCTTCGTTGAAAGGTAGGGACTAAGTTGTTTAATTTTTTATTTAATTTTCTGTTATTGATTAGACATTTCTGAAAATGTGTGGGTACTCCTACACTAGTAAGTTCTTGATAGCTATTATTATGGCAATCAAAAAATCTATATAAATCATATTGATTAAGGATAGTTTTAGTTTGCTAAATGTTTATTCTTACTATAAAGGAACTGATACCTAATTTTTTATATACATCCTTTTATATTTTATAGGTCTGCTTAGGGTGTACACTTGGATAATAGTTGTTCATTTAATGTAGGAATAAACAGCAATATTGTTAAAGTGAAGTTCTACCACTGAAATTCAGAGTTGAACCTAATTCTTCCACTCGGCTGTAAAGAACAGATTCACTCTGGCAACGAAACGATCTGATCAAACGAGGTTACATGCATGTGTGCAAAAAGCAAAGAAAAGCTAAGCATGACACAGAGATGCATCTGTCTAGATGTCAGGATTTTGTGTGCTTATCTGATAGCAATGTATTGGCATAAGTAGAAGATTATATATTTTATTATAGTATTTTATTGTCTACAGAGCCAATGAGTGCTTAGCTTCCTCTGTTCCTCTCCCCCCAAAATGTGTTCTATTATATGGAAAGAACAGTAAATATATAGATGCATTATACAATCCATGAATTCAGTACAAATTGAACTGACAGACTGCAGTTACAGTACAGATGTTCTCTTTATTGGCTTGAAGTAAAGGCAGTACTTTGAATTTTAAAATATAAATGTGCAATTTTCATTTGGAACCTATACAGAAACAGGTAAATGGGTGCACATGGAAATTACTTTTAAAAGCATTTCTATTTGCAAAATCCCTATATACAGAGCACATGCCCAGAACTCTGGTTGCTTTCCATTTCAAATTGACTATAAAGTTGGAAGTATTTCCATAATTTTAAATTGCCCACATAACACAAGAGGGATTGGAATTACAGTTGCTCCTCAAATTTGTTTTTATAAGCACCTGAATTTGGAACTGATTCAAATGGCATTTTAATATGTGCTGGGTCAGGCCATACTGATTTAATTTATAAAATGTATTTATCAAGAAAATGGGAAATTTATGGAAGTGGAAAATATAATAAAATATGAATCTAGATGGCAGAAATGCACCCACAGAACATAGCTGTGAAGCCAGTCAACGTTAAAGGGCAAAATATAGGATTTTGTGGGCTATTGGTACAATGATTGTGAAAAAGCTCAAGAAAGCATGTGTCTCTCTTCTGAAACACACAAACCCGTGTCAAGTAACCTTTTGAGTAACTGACAAGCTGAAAAGCATTTTTGCTGAGCGCACAAGTCATGAGCTGATCAATAGTGTACACAAAT
The DNA here is from genome assembly GCA_013399095.1 of Psophia crepitans. Taxonomy (NCBI): domain Eukaryota; kingdom Metazoa; phylum Chordata; class Aves; order Gruiformes; family Psophiidae; genus Psophia; species Psophia crepitans. Next base: position 296,902 of record VWZZ01004468.1, on the reverse strand, counting down.
GTCAGCAAATCGTAATTTGACTCACACCGTTTGAAATTGATAAAGACTCAGCACATTACTAACATTTAATCATTGGAGAGCATCATTGATTTCAGTGCTTTATGTACTTATGTGTTGCTCATGTACTTAAAGAACTTGCTGGATTTTTTCAAAAGTAATAGTAAGTTATATGAAAGAATCTGATTCTTTATTTCCTCATAATATTGAGGAAAAAAATGCAATATTTAACATTAATTCGTGTGTGCATTTTATATAGAACAGCATAATTAATCTGTTTGTAGAACACAGAAGGTGAAACTAGAACTCAAGTGATCTATTTAGGATGCTCAGTTCATAAGGAAATATGATGAGATAAAATGTGTGTTACCTCTTCTTCCAAAAAGTATAATGCACTGGTATAACGGTGTGTTTTCAGGACTCAGATTTTCCATCTTGTCTGAAAGCTAGACCCGCCAGCAGGATGCCTCCTGGATTTTGTGTGTTCCTAAGGAAGGTGCCATGCAATGAGCAATGAGGAAAACTGCCACCCACTGAATTGCCAGCAGTACTTGCTGTAGCACCTGTAGGGACCTTGGAATTTTTCCAGCCAAGCTGAGCCCCAGCACCGTGTCAGTGTGCTTGTGGAAACAAGGCTGCAAAGCTTCAGGCTACCTGGATAAAAGTAAAATCAGCAATTGTAAGGTTCTGGTTGTATGAGTTTATTTATAGACTAACATAAACTTCAATTAAAAGCTCCATGAATGCTGAAAGCAATATTAAAATAGTGAAATTATGATTATAAGCTGCTGAATTTTCTATATGCCTAATTATTAAAAAAAACTCCAAACCCTTCTATTAAAGCAAAGCAGGTATTTCAACCAGTAAAACAGCGCATTAAATCATAGATTAAGAAATTGCCAGAGCAGGACGAATAACTACTTGAAAAAAAATGAAAAGCTGAAAGAAACCAACCAAGCAAGACCCAAACAAAATCCAAATTAAAGAATAAAAACTCCTTTCAGGTACACGGGTGCCTAACAGAGGGTTTTTCTGAAACCTTGCACTGTGATTAGAGAGACGCATGGAAGCAGAATAAATCAGTGTGGTTCAGTTCCCAGCAGCTCCATTAACCAAGTTCTTTAGGGTCTTACCACCTTTCTGTGATTTAAAAATGTATTCTTTTAATAGGTACATAGATTAACAGCGATAGTGGTGTGTTGTGGAGATGTTGGGTATGGAGACATAATGTCAAGCTATTAAGGCAGGGAAATGTTTGGGAAGGAGCTGGAGTGACAAATAGAGGTACTCAGTATAATGCAGTATAATAAATCATTAATATAATGAATCATCATTGATAATGAATCATTGTGGCAATAGCATGTGATGTGTGCTATCAGAGGGTGCAAACTCGTGAGAGGCAAATTCTGATGTCTCGTTCATCATGTAAATATGCCAAGACTTAAAATGTGTTTATCTACAGAAATCCCATCATTATATCTTGTGACAGATACGTTACAAGATAGAAATAAAGGACCCTTCCCCAGCACACATAAAGAGATAGAGTGCTTTTATCACTCAGGGCCACCAGGCACTAGTGCAAGTATGGACGCACTTGAACAGAGATGAGCGTGTGTTACTCAGTGTAATTATGTCTAAAAATACTTGTTCTTAGTAAACACCATCTAAAAATAATAGTATTCTCAGATTATTTTGGAGTGTTTCTTCAAGAATGAAGCCAGTACAAAGGATTTTCTGAAAAACTTCTCCTTTTAAAATAACATTAATAACTCTGTAAAAAGTGGAATGTTGTTACTTTGGGTTGTTTTTCTCTTTTTTTTTTTTTTTCTGGGCTTTTTGTTTTTAGAAAGACCAAATTTAAGGACAAAGTGTCCAATATTCTTATAATTTTTATTTTGGATAATATCAGGGCACATTCTTGTTCAAAAAAGCTCGGTTGGAAAGTGTACGCCAGGGAAATAATGTTACTGGCCAGTTTTCCTGAGACAACAAACATACGAACAAGCTTTGCTAGTGGTTGCTGCTTTGTAAAGTTTTTACTGCGGATCCATACGCTTAGGGTCCCGAAGCATCCCTATCATGGCAGACTGATTTTCAGAGGAGTTCAACCTTTACTGATGCAGCAAGGAGGTTTTCAGAGGTGCTCAACGTCCTGTGTGCTCTCTGAGGAAGACACTCAGAGCACAACTGATCTGCGGGAACGCTGCAGATTCACTGATTTATAACTGTTCTGGTTTCTCTGTGAACTATTTCAAGGAGAAAAATGGAGGGGGCAAAGTGGAAGAAGAAAGAGGGATAACTATTGCTTTTGGATGCAGTGTTACTGGTGACACAGTGTGTTCTGTTCAGAGAAAACTGCGGGAGATTACTCTGCTTCCCTTCAAACATTTTGAATATATTCTAACTGTAAAAACAGATCTCTACTTCTGACATTTTCCCCTCCTCTGGTAAAATAAATGTTATTTGACTTGGCACATTGGTCATTTACTTGTAAATGTCTCTATCCTGTTTAGATACTAGCAGACAGCTTATGTTTGAGTAAAAGGTCTTTAGGAAAAAAAAAAAAAAAGAAAAAAAAAGTGGTAGAAGAAAGGAAAGAAATAAGTAAAAAAACAATAAGATGACAATTTTTATGCCTTCATTACTGATTGTCAGTGACTGACTGCTACACGAAACAGCTTTGTATGTCTGTGTGTACAAATTAATAAATTTTTCAATATTGAAAGCATAACAAAACAATGTGTGTGTGTCTATACATACACACGCATTTGGTTATATGTACCTAAACATAGGTGTCGATGTATGCATACGTAAGCACAGATCCAAAACACACATATTTTGCAGTTTACTTATAAGCAAATCTTTTTTCTCTCCATCCACTTTATATCACCTTGCCAGAGGCAACCCATGCTCTTTCTTCAAGATTAAGTTTGGAACTTGAAAATATTGAGACTTTTCTACTTCTGACGCTGACAGGATTTCTACAAGCCCATGACATTTCACCTCACCCATACAACACAACAGCCCTGACATTTTGTGGGCATTTATGCCTCCCCAAATTTTGTACGTGTGAATACTTCCCCTGAAACAGCTATGGTCAGTATGGGCACATGACTTCTGCACAGATTTAAGCATGTAGGAATGTGGCAGAAAGATCCTGAAGTTGGATGTGACTTTTTTGTTCTCTTTTAATTGTTTAAATTTTCATCAGAGTTGGAGGGATGAATTTTTCATGATGAATTTTTCTTTTGTTCTGAGTTGCTATGGAATTTAAAATTACAGTTGAAAATCTATTTGAGAGAGAGGAATTGAGGAAAAAAACCTCTCACAATATATGCAATTCTAATAGGCTGAAAAGCTACAGAGTAACTTAAAATCAAAACAAAATAAAAGTTGGATGGATTTTTAAGGAAGGCATTATGTATTCCAGGATTGTGATAGTGGAACACTCGGAAAAGGCATTTAATCCTGCAAACTATTATTCTGACTTAACTTTACTCATTTAAGTATTCCCTGAATGGGCAATGCTACTTAAGTAGACAATTCTAGCAGTGTATTCAGACTGCTTGTATTAATAAAGAGAGTCATGACCAAAATTTAGGGAGAAAAAAATGTAATCTGGATTGCCAGCTATCCCAAGGACATTTACCTTTCCTTGTTGTCTGAAGTCTGATGAGTGTGCACCATCACCGCTGCTTGTCTCCACAATGAGATGGAGGAGTTCAAGGCAAAACTGAGTATGCAATGAAAAATCCATAGGAAGAGGAGAAATTGATTTTACTAGTATTTCACATAATGTAGATTATTTTTTTTTAAGATGTAGAAGTAAAATAACAGACTAATTATTCGGTATATTCACTTATGTGAGCTGAAAGTCAAGGGACTGCCAAAGGCTCAGTTGGGTGTGGAGTTCAAACAGGTTCAAGTGATATTAGAGCAGTTTTGAGGCATGAAAGAATTTAACAGTAAAGAGGGATTGTACGAGCTTTGGGAGACTCAAAACGCAATCACACTTACATTTTTGTGGAGGAAGGAAAAATAGTTCACTGTAGTTTAGGTCAGCCTCTTTTTTATTTCATTTTAAACCTTTATTTTTACAATTTCATGATTTATTTTTCCAGGTGTTTGCAAAATTCCTGCTTAAATACAGATGATATAGAAACCAATGGCAGCTTTTGAAAGGAGGCATTGACATAAGGCCTTGCCACTACGATATTATGTTCTCTAATCAGAGAAAAAATGAAAAAAAGATTAATTTCCCTGTGCTTTTTCACATGATGGCTCCCCAAAATTTTGATTATTAAAAGTCTATGATACTCACACAGAGGTCACGTGTATCTAATCTAAAGATAAACTGAAATCAGGACCCTAAACCCAGACAGTTTTGCTCCATCTTTCTGCCTCTGCAGTCCATTATTACTTGACCTGGTCAAAAGTCATGGGCTATGACCAGGAGGGATTTCCTGTGGGACTTCTTGATATTTAGAACTAAGTTTCCTGACATTCTTTACCCCATTATAAGCTCATGATCAACATTACCCTTTTTGATTTGACAGGGCCCTCCCTCCTCGTTAAAGGAAGTCTTTGGAGGGACCACTCCTTGCAACGTGCATCAGTATTGCTGAGCTTGACAGAAAACCCAGAGCTTGCTACGAGTTGTAGAATCTCTGATGTCTTGGTGGATTGAAATAATGCTTGCAAAGATGAAATAGTTGATGGCCTACATTTTCCCTGAATCTTGGTAGGGGAGGATAATCAGCAATATCTGATCATCTTGAACGACATCAGCTTTTTACAGATTGTTTTGGGATGGAATGTATGTGTGTCCCTCTTTTTTTTCCCCTGAAAAAAAAAGGTAACAGAAATTTAAGACAGAATCCACTGCCTATGCACCACTTTTCTGTAAAGTTTACGTATTCACAATTTTTTTTAGATCCTTTTAAAATATTTTCTGTCAGTATCTGCTCTTGCTCAGTTTCTCATAAAAGCGTATGTTTTGAGGAAGACCTTTTCAATGACCAGGAGATGTTAACTAAGCTTGAAAAGACAATGTTGTTTGCTCTCATAAACTTTGAGAAATACGATACATGCACTCAGATTCCCTTTGACATGATTGATTCAGTTTCTAGACACTATAAATGAGATTCTGACATGCCAAAAAAGTACAAGACATCAGTATTATCTTGGAACACCCAGACAGTTGACTATAGTTCATGGATCATTATAAGCAAGAGTATAGACGTGTATTTTAAATTTCTGCTTGCCCTGTTTTTTGACTGGGATAGAGCTTATTTTCACAAGAAGCTGGGAGGCGACAGAGCTAGGACAGCTGACCCAAACTAGCCGAAGGCATATTCTATACCATGATGCCATCTCAGTATATAAAGGAGGCGGGGGGATCTGGCTGGAGAGGAGTAGTCACTGCTTAGGGATGAGCATCAGGTCCCGGGTGATGAGCAAATTGCATTTGTGTATCACCCACATTGTATATTAAGTATTGTTCTTGTTATTTTCTTTTTCCTTTGCTGTCCTAGTAAACTGTCCTTATTTCAACCCATGAGTTTTACCATTTTCTTCTGATTCTCCTCCCCATCCCACCAAATGCAGGGGAGGGGTGAGTGAGCAGCCACGTGGTGCTCAGCTACCGGCTGGAGCTAAACCACTACACTACTAAACGCATGCTGTTAGTAATTAAGAACTGGAGGTGCATAACATTTCTATTCAGTGATCTCTGCTTAATTATCTGCTCGTAGTATCCCATATGTTTGTTTTAAATTAGATACATTTGTTTTAATTAGACATTTTGTTCCACTTAGAAAAAATATACACTAAAAAATTATGCATAAGCACAATTCTTTTTATGCTAAAATGCATGAGCTTCACGTATATATGTCACACTAGATGAAAGATAAAATCACTTTCTTTTAAAAAATAAAATTACTTTATTTTAAAAAATATTGACCTGGAACAAACCATATTTAGCTGGGGGGTAGTTTATTCATTTTTTTCCAGTAATTTATGAAAATAAAATCAAGCACAAACAAAGGTAATTTGTTTTATTTCTTACTTGGACCTGTAAAAGTATATATGCAGTTGCTACTCCAGCACAATGTAGTGCTACCAGAGAGAAAGAAGTACTTTTTTGTTTGGTTGGTTTTGTCAATTTGCAAAATACTTTGCCACTCGATGACATTTTAGACTGAGGGGGAGGAGTTTTTTTCAGTTACATGCATGGATAAAGCAAATATCTGAAAGCTGAGCTCATGTGCTTCTTATAAGAAAAGATTATTGAAATTGCTTAAGGAACAAGATTCATAGTGTACAAATTCACTTAAAGTTACCCAGACCGACAGTAGTTTTTCCCAGTTAAGTGCCCAAACCACTCAGCTCGGCCCACGTCCTCTCCACCCCTTTGGTGAAGCAGGACCACTGCAGCATCTGCTGGAGACATAAGGATCCTGGGGCTGGAGGCATCATGAACCTCTTCTACCACTTACTGGTTAGAACCCTCAGCTAAGAGAAGCAGACCACATATGGGTTCCTGCTCCTGATATGGGTTTTATACCCAAGAGTATATGGTCATAGTCCCCATCAACAAAGAAGAGAATATTAAGATGAAAAGCGGACTCCAGACCTGCCCCTTCTTCAGTGCACCCCCCTCTCCACTTTTCCCTTTAAATAAAACAAAGTCATAACTGAAGCATTTTCACAGGACATTTTTATTTTGATGGAGCAGTGTCTTCTGACAGAAAGCTGTTCAACTGGAGAATTTTGTCCCTACCATCTGTGGTGAAGAGCAAGTTGCTATATCAACACAGAGATACAATCAGGAATGGAATAGAAAAGACCTAGCAGACTACAGGGCCCTGATGTTATAATGTTGTTCTAACCTTTTCATGTTTGTAAGCAATACTGAATTTAGTGTACTTCAGGGAATGCCTGATTGCAGAAATCCAGGGCTGAGATCCTGTCTTACAGATGCTACAGAATGACTCATAAAACTGTGAAATAAAACAAGGAGAGAAAGAGTTAAACGGCACACACTGTGATCTCAGCTTTGAGCCTCTCTGTATCTTGTTAAAGTTAAAAAAATAAGCACACAATTGCAGAGAACAGCTGATGGCCAATCAAGTTTTAAAGCCTGATAGGCTCTGCAATCTGGTCCTAGAAACACATTTGGATACACATTGCACTTCTTAGTCTGGCTACAGACACTGGTGGCAGGAATGTGAATGAAATTAAGGAATTTAGAAAACAAGGAAGGAAGAAGTCCTTTGCAGTGGAAGGTATACATAGTTTTACAGAATATTTTCTTGCAGGGAAGCCAAAAAAACGTACTTGCTTATCAACTGGAAGCTGAAATAATCAAAAGATTCTAAGGGAATTATTAGATGCACTGTTGATATTTTATTCTGAAGGAAGGCTGAATACTGCTTCCCTTAAGTTCTTGGAAAATATTGGGATTTATTTCCAATTGTTCTACTGCAGCACAACTTATTTAATGTATGGAGAGCAGTCAGTGAGAAAATCAGTTATGGTCATGTCACCTAGCAAGGAGCAATGCAAGGTAATTCCAAAAATTTATTCCATAAACAGTCTCAAGCCCAAGCAACATATAATAATAAACACATCCTAATAAAAAAGATAGAATTTCAATCTGATAGAAATAGCTTCTAATGGAATATTTTAAAAGATATATTCAAAAGACGTTTGAAATCCCAGAGCTATGGAAAGCAATGGCAACAATCCCATTGGCTTTATTACATCTACAGTTTCAATGCAATTTTTTTAAACCAGAGGCCAAGTAAATGAGAAAACTTAACTCTCATGGTCACAGGCCCCTTTTTCAAGTGGTTGATTATTTGCTAAACCTAAACTTCTTCAATGGTTTCTTCAGACATACGGTATGTAATATATATTTCAAGAATACATGTGACTTGGATAGATAACATTTTCAGTATAAAGAAATTAATCAGAATTCAGAGTCAATTGAGCTGAAACTTTTTCACTGAGACTGAAGAAAATTAAGATCAGCCATGTGTTTGTATTGCTACATTTACTATGTTTGGCTCAGGGGGAGTGTTTTTACAAGCTTCACAGCCTATCCAAAACCAGAAATACTGAAAATCTCTCCAAGAAGTTTCTCTAAATGTCACAACATTTTCCGTACAATTTCAGGAGAACTGAGTAATTTGATCTTTAAAAAATTAGTGGAATTCTTGTAGGAAATAATTCTGACTAAGTCTTCTGCTGCTATAAATTAACTTATCTGCACGGATTTTGTTGACATTTTACCTCTTTGCATCAGTACATTCCTAAATCTCTTTTTAAATTTTGCTTAATTTGCACAGGATTTACCTTTTCCTCATAGGCTCATGAGACAAAGGACCTGAAAGCATATTCAAGAAAGATTATGTTTCTTGTTAAAAAAGTAAAGAACAGTTCACAATGCAACTTCATTGTGAAATATCCAATTTTTAAAGGAAAATTGTAAACAAAATGATCAACTGGTTGTCTACAGTGTATTTGTTTCTATTATTGTGGTACTAGGAAAAGACTCAGATAAAGACTTCTTGTTAAAACAATTCTGTTTTCAATAACTAACCATAAAAATTTTGTGGTCTGAATAATCTTTTATTTATTTGTGGTGGTTTACCCCAGCCAGCAGCTGAGCATCACATGGCTGCTCACTCACTCCTGCACAACCTCCCTGCTGGTAGGATGGGGATAAGAATCAGAAGAAAAAGGTAAAACTCATGGGCTGAGATAAGGACAGTTTACTCGGACAGCAAAGGAAGAGGAAAATAACAGCAACAGTACTTACAATATACAAAGTGTATGATACACAAATGCAGTTTGCTTACCGCCTGGGACCTGACACTTAGCCCATCCTGAGTCGCAACTTGTCCTTCTCTGCCAACCCCCTCTACATGCTGAGCATGACTTCGTATGGTATAGAATACGCCTTTGGCTGGTTTGGGTCAGCTGCCTTGCCTGTGTCCCCTCCCAGCTTCTAGTGAAAATTAACTCTGTCACAGCCAAAACCTAGGACATTATTGGATGTTGCTCTGTCAGTTAGCAAAAGAACAGGAAATAGCCAACAAGCAATCACGGACAGTACAGTTGTGTTGACACTCACTGCACAGCTTCACTTCTACTGAGAATAGAGGGAAATATGAAAGAGATTTACAAGTCTCACCTAGACATGGTCTGAAATAAAATGCCTTATGCATGGCATAGCAAAAAACACCCAGGATCATAGCAACTTCCTATGGAGACACTTGTAAAGACAACAGGACCACAACCATGATTTCTGCTGAGTTCTAACCTTTCATATTAGTATTGGTTCATCAATAAGACCTCCTGGGAGAGAATTATACTTATTAACTGGAAGTTCACACTTTTAATATGTGCAACATGTTTTTCTCACCAGGTTTTGAAGTGCCACTGTGATTGAGTTTTAGTTCAAAACTGTAGAGAATGATCTTTTACATATAACTGCACTTTCACTTTGAGTTTGTTGATGTGGGCTACTTTTATGTTTTTCCTGCAATTAATTAATTAATGCTCTTCTATCACAGTTTATTTTAGTTTAAAAAAAGTAACAAAACTGTAGTTGTAGGCTTTTGGGTGTGGTATGCAGAGCACCAAGGATAATGAATCTTGTATCATCCCAAGGACTTTTGAACTGCAGGTGGTCTTACATAGGTGGAGTTCACCATCTGAGGAAAGAAGCTAATTTAATTAGGTGTAATAACAGATGGTGAAAGTTCCTGTTTGCTTCCTCCTTGCACTAAAGCTTGTATAATCAGGGCTTAAACTTTTCATTGTTTATAATGGGCTTTAGCACAAAAGTGAAACTAGTAGTAAAACATGTGACCTCTAAGGAGGGAATTAGTTTATTCAACCTTAAGAGGTCTAAAAATACCTGATGAGATGATGTACAGAATCTTAGAGGTGCACACTGGAAGGATGAGAGACAATGACTACAAGTTGCAAAACAGAAATTCTTCTTAGATGTTAAATTTTATTTCATTTCATTTAATTTAATTTCATTTCATTTTTTACCAGGACGATGTTAAAACACTGGGAAAAGAGCTCAGGATGTTCTGCAGAATCTGTATGTTGAGATATTCAACACTTAACTGGACAAGGTACTAAGCACCTGTTTTAACTAGACTTTCTTTGATCAAGAGGTTGGATCAAATGAACTCTGGAGGTTTCTTTTGACCTAACACGGCTCTATGATTCAGACTCATCTCTATATTCTAGTATTAAGGGAATTCATTTGCTATACCAAGAACAAGAACTTACATATTTCATTTTTTGTCTCTAAAAATATTTTTGAATTGTTATTCTTTTAATCATGATTAGACAGAAATGAATGGTCAACTTTGTTTCTGTTCAGAAGCGTGTATTTTTTCAATTTACCAGTTTTGAGGGTTGAAAATGGTGGCCAGAGTAATATGCTGGCTTCCAGCTTCCTATAAGCAAATACAGAATCCAGGACATGTTTCTCTGCAATATTGCTTTAAAGCAAATGTCTGGAAAAAAGGTGTTTTATAACCACTGGAAAAATTACAGTAATACATTTTGGGTTTGTGATAAGCATTACTTGTTCATTAAAGAGAATCAAGTTTAAATCCTTCAGGAAATGCTGTGGAGCTGTATATTTTTTAAATATCCCTTAATAAAACCACAGAAATGTTCTATATTTCACAAAATATTTATTGCATGCCATTCACTGAAAACAACACCATCAAAGCTGTGGGAAAGAGGTATATGAGAATCCTAACAGTGTTATGAAATTATTTTGCTTGCAAGGTATCCATTTCCAAATCTACCATAACATAACAAAATGTGGACAGCAAATCTATCAAATGTGAATCTGTGATTCAAAATCTTGCTTTTCATTCTAGACATTTAATTTATAAAGAGCGGGAGTAAAAGGATATGAATAACTCCAGTTGCTTAAAATTCTTGTTGAACACATCTATGCATTATCAGATATATGATACAGCCAAGTGTTTGCTTTTGTCTTTTATTATTTTAGCTTAGAAAATATGTGAAAATGTTTTATGGGACTAAAAATTAAAACCAAGCTAAATGTCTGGAACATTACTGTTACCACAGACCTCTGGTAAGTGGCATTAATTACTGAAAGGACCATTGAAATTTCCTACATTTTTCAAGCTGTGAGTAGCAGTGTCTGCTCTTCAGAAAATATTGTTTTATAATGTGCGTTATTTTCTCTTAAAGACTCTAGTCCCAGAATCAGTTTACTATACAAGAATGCTAATGCATAGCTATTTATTTGTCACTCTTGCCTTTATAATGGTGAGGAAAAAATAAAAAATATGAATTTTAAGATACACAAAGCATAACATAAAAACCAGTACCTCAAAGGTTTTCCCACAATTTCTAGTCTAACTAGTATTTTGGAACTTTTCTATGTATAAAATTCAGATTTGGATACATATGTCAAGGTTCTGTAAAATATTTGATGGTTCTTATAAGGTCCAGAACTTCAGGTCATTTAGAGAAACCAACAGTACTCTGACAATGCCTTTCATGCCAAATGAATCTTGTCTTTTTTTATAGGAAGGCATTACTATTTGATTTTGAAAAGACAGATTAGCATTTGATGTTCAAACTACTGGTTTTGCTGAATAACTTAACAAACATAATTATGATAATCCTAATTGAAATTTATAAAATGAAATTACAGAAATCTAGAGATGCAAATACACACTAAATCATATATTTCAATGAATTTTGTAACTGTCCAATCTAATCATGCAGCTTAACCCTTTGCTTCCTGTGCTCTTTTCTGCTAATTTTGACATAAAGGAGGCAGTGAATATTTCAGTCTTATCTACAACATTCAGTCTTTGTTCACTTTCTGTGAGTAGTGGACAAACATTTTCTTTTGCCTGAATTCTGAGGCATCTGCCCAACCTTTATAACTTGCCTTTTCATGTCTCTTAAACTGACTGTGAATCTCTGCCTTCCTGATTTTACTATTCATGTTTTCTCCCTTCTTTATGCCCTTTCTTAGCAGTGAATCCTTAGTTCCATTTTTCTTTGTAATTTTCTCATACTTAAAAGCTCAGCTGACCCATATAACCATCCTGGTCATTAGCATACTTTCTGTGGTGTGGCAACAAGGCAGGCTAGGACTAGAGGAAATAAAAACAATGATCAGTGCTGGCTCTAAGGTTTGAGGATTTTGATATTTTTCGGTTTATAACAGTCTCCAGGGACATATTCACTGGGTTGGATCTCCTGATTATACAGCCCCGTCCATTTGCTCCCCATGCTTAATCTCTGTGTACAAGGTGAAGGGTATAGAGTCCTACTATACCAGGTCTAAGGCACTCAGCAATGGGGAATCTTCACATGCTTTGTAATATAGATGAGAGACAAGATTTTTGGTGTATTGCTGATGGTCTCTTGAGACCTTTAAAAGTAATTTCATTGTCCATCAGTCCAACAAAGAAAGACATGATGGTAAAGTCAAGTTTCTGGTCTCATAAATATTGCCTTTCTGAAAACCACCAGTGGTAGGAAAAGTACAACATTGCCATCTACATTTGAACACTCATGAAACAGTCATCTTTATCCAGCCTATAGTTCAATTCCTTCATCTCCTCCACTGCATCAGAGTTCCCTTGGTGATTTTTTTTTCTATAGCTGGGTCATCTTTACACATTGGAAAGACTTCAATGGGTGCAATATCATGTCCTTCAAGATTTACGTTTTAAATAGTTTAAGATTAAAAGAAACCTATTCAACTAACTATTTAATTGAAGACAAGCGATTTTGAGCACAGCAGGCAGTGTGGGAGGGTAAAAGACTGTGCAGAGGAGTAAGTGATGTTGGGAACTTCTCTGTGCTTTTCATAGCTCTGCTTAGCATAAGAATAACTGAGGTGGAAGAAAAAGAAAACATGTGGTATATTGGATGCTTTCCAGACAAATGAAGAAAAAGTCTGAAACAGTTTGATTGGAATTAGCGGAAACACATCAAGTCTAAAGTTGTAAAAGAATATGATCCTGACTGGGAAGCATATGTTTGAGGGGTTTATCTTGAGGAGGAGAAATATAGCTTGAAACTCGCTGGCCCAGATTCCTCTTGCATAGTTATTTATACCTGTGTGCAAGTGAAATAAAACACTGCTATCAACTCCAGGGAGTCACACTGATAAACAGAGACTGCTGATCAGGCTCTTTGTTGGTCTGCTAAAAGCATCCATGAACCCTAAACTCTGATCCTTATGGTGTTTAAAGCCTTCTCCAGATAGATCAATAAAGATAGCAATTACTGAAGCTCGTCTTCCTAGCTCACAAACCTTAATGTCCTTACTTGGGCAAATGGTAAGGATCTTAATTAAATAAATCAAGCTAATAGATCTTTAAATGAAATTAACCTATGCCCAGGTCACTGGTAATATGACTTTACAAGCAACTAATTTTTCACTCACTCTTGAACCCTTTAAAAAGTTTTGTCAAATCATAAACATTCACTGATTTCAATGTAGTTTTACATCTAGGTTTTTATCAGAGAATCCTACATGGTTTTGGTAAATACTGTATTTATCACATATCACACAAGATCTCTCTTGAAATCCTTATGCCTACAGTCTGTAGAAGAAAGATCACAATTTCAAAGGCATCAGCAGCTTAATGGGGTAAAGCCTTGCAATAAAATATTATATCTGAAAAAAAAAAAAAAGGATCCATCTCAGCCTCAAAAATGGATGTAGTTGAGAATGAAAGGAAGGCAAATGTGGTTTTGGGGTTGTTTGGTTGGTTGGTTTTTACATTTTAACCTTTTTATTTTCTCAAAATGTACTTAGATGTTAAATTATATTCTGAAATCTAAATACAAACCCAGTGTTTATTTCAAGTCAGAGTTTGTTTTCTTTCAACACACAATTCTTTTATCTTTTGAAAGGAAAATTTGGGTTTGTATTTTAAAAAGCATTACACCCATTTCCTCAGAAGTTTAACAAATGTGCTTAAAACCCCTGCTGTTCCTACACTGATTATTCTGTTGATACTTTTCATTTTCACTACTTATACATTGATTCAATCCATTCTACTTCGTTACTAAGAACATTCATTTGAAGGGAAACATGAGAAGATATTGCTCTTTGTCATCTCAGGTTTACAAGGATTAAAGAGTATTGAACCCCAAATATTTTCATCATGGTACTGATAGAATTAACAATTATTTACGTGAGTTGAAGAATAGCAGCTGACATAACAAGAAAGACTACTACAAGCTGAACTCAGAAGATGTGGACCAATTTTTTATTTACTGTCACCTGATAAAGATCTGTTGGATTCCGCACAGCTACATATATTTATACTACATTAAAAGATCTTATTTGTAGGACTACTTCATTCAGTTTGGAACTGATTAACAGGTTCAAAGGTAGACATTTTGGTTTGTATTTATGTTTGTATTTATGTATGCATGTATGAATGTGTATCTTGGAACATGAAATATTGTATTACGTCAGTAAGAAGATATTGCTGTCAATGACTTTGTTTGATGGTACGGAACTTCCTCCTTATTTTCCTCCATCACTGAGAAAAAACTCAGTGAAACTATGAGTTCAAAAAAAGAAGTCAAAGAAACAATACACTATATGTGTTAATGGAATTCCTGTAAGCCATTGCTTTGAACTCTTAGGGTTTGACAATATTGATTTAAAGCAAAAGGCTGTGCAATGTCATGTCACATATCATTTGCACTTTGTGTAAGATGATAGTGTGGACGTATATGTGTGTGTGTGTATCCTCTGTAGTTTATAAATCAGATTAAGTTCAGAAAAGCAAGCAGTAATTTCTGATGCCTGGGTTAAATTTAAAAACTAACTGGATATCCAACAGTGAATACATTCCTGGTGAAAATATCAGTGAGTTATTAAACTATAAATTTAATCTTAAAATTCTGTACTTCTAGTAATGAATACCAGCTTGTTGCGAGTTTTTTGTACCGTTCATAGAATTCTGTTCAGTAAAATGAACAAAAGTTCTGGGTCTGGCTGACAATGGAAAACAGAGGTGTCAGATATAAATCATGGTACAATGAAATCAAGAAAAGTAAACTAAGATTTTTTTTCTGTAAAAACACTATAGAGCCATTTTATAACAGAACCAGCTTACAGCATATAATCACATTTCAAACAACTGTTGCCAAATTAAGGAAAAGCTCTGATGTAATTTTTTTAATTATATGATTTAGGCCTCACAGGCAGCCCAGACCTGTCAGAAATGGAGAGAAACACTGATTTGAGGAGATAATCCTATTGTTAGTATTTTTATTACAATAACAAATAGTTGTACCAAGCCTCAAGCTTGAGAAATGCCACAAGACTACTGCTGTGTAGTACAGGGTAGAAAGAACTTAAAATGGAAAAGACAAAGGTAGAAGAAAGCATCATTCTTATTTTATAGGATGCAGAGAGCTTAAGTAAGAGATTTTCTAGGATCCTCGACTGCATATCCCTCTTTTCTACATACTGAACTGGAAGAAATAAGTAACTTCTTGTCCTGGTTTCAGCTGAGAGAGAGTTAATTTTCTTCACAGCAGCCAGTATGGGACTGTGGTTTGGGTTTGTGCTGGAAGCAGCGCTGATAGTGCAGAGATGTTTTTGCTGTTGCTGAGCGATGCTCACACAGAGCCAAGGCCTTTTCTGCTTCTCGCACCGCCCCGCCGGCGGGATGGCTGGGGGTGTGCGGGGAGTTGGGAGGGGACAGACAGGGCAGCTGACCCAAACTGACCAAAGGGATATTCCATACCATATGGCGTCATGCTCGGTTTATAAGGGGCTTGGGAGGAAGAGGAAGGGGGGGGCAGCAGCGTTCGGAGTGATGGGCTTGTTTAGTCTGGAGAAGAGGAGACTCAGGGCAGACCTTATTGCCCTCTACAACTACCTGAAAGGAAGTTGTGGCGAGCTGGGCGTTGGCCTCTTCTCGCAGATAACTAGTGACAGGACAAGGGGAAATGGCTGCAAGTTGCGCCAGGGAAGGTTCAGGTTGGAGATGAGGAGAAATTTCTTCTCAGAAAGGGTGGTCGGGCATTGGAACAGGTTGCCCAGGGAGGTGGTGGAGTCACCATCCCTGAGGGTGTTTAAGGAAAGGTTAGATGTGGTACTTAGGGACGTGGTTTAGTGGGTAATAGGTGGTGGGGGGATGGTTGGACTAGATGATCCTTGAGGTCTCTTCCAACCTTAATGATTCTATTCTATTCTATTCTATTCGATGGCGTTTGTCTTCCCAAGTAACCATTACATGTGACGGAGCCCTGCTGTCCTGGGGATGCCTGAACCCCTGCCTGCCATGGGCAGTGGGGAATGAATTCCTTGTTTTGCTTTGCTTGTGCACGTGGCTTTTGCTTCACTTATTGAATTCTTGTATCTGAACCCACGAGTTTTCTCACTTTCACTCTTTTGATTCTCTCCCCCATCCCGACGGGCGGGAGTGAGCGGCTGTGTGGTGCCCAGCTGCCGACTGGGGTAAAACCATGACACTTCTGTAGGAAATTAATTCTTCCCTACAATAGGTGTTCAGGGTAAACTCCTAAGGGTGCATGCCTTGAGGGTGTGGAGATGCGAAGTTATGGTCCAGGACACACCCTGTGTTAGACCGCTAAATAGTTAGGTAGCTTAGGCAGGGTGTGGAGTTGTGCATCCACATCACATACTGCTACAAGCAGGACTTACAGTCCACTTCTTCCTCTCAGAGACGTCCCGTCGCTTGGTCTGGAACATGATCTGAGGCAACAACTTGTTTTTCACATGTTATCAAGTATGTAAGTAGGTACTAAAGTAGAGGTTTAAATCTGTCTCTTAAGAAAGTATCCCAGTTACCTGCAGTAGAGTTATTTTCTCCTTTCTCTTAGACATTATTTTAGGCAAGATTCAACATGAGCTACACCTCAGATTGTTTTACTGTTTGAAGATTTAGACAGTGAAGGCATGTTTTGTAGGTTCAAATCCTTTAAGTCAGATTTGAATCTCTGCTATCTAATCTAATGTCAGAGAGGTCCCTGTGCTAAGTTATTTACTATGAAAGGAAAGTGGTTGGGGTTGGTTGTTTTTTGTTTTTTTTTTCCTTTTTTTTTTCATTTTTTTTGCATGGAAGGATTTACTGCTTAAGTAATCTTTGCCTTTTCCTAAGGGTTTCCTTTCTGTCTACAGACACCTCTTCACTCAAAGTTCTAGCTTTTCTGAATTGCATTTTCAGGTGCTTTTTTTTTCTCTTTATTGTGTGGGAACCTGATAAGATTATTGCAGAGGCTTTGAATTCCACAGGTAAAATATATCATAGAATCATAGAATGGTTTGGGTTGGAAGATACCTCTAGTATCTAAGGATCCTTAATATGCTCTAATATCTGAGATTCCCTAGCTTGTAACTACCTCATATGGCCTCTAAGAAATATTAAAACCAGGTTATCATCACAGAATCATACAATGGTTGGGGTTAGAAGGGACCTTAAAGCCCATGTAGTTCCAACCCCCCTCATGGGAGGGTATATTATCTATAACACCCTCCACTAGATCAGGTTGCCCAGAGCCCCATCCAACCTGGCCTTGAACACTGTCAGGAATGTGGCCTCCACAGCTTCTCTGGGCAACCTGTTCTAGTGCCTCATCACCCTCACAGTAAAGAATTTCTTCCTAATGTCCAATCTAAATCTCCACTCTTTAATGTTAAGGCCATTACCCCTTGTCCTATCACTCCCTGCCCTTGTAAGTAGCCCCTTTAGGTACTGGAAGGCTGCAGTAAGTTCTCCCCAGAGCCTTCTTTTCTCCAGGCTGAACAAGACCAACTCTCTCAGCCTGTCCTTGTAGGATCATAGAATCATAGAAATCATAGAATCACTAAGGTTGTAAAGGACCTCTGAGATCATCAAGTCCAACCGTCGCCCTACAATCATCTTCATGTCCCTCCTGTGGACTCATTCCAACAGTTCCATGTCCTTTTTATGTTTGGGACACTAGAGCTGTACACAGTATTCCAGGTGGGGTCTCATGAGAGCAGAGTAGAACAGGAGAATTACCTCCCTTGGTCTGCTGGCCATGTCTCTCTTAATGCAGCCCAGGACAGGGTTGGCTTTCTGAGCTGCTCGTTGAACTTAATGTAGTTCTCATGGGCTCACCTCTCAAGCCTGTCAAGGTCTCCGTGGATGACATCCCTTCCCTCTAGTATGTCAACCACACCACACAGTTTGGTCTCGCTGGTAAACATGCTGAGGGTGCACTCAATCACACTGCCCGTGCTTCCCTCTCCCAGTGACATTACAACCTCATTCTGGTCTCTAAGGTCTCCTTCTGCTGGGAGCTGAGAAACATTATCTCCTCATTTAAGGATCTGGATCCTATTCAGAGTCTGTCTTTCTAAGTACAGCCACAGAAAAATAAGTTTGTACAATTCTAGGGTACACGTACACACAGCCATTTTATGTGTGGCTCTTGGAGGTTTGTTTTTGTTTTTGTTTTTGTTTTGTTTTGTTTTTTCCTGAAATGAATCTATTTTTTCACACTGCCTACTGGAACGTGAATCCATTGCACCTACTCTCTAGGAGACTGCTTGACATGATCCAGACACTGCGAGGCTGATGCCTGTCTTTACTGTGGAAACAGCTGTATTTCACATGGAATACTTAAATATTAATTCCATCACAACAAGAGAGAAAAGTCTTTTTTATTTTTTAACAGATACAGAACTCACTGAGGAAAAAAATAAATCTGGGCTCTATTTCTTTTTCTAATGAATAATTCCCCATTTTATATTAATTAGTTTGTAGAGCAAGGGCTAGAAATAAACTAGCTTCCTGTCTTGGGCTCATTTAATATTTAATTATTCCATGTAAAGTGGAGCAGTTTCAACCAAAAAATAAAATTAAAAAAAAGGATTGGGGCAAGTCAAGTTCAAATTCCTTATAGTTAAAAAGAAAGTCATATTCAGATTTTCTACTTCTTACTGAAGTGTCCTAACCCCTGAGCTGTGCATTAATAGCAGAGCTTGGGAATACGATATCTTCATCGATATTTTTTTGGATATTACCTATATTCCAAGCACACTGAAGAACACTAGATGGATTCAATCCTACTGGGCAGAAGGTCTTGGTCTGTAAACTTGTACATGGAAGAGATGAGAGAACAGATGAATTTGAAGCAAATTCTTATAGAGAATTATAGATGGTAGTAAAATATTAGGCTAAAAAGAAGCAAATGGGCCTATAGTAATTATAAATTTAGGACCAGTTGAAAAAGTGGTCTATGAGGATTTCAATTTCGATTTTTGCATCTGAAGATGCAGACCTATAAATCCCTTGATGAATCTAGCCAAGAACTATATTTCAAGGAAAACTGACTGAAGAAAGCATCTAAGCCACTTAGCAAAATGGTTGGGAAGGTCCCAAATCACATATCTGCTTTCAGAAACATTGTTCTTAATAGAGTGTTCTTAGGACATTTTTTGACAAAACCAGGAATTAAAGTCTGATTTTATGCATATGAGTCTACTGTGTTAACTATAACAGCAGCCTGTTCTCACAGCTCAAAGATCACAAATGCAGGTATAAATCATCATAACCCATTGGAGAAATGCCAGTGCAAGCTAAAGCTTTGTGTAAGACAGAAGACATTCAGCCAGTAAAAAGTTTCTTATTCCTCTCCCTTTTTCTACTTTTTAACTCTTCAATTTCAATCCTCTTTGTTTGAAGTTATGTGAAAAGAATTATATCAAATATAATACTTTTTTTAAAAAAAAGACATTCTGATACCTCAAAGCTTTATTATTTCACTATAGTTCTTTAGATAAGAAAGTTTGATTTTTTACCATTAGCACCAGAGCTAATGGCAAAAATGTTTAAAACACATTTTCTTTCCAAGAAGAAATGTCAAATCTTTTCAGACTTTTCCTTTCTCCTTCTCTGTTGGTCCTGCCGATAATATGCTACTCCATCTATTCCTGGTGACACGACTTGGAGAAGCCCATGTGTATTTTGACAACCTGACATGAGACTATGTCCTTTTTCTCTGTTCTCCAAGTTTTCATCCAGAAATTCTCACATTTTGCCTGTTATATCAGGTTAATTGAATTAATCATCTGATTAAAGATTCTGTTTTGCAAGATCAGGTTTTTTCTCTGTAATAAAGAGGGGGAAAAAAACAGACAAACAAAATTTTTATTCTTAAGTACAGAATTTTTGTTTTTAATAAACCGAAGAATATCTATGGGAACTGGTCTTATTCTCCATGGAAAAGAAAAATCTGCAAGGTAGAGTAGTTGAAATTTTCAGGATTAAGAAATGGAGATAAGTGAGAATATAAAGTAAGCTCCCCCCAAAGAGTGGGATTTTGTTATTGTTACTTAAATGGGAAAACAAGGAACTAAAATGAAATATTAGGTAACAATGAGCAAACAGAGACTTGGGCAGGGTTGCTTCACTCTCAGAGAAAGGGACATATGGAATAACTTACTAGTGAAGGTAACTGAAGTACAGTCTCACAGAGATAAAGGGACACCTAAATCTGTTTCTGGAAGGGAGGATTGAAGGATAGGGTGAAAAAAGCAAGTAGGGTGAATTATGCTAAACTATACCAGGACAGGCACGTCAGCACGTATGAACCTCTTCTCTCTCTGCAGTTCTGCTGTTCATTTACTTTCTTGCATTATCAGCCCATAATATCAGAGCTACATTGTCACTTTAACTCTTTCATATCTACGTATTTCCCCTGTGCTATTCAATTTCTGATGCATCAGTAGATTCTGCCTGGAGTATTCAGACACTCAGGGCCACCACAGTGATGTGTTCTTGGTATGCAAATGTTGTGAACCAAGTGATAGACAGCTAAGGTGATATTCTTCTCACCTAAACACAGTATAAGCATCTGCTGCTGAACAGATGCACTCTTTACAGTAAGTGGACAGAAAAAATGCATATTTTAGCAAGCCATCTGAACTATTTCAGTAGGATGAACTAAATTGGGCCATAAAAGTTTTTATTTCTCCTCACTGAATGTAAAAAAAGCATAAGAAAATTCACACAGGCATAGAAATCCAAAGCTTAGAGACCTACAATTATTCACATGAGTTCACACTACTCTTCATGTTAAATAACCAATGTCAAGAAGCAAAACTATTTCCATCTGAGTTATATGAGGTCACAACAGAAATCCTTGTATGGTCTGTGATTCAGAGATACCTGAGCAACTGGACTTACCTTGACACCAGCCCTGGAAAGTCAGTTCAGCTTAGAAGCAGAGTTTAGTGGCTTCGCTATAGGTCTATTATGTCTCCATTTGGTTTTCAGAAAATAATTTGCCTAAGTAACACTCTATTGTATTGTGTAGACATAGCCTGCAACGGAAATAAATTTTTTCATGAGAAATAATGCCTGACATTCAAGTCCTCTGGTGGAAATATGTTTCAGTCACTGAAAAACCCCTGAGGGCCACTTTCTCCCATATATTCTTTTAAAGTTCTACATCTTCTAAACTTCAGAATAAATTCAACAGCAGAGAGATTCAGGACAGCTGTATGTAGCCATATTTCTCCATCTCATCTCCTGAAGGATCTAGGATGGGACAGACACTGGAGACAGGATACCAAAATTGATGTATGTTTTGAAATATTTTTGTACACTGCGGAGTGCAATCATTTTGTACCTTAAAGCATCAAAACTGTTATGAATCAGTTCAGCTTAGGCACTGTAGTTTGTGGTTTTCAAAATTCAGAAAACAATTCAGAGCACATGGCACTCTCATGATTTCTTCTCCTTGAAGCAGTTACACTTTACACAAATCACTTAAATACCTGAAAGAGAGTGACTACAGTCAACTACTTAGATCACACAGCTAGAATATGGGACACAGGGACATAGCACTGGCAAGAGGGAAGAAGAAATATTCGCTCTCAAGTATTCTACAACATGTTCATCTATGTCTGTAGATACAACCAACTTCAAAACATAATTTGTCTTAGCTGTTTACCAGATCATTTTTCCCTCTGAACGACTTGCTTATCCCCAGGGATGTACAAATTATAAATTATGGATCCTTCAGGGTATCTAATTTCAACGTTTAAAGAATCCTCACCTGAGATGTGTTTGAAGTCCCCAGTGTAAATCAGAGTAGGAAACAGAGCCTTGGTCATCTGGAGTCCAAGTAATGGTACTACACACTAGACCGCTGAATTATAGAAAAAGGAATAAATTAATCCATCCTGAACATGTGTCTTGTGCAAAGATTTCCTCTATTTTGCATTCAGTTAAAAGTGCTTGTGGTTACAAACTTAGTCATACATAAGCTTATTCATAACTGCTAAATGCAGTTTCTGGAGATTAAATACCAATCTGAAAAATAATATATAGTTTTTTAGAACAAACTCAATCTCATAACATGTGTGATGGGATGAATTATGTTAACAGGAATTCTGTGGGCAATACCGATAACAGAGCACCTAGAGAAACCGTGCATGATGAAAAACCTAGTTTAGTTAAGGAATTTATCACTCCCCTTTCTCTACTAAATTTTACACCCAGAAAATATTTGAGCAAAAATATTTTCTATTAAAAACATGATGAAAATTATCAGTTTATTTTATAATATAATGAAGTAGATAACTTTATATGTTATATCCACTATTGCAATGGTTAAATTCCCATTAACTGTATTGCATTACTACACCTGAGGAACTTTAAGTGATTCTTTCAAATTTCATAGAAATCATCGTAATGGAATGGATATATTTTGAATAGATTTGTGACAATTGAGAAATGTCCAAATATCTTTCACCTCAGAATCCTCCTGGATCATATATGTAGTTTCACTACCTTCTTCAGAGGTCTAGTTCAATTTAACAGGCGCCACTGTGTTCTTTGATTGCTTGGAGAAACTAATGACAGGCATAAAATAATTATATTCTGTCATTTCTCTCACTCTTACCATATTTTGTGTTACTCATTCACTGCAATACTCTTACTAATAACCTTGGCTGCTCTCCACTCCCAATTCTTGTTTAATAACTTCTTCTCTAAGACTACAAAGAATCTGAGATTAATTTGGTGCTGAGATTAATTTAGTGGAAATCCATCTCTGTATGTTACAATACTGGCTATTGAAGCAATCTTGAAAGCAGACACCATGTGGGAGGGAAGGAAGGAGGGGAGCAGGGAGAGAAGAAAAAAGAAAGAAAACTTTGGCCCCAGCTCACAGAAATCAAGCTGTGCTCTGTGATGCTCTGAAAACAAAGGGCAGTCTCCTCCTCACCAGAAGTCACGCGACAGGAGCAGATACTCTCTCCGAGCTGCTGCCTGTGCACTTCTCCATTTCCTTGCCTCAGAGGAATGGTGAGGATGCATTTGTTAAATGATGCTTCTTTTGAGAGGAAAGGTGAAAGGGATTTTATTCGCATCTCTGAAGGCTACTGTGGGCTTAGATATCTACTGGGACATCTCAGTAATCTTACTGTCAAACTTCAGTGCCCTGTTCAGTCAGTGCAGAGTTCTGAATAATCTTAAATTACGTACATATTCTAGGTTTCAAAACTTTCACTTTTTTAAGGTGGTATCTTAAGGCTCTGGATAGGATGTGTCTGAATCTGTGTGTGCTTTTTTAGTCACCTGCATCTGTCTTAGCATCCACAGCAGACCGTGTGAATATCCTGAATACATAGCAGTGGTTGTTTAGAAGACATAAGTAGAGATTTGACTGCTCTCAGTATTTCCTTACATTATTATATTAGAAAACCATCTGGAAGTACCTGTGTTCAAGATTTCTTATAATTTCAAAAGCTTTCTGGATAACATAGTCTTTTGGGTAACAGCAATTCTGGTTAATCCATGACTTCTACAGCTGCAGGAAGAGAGCGCCCGTCACGCTAGTTGACACTGAGCATGTGAGTGGTGCCTTGGTCAGCTGAGGGTTAATGTTAACTGAGATAGTCAGAAGTAATCTAGAAAAAAACTTCACATTATTGCTGGATGAAAACACTGATGCTGTGCAGATGGTGCTGAAAACAAAAAGGGGAGGGAGAGTCATGGGAGATTTTTGTTTAATTTAAGGTCCCATTTTTACCTACATGATTGGTGCAGTAGACACAGCAGTATGCATGGGGCTCTTTGCACATGCTTACGTACCCAACTGGTGGTGACACTCCAAGTCTGTGTTTGGCAAAAACTCATGGTCAAATGTCATTCATTTTATGAACACATGCACACAAGCATACAGATGAACAAATGGATTTGGCTTATTAGCTTATTGATTTGGAGTATGGTGGGTTCAGGACAGAGACAACAGCCTTGCCTTGGTAAATGCTACAAGGGACAGCATTCTCCACCTCTGTTCCTTTTTGTAATTAAAATGAGGAATGGAAACAAGGCAAAAAAAAAGCATTGATATTCATAGCAAAGGTTTTAGGTCAGAACACATTTAGTGTCAAAGACACTGCAGTTTACCTGAGAAATAGTATTATCAAACTTTAATACAAAAGTGACCATGTCTTTTCAAGTTCTTCATTCCTTGTGAAACTGTGCCAGGTACTAATGCTGTCTGCCGGCGTCCGACTGACACGCTCCAGTAGTAATAAATGGGGCACTGTGTGTCTAAGCTCCCTAGCTGAGATATGACATTAACTCTTGACCCTGAAATGAAAAGAAAACTCAGTATCTCCTGTTACTATTATAAATGTTGACTTTAGTATTCATTATTAAAGAACACATTTTGGTCTCATTCCACACTGCATCATGCTATGTATGGATCTGTAACAGTTTTCATTTGTACTGTTTCTTTTCACTTTGTCTGCATCTGATAAGCCAGAAACTTTGGGGACTGAACCAAAACACAAGCATTACTGAAGAAACAGACCTGGGAGATTTTCTGCTTCGTCTCATGACACCATGCTTGTGTCATGTAATAGAGTAACACGGCCTTCGCTGTACAGCGTATTAAAAGGTGAATACAATTGAGTCACCTTTTTACATTCCATACGCACAGTATGCACAAACCCCACATTTGAGTAGCGCATTGATTTACATGTCTTAAGGCCTATTTTGGGCCACTTCACAACCAAGAGGAGCTGTTGTACTTCTCAGTGATGAACTTTTAGCTCAAACCAGGGAAAATTAGGCTTTTCTAATCCAGAAGCCTTTATTTCACTCTCTAATACATGAACCAAAACTACAGATGACAGATATAGCAGTCAGAAGCCAAAGATTACGTACCTCTTTCAAAAGTATCCACTTTAAATTTTGAAAAAGAAATTCATTTGCTGAAATTAGACCAGACCCTGTTATCTCATTGCAGAGCATTAATAGTTTAATCCATGAACTGTGCAATGACAGGAATTACTTGTGGACGCTCTATTTGTTAGTCTTCCCGGTCTGACCAATAGGCAACAAAGTCATCTACTCACTTATTAGTGGAATGGATGTGAAAATTTGGAATTGGAAGGGTGTGTTTCAGCAGCCAACCTGAAAATGTTAATTTTTTAGTTTAGCATTACATATTATGAAAGACTTTATCATGGATGGCAGGGACTGTCTGGCTGCTGAATTATGATTGCTGTCCTTCCTGGCGTTGTGGAGAATGAGGCTGGTGTAGCTACTAGCCATAGCTGTAAATGTCATTGTTCTAAATCAAGGCTAAATTGTTATGGATCCTAACTGTTGATGTCTAATCTCTCATGAGAGCTGAATACAAAGTGGTTTCTGCTGAACAAATATTTTAATGACCATTGTTGTACTTCTTAGTTGAGGCCAGACTTTCAATACTTTGATCATCTTCTTCCTGTTGCAGGTGATACTCCAGAAAAACCTACGAAACATAAAGACTAATTTTTATTCTGACATTTTTTATTCTGTCTGTAACTGCCAGGTTAAACTATGTGAAATGTTTTGCCAGAGGAATACACTCATTTTGACTTTGATATGCTCATCCTGGTACGACAAAAAGCATACCAATCCTTGTGTACTAATCAGGGTAGAAACCCAAGAAGTCATGGGAAATATCACCACTCCATCAGTTATACTGATTTACCAGCAGAACAATTGCATTCATCTGTATTGTAAGCAGCTTTTTGGCAGTCAATTAAGGAACAGAAAGACAGAAGAGAAGAAAATACACAGGCAACATGTGATGTCTGATGCCTCACTTCCACAACCTTGCGTCTGGAACGTGCTCTGCCATCGTCAGCTGTGATATGGAGGGATTGATCTGGTTCTCCTCATCCTAGGGAACAAGATGCTCCTACCAGAGTTACAGCTCCATCACATAAATCAACTTAACTAAGTATTCATAGATTGTGAGAGTCAGCTCCAGACTAAGATACCTACATTTAGGTGTTTACATGCAAGCTAGGTTGCTAAAGAATCATTGGTGAAATATTTGCACCAAGTGTCATTTCAGGCGCTGTGTAATAAACCACATGACCTTCAGCTGTTGCTCTGAAGAGGCACAGCTCCTTTAGAAACTCAATGTCATATCTTCCACCTCATGCAGATGTCTTAGATACCCAAAGCTGTTTCATATGTCACTATAGGCCTATCTTTAGGAAGCCAAGTCCCACCCTGAGCATATGTGAGTGTGAGACTCTGAACCAAGCCCTCAGCACCTCCTTCCATGTAAAATGAACTGAATAAAGCCTTAGGTTCCATGGACACAGCTGAAAGTGATGGAGAAATCCCTAGAACATATAAACACCAAGAGCAGGGCAACAGAATCAGTGTCCCATGGGGACCGTCACTCCGGTCATCTGGGGAAAATTTCTGCAGTTCACATTTTTCTGTTCAAACTAACAAACAAGCTTGGTCCATCATTTTATGCAAAACGAACTCAGTTTTTACCTGGTTTATGATCTTAGTAATTTAAGTAGGCATTTAGTAGGTGATGAATTAACACTACATAAAATTAAGGTGAAAAAGGAACATTCACTGCCCATGAATTTGTGAACCATGCTACTGCATTTAAACAACGTTGCCTTCTGCATTACACCCAGCTTAAGACAGCGTAAAAAAGATCAGTCTGAAAGAATTTGGCAGATTATATATGCAACATGCCTAAATGTGACCTTTTCTATAATACACACGAGCTTATTTTCTCTTCTTTTTTGTAAGAGGAAATAGACAGATTCTCCTTGTCCGTTATGCTCGTTTGTAACACAGACTGACACATGTGAACCACACCAGGCAGCAATGACATTAGAGCCAGGATATATAAATGCATCCAGGCTGAAATAAGATGACAATGAGGAAATGATCCTGGAGAAGTAAATCCTCAAAACTATACTCAGTTCTTATACATTCCTGTACACAGAATTTGTCTGCAATTAGCAGAGATATTCTATGCATTTTATATCTTTTATTCTGTGCATGCTTGAAAAAAGTTATGATACACAAACAGAAATTTATGAGTGTGGCTGAGCCGGATTGCTGCCCTTCTAACCAGAATTTAATCCCACTAATGTCAAAGGGCTGATGGATGTCTTCAACAGCAGTAAAGAGTTCACTGCCTTGCCCAGAGAAATAGGCTCTTAAATCAGAGCATGTCCTTATCTTTGAAGCTTGAGTATCCATTGACTCTTGGGCTGTTCCTGCCCTTCAGCTGAGAGCTATCTGGGTCTGCAGTTAGCCCTTAAGATTACAATTCTCAGGAGTATTTTCCCTGCTGTAATCAAATCTGTCATAGATTACTCTTCTGTCTGTTATACAGCCGTGGAGCTGGTAATTGCTCTCGTGCTGACTGCAGAGGCATGGGTGAAGATGGCTCCAACATGAGTCAGAGCAGCTCAACAGAATACTGCTCTGCTGAAGTATTGAACACCGAAGTAAGGAGAAAGTATTCCCTGGCAGGGATTTGCTTGCCAGTGCACTAAGAGCACAGCCTGCCTGCCAGTCCGCTCACCTGAGCCCCCGCCTGCCTGTTTCCAACTCTTGCCTGTATTTGAATTCTTTAGGGAAGGGAACAATGTTCTTCCCCACTTTATATAGCTGACAATCACCACACAAATTCCAATGGTGAATGTAGATGATAATTTGTGAATATGTTAATCTCCAACATAACCATTGAGAGTAAAATTGCAGTAACTTGAACCTGTCACACATCACGGAGAAAAGGGCATTCATTTTTAGATCGTTGTATCTTTGCATGAACTATACTGATTAAAATGTCAGCCTTCAGAGTTGTGTCCTCTACAGAAATCTTTCGATGTGTACTTTCACTTGTGCAAGTTACAGTTTGGGAGTTTGTGAACCAGGGTCACTTTATTCTGCTGAACACAGCTAAAAGTCGTAACAGAGTGTTACTGCAGTCTTGCTCAATTGTTTTGGATTTCTTGCAGCAAAGCCTAGTGAATCATGTAAAAACACATTGTTTTGTTTTGCTTTGGAAGAACACACTTCTTAGCGAATGATGTGTGCATAAAATGTGTTGGAAACCAACATGTTATTCCACAGTGGGACCCGTTTTTTGATGGGAGCTTCTAGGGGCTGCACTAATACTGGTAATAAATAATGGGAATAAACCCAGTACACAAGCTTAGCTACACCACTGGTTTTAGAGTCACAAAAATATCTTAAGGGAGATGAAGTGCATTCACGTATGTTCAATTCTTTGCTCTCTCCTGTTATTGTGAGTTAATAAAAATGACTCTTTCAATTAGGAATTGGACTGAGGCTACCAATTCCTGTCATAATAAAATCTCCTAAAAAGATGGAGAAGACCAAATGATCATCAGATATCAGCTGATTTGTAACTGTTAATACAGAGATGAAGAGTCAGCATGCCCTTCGTTCCAACTTGAAGGGTCTCACAAATAAAAATGGAGATAAATAGATAGTGTGTTCTTTTTTTTTTTCCTTCTGAAGGAATTTTGTTTTTAGTAGCCAAAACAATAACCAGTTTCACTTCATGCAAAATGCATCCACAACAGCCAAATAAATTTGTATACTAGACTCCACGATGATTAATAGACATTCAATATTTGTGTGAGTTTTGTTGCATATCACACCATTAGGGTGAGGATTTGTTCTAATGAAATCTAGTTCGCCTGCCATTGTTGATTTTCTTTATACTAAACCCACTTGAATTCTGATTTTGCAAATTCTGTTCACATCAGCAATGCCTAGATCTGAATGGTTTCCATATGAGGAAAGAGCAAATACATTAGGATTCTTAAGCTTGGGAAAGGGATGACTGATAGGGGGAAATGACAGAGGGCTTTAAGTCATAAAGTACATGCAGAACGTGAACAGAGAGTGAATATTCACTCCATCTCATAGCACAAGAACGAGCAGACATATAATGAAAGTATTAAAGAGTAAGTTATATACCAAAGTGGAATATTTCTTTCCACACAATGTATAATTACATTATAGAGCTCATGGCCACAGGATTTCATGGAGGTCAAAAATATACATAGATGTAAAAGGGAACAAATTAATGGAGGGTAAATCAACTGGTATTATTAAACATGACTTGCCAGAAAGAAATTCTGGATCAGGAAGTTCTGAAACCACTGATTACTGGAAAATTTGCCAGACCAAAACATTTTTGTATATGCCTTTATTTCTTTCCTCCTTGCCTACATGTCTGCTACTGCCCAGTCTCAGAAACAGGAAGGTAGGTATGGAGGACCTTGGTCTGATAGGTCTTCTCCCCTCTACTCTTAATGTCCCATAGGATGTGAGTCATTTGACCTATCACCCCTAGATATCTGCAGTGTCAATGCCTATGTGCAAGTCCTCTTCATAGTCAGATAGAAGCAACAGGCACACCTAGAGTACAAAAATTTAGACCGTTTCAGGCATCTATATTAGGGACGACCAAATTGAACTATAAAGATATATATTTCTACCCATCAATACTAAAAAAACAAACCACAGACATCTGTCTCAAATGAGGGCATCTATTCCATAGGTTAGATCAGATATGTCCAAGTCCTATTATTACAGCCTTATGCAAACGACAAGATGTTTCTTTTTGGTGCTCATATTTGAGCCTTATTTCATATTCGATCCAGTGGAGTAACGTACCACATAAAATTAAAGGAAAAGGATCTGTCTCAACATTTTTATTCATCAAAAGCAACATAAAGAAGAGTTCATAATCTGGCACAGTTTTTATAAAACTTCTACACATGGGCTTCAGTCCCATTGAAATGATTAGATTTAAGAATGTGTTTAAGATCTTTATTGAACTGAGACCAGAGTGAAATATGGTAGAATGAAAGCCACCAAAATGTCTGAGACATTGAAATATAGTTCAGTTCCATTAATAGCAAGTCTCTGTTTCAAGTAGAGTTGATCTCACAAAGAGAAGCAAAATTACTCCAGTATATAAAAAGGGTTTCCACTGTGCTGTTAAATTCTGATATAAATTATTAAATCCCACAGGGATTTTTTAGATCAAAGGAACTTTGTACTTTCATTATGTAGCCACTTCTACAGAGAAAGGAGATTGCCAAATATCCTGCAAGGCAGATCTGAAAATATGATCTTTTCAAACAATTTTGACTTTCTTGCTTTCCCATTTATATTTTGTGCTGCATTCAAAAACTCTTCTGGTATGCTACATCCAGCTGCAGAGCTAACATATAACATAAACCTAAAGTGTGCATCAGATGTTACCCATGCAATTGAAGGTCACTATTTTGGACTTAGTTGGGGAGGTACCACCAGACACTAAGTCTTTGCCACGCACTGTTCAAACTCCATTTTTATTTTTTCTTATTACAAATTTAACCATTTCCACATGTTCATCCGAAAAGACATGCTGCAGTTTTAAAGACATAGTTGTGGATATACATTTCAATCTTGCAGCTTCCATGAAAAGAACATTGATCTGCTTTTTTAACTTCTCAGCCATCCAGGCACCAAATTTTTTCAAGAGGAAAGAAGTATCACTCATATGGATTTTTCTAATTTGTCTGAATTAACAACATTAGAACTGCAATTAGGGTGAAACATTTTTGTATCTTCTGCTTTGTAATTAGTTCAGGAGGCAGACCACACAAGGTCTTATCTCAGTATGTCCATGTTTTCCCACACTTAGTCCTACAAGAAGTAATTGGGCATGTGGAGTCCAATTAAGTCCATCACAGCCATGCTTCAGGTCCTATTAGGCCATGTAAAGCTAAATGCTGTGTCATTTACACAGCTATACCTGCATGTTATATAAACTGTCAAATAGGCATAACACTGGATTTTGCCAATTAATCACAATCAGCGTTCACTCTGGGGATGCTGCCTGGTGACATTTTCAGTATGTCGCTAGGCTGAGTCATCCTGTATTTGGAGAAGTTCCCTCTGTTCCAAAAATGGGTGTTACTGTGGACAAATAGAAATGCAGAACAGGACACTGCCTTTTACTATTGAAGTTGTGTTTTGCCTTTCAGAAATACTACAGTTTTACAGATCAGAGAGAAGGAGTAAAGACCAAGAAAAAAAAAAAGATCTCGGTCATTGCGAATAGGGCTACTCAATTGTTAACAAGGAATTTTGACATCTCATATAATTTTCTCCAATTATCATTTACTGGAAAACACAAAATAGGTATTTAAATGGGAAAATAAAGCCTGTGATTGCCTTTCTCTTAAGAAGCCCTAACCATTAAATTACACAGTTACGTCTTATTCCTTTTCTTTCTTTTCTTCTAAGTCTCACTCCTGGGGACAGTAAATCTTGTATCCATTCCCCCACTGGAGAGGTAGGAACTGCCTCTGCTCTCTCCCATTAACCCTCCTGACATAAATTCTGGTTGTCATCCACTCTCCTGGGAATAAGAAAATATAGGTCTGATCCCCGCTGTCTGAGGAAGGAAGGGAAACCAGTTTCCTCACTTCCTGTGCAAGTGGTCTAAGTGCTATGTTATTATACTAAAAGCCACCTCTGCAATTACTTACTCATCGTATGTCCACACATTAGGGCTTGTCTCAGATGGATTTTGTAAGAGCCATCATCTTTCCACGCATTAGATGCAGTTTAATGGACCATATGCCGTCAGTCAAAGGCTCAGATGGGGAAGTAGCTTTTAGTCTCAATCTTGATTAGGTTTAGGTAGAAAGTAAACACCAGAGCATCAGTTCCGTTGCCTAGCTGATTCAAGCTCTCCTGATTTGAGATGCTCTAAGGTTGCTGGACATATACATATAGAATCATAGTATCATAGAATATCCAGAAGTGGAAGGGACCCATAATGATCAACAAGTCCAGCTCCTGGCTCCACACAGGACCAGCCCAATCAGAGCAGATGATTGAAAGAATTGTCCAGATGCTTCTTGAACTCAGCCAAGCTCGGTGTGGTGACCGCTGCCCCGGGGAGCCTGTTCCAGTGTCCTGGTAGGTTTTTGTACCTACCAAAAAAAGTTAAATCTGTGCCTGAAAGGGACTGGAAGAAAAAGACTGTACAGAATACCAGTCTTGCAAAAAGACTCCAGACATATATTTAAAAAAAATAAAAATAAATCTCTGAATTTATCAGGTTAATGTTGTTTCCAGCTGAACTGGAAGCAGAAACAGACCCCAGAAGTCAAGTAGACATTCACCATACAAGCGTGGGATTTGGAGACATCTGCATGAGGTTTTTGTACTTTAGCTTCATTTAAGTCCTAACTGAAGTATCTAAGAAAGGATTTAAGACAAAACCCTTTTGGGATTTGAGTGTTATTTACCAAGCCAAGCGCTACGTTCACCTTGCATTGCTCAGTTGTGGTACTTGAAGAATGTTTTAAGGAAGCAATTGTCTATCAAGAGCAAAAGTACCAGGTTACATA
This sequence comes from Psophia crepitans, assembly GCA_013399095.1. NCBI lineage: Eukaryota > Metazoa > Chordata > Aves > Gruiformes > Psophiidae > Psophia > Psophia crepitans. The sequence goes on along the minus strand of VWZZ01004468.1, from coordinate 264,114 downwards.
TGTCTGTGCAGGGCTGATAGTTCACTGGAGAGGGATGGAGTCAAGATTGTGTCATTTTTATTTTTTTTTTCTCTTGTTACCCTGAGCTTAGATTCACAGATCCAGAAGGTCATGAAGGGCCAAGGGACAACTTTAAACATAAGCTCCTTTATATTCTTCTACACTCCATAAACTCTAAACTTGCCTGATGACAGCTGGCACATCCTACTCTTTCGTACTATACAGGCTGTCTGTTCTTTTGGTACTATATAAAATTACTAGTCTTGCTAGGCATGTGAATCTGTAATGTCTGAGAATCTTTCTTGCTTATCTGTATGTTTTCACCTAAATAATACTTCCAAAAGTCAAGTTGTACATTTATTCAAGATATTCAACTTGCAAATCATAAATTTTTAGACTGGAAATGTTAGCATTTCTGAGCTCAGCAGCAAAGATTGGTTTGCAAACTTAACTGGAGGTTTGACTTGCTTCAGTGGCATACAACAGTTTGGCTTTTAAAGCATCAAATTGCTTTTTTAGTACATTTAATTAAACTTCTAAGACTGCTTGGCAAGCTTAAATTCCACTTGTTTATATCAGCAGCTTGGTGATTATTTATAATTTCATGAAGATTGCTTCCATCTGTACTTCAGAGCAGATAGGGAGTTTATTCATAATTCATTAATTTTAAAGACATGTACATAAAACACGATTCTGTGCTCTAATTTTATGTGCTAGGATTTAATGACATTTAAGAATACCTGATAATTAACCATGTTTAAACAAACTAACAGTTTATATAAGCAGAATCAAATTTAGCAGCATTACAATTTAGCCTCGTGACTCAGGGTTTTGGGTTTAGCAAAAGCAATGTCTTTTTCAAGGCCGTTATGTTTGTCCCCTTTGGGATGTGGATTGAAGACAGCTACTAAGTATTAGAAAGGGGGAATGAAGGAAGAAGGTAAGAAGGAAGAAAGGTAGTTTATCTCCCCTCTTCCTGTTCAGAAATTCTTGCAACTTCTCAAGACTACCAATATTGGACACAATCAGCAGGAAGAGTTGAGGAGTATGGATCTAGCCTAGTCTGGTATTTCCTGTGTTCTTTGATGATTAACACCAACTGTGATGCAAAGATAATCCATACTCAGAGTAAACACAGTTACTGCAGTTAAACATCAGTGAAATTATAGGTAAAGGGCAAAGCAGAAGAAATAGTGAGAAATAGTGGTCAAGACTAAATAAGTAATTTTTATAATATAGTAATGGATTTTAAAAAAAATCAGCTTGAGTTTCACATAATAACTGAATTTGAAATATCATTTCACCTTTAATGCACTTCCTTTGTAGTCATCTTCAGGAAAATAAATTAGAGGGATTGAAAGACTTAAAGACTGAGCACTTCAGTCAACATTCAAATGAGTCACAAGACTGACAAATGCCTGTCTGCAAGATTGTTGAATGTGCTTATGGCACAAGTTCTTGCACAGATGCTTCCCTGTTTGTAAGGAACAACATATTAATAGGTTAAAAATACATCAAACTATGAAACTTCTTTAAGAAAACAATGGCAAGTGTTGGAAGTGATCAACTTTAATTTTGTCAGATTTTGCTTGCAAGTGTCATCTGGCATGTTGGTAAATCAGTGGCAACAGCTAAAACCTTATCCCTGACCTTGCAGGGCTTTCACTTGTTTGATTTGGGGCATTCTGGGCACATTTAGCACGGGATTTAAACTCTTGTAAAGATTCTTTAGGTCTAACTGCAACTGAAGAGAGAGGTTAGACACTTACCTACTTTACTGAATCAGTGTCAAGATACAAATTAGATGCATGTTAGAGCAGATGTCACAGGCGAGCATCTGGAGAGATTCACAGCTGACGACACTGAACGGGCCCAGAAGCTTCAGAGTCCCAGTTTGGAATGGGAAATAGAGCCAGTATAAGGCATCAAATCCGTGAGCAGGAGAGAAGCTGTCAAACCTTTATCACCACTCCTTTCAACTTTACTTAAAAATTTATTTTTCTACCAGGATGATACATTACCACAACGTTTGCTCGCACCAGCCTAGAAAGCTGAAAACTCACCTTAGTGACAAAGTTGGGTTTAACAAAACCTACCTCCCACGTAATTAGTGCTTGTCCCCGAGGCACATCTGTAAATTCTTAACTGTGAAACTTTAAAAATATCAGGATCCTGCGCTATCATACTGAACACATAGACATCCAGAAATTTCAGTATATGTGTTATACATTAACATGATTTGTGCTGTGATCTATTCATCCTGAATTTCTTCAATATGGGTGAAACATGTCATTTGTTTCCGTAGTGTAGACTAACACCACAAATGAAGTTCTTATGGTCTATCTATCTTATACAACAGAATGCCATGCATGTCAAAATATTTAAACATAATCAGATATGGGCCCTTACCCAAACCCAAATCATTGCTAAAGTTTTGGAAAGTATTAATGCTTTATCTCTCCAAAGCTCCAAAATCAGTCCAAATCTTTATCTGAACTCATCCTACCATGTATATCTTTGAGTTCAATGAAAAACAGACAAGAACAGGGAGATTATTTGCTGGTATAAATCAAAACAGTGGTACAGAGTGAACACGGTCTCAAAACACACCTCACAAAAACTCAGCAAAATTATCATGTGTCCAAGCAGAAGTTTTACACTGAGTAGCTATTGCTGTGCACAAAAAAGTTGTTTGGCCACAGTTTCTCACTAAAAAGGTACGTCGTAGTGATTTCTGTAGATTAAAAATGCAAATAAAGATGCATAAGGATTATTAAACAAAAGATACTTTTTTTGGCACTTAAGTATTGTAAATTGACAGTAAATTTGGAGAAAATAAAAGAAGACTGATATAAATTAACTTATGAGCTGAAAAAATTGATTACAGAGATGGGTTGAAATATGCACAGCTTGTAGAGATCATTGCAGAGTAAATTAAGCTTGCTTTCCAACAGTTGGAAATCATTAAGACAGCACAAAACAAGTTATCTTATGTTGTATTAGAAAATAATCCTTGAGAATTCCTGTATTAATTTGCAAAGACTTCAGATGAACAGCAATAACGACACTGTGAGTATGTAGCATATCACCTCGGAAATTCTACATGAGTCCTTAAAATTGACCTTGATTCCACAGTTGATGATGCACTGCTGAGAACAGCTCCTCCATGGTAGAAACTGCAATAAATGGTGTATCCCAGTACAGTATCTCTTTTTTGTTTTCTTCAGTCCTTCTGGCCAAGCAGAGCAAACTCTCTCCCTGGCTCCTATTCCAGTGGTCGCTTGGGTGTTGCAGGACAAACACGTGTTTCTTCTTGTTTCCATACAACCATAGTTGCGTGTTAGCTACAGCACGTGGGTGTACAACACAGGTGATACAACATAAAATGGCAGTCACTGTTTGGCACTGCGTAAAGTCATAGGGTCAAGGTGCAATTTCTTTTCCACGTAATTTCTTGGCTGCCACAATTGTATATTTTCTCTGGCTGCTACATAACCTGGACATTCTGATTTAATGACTTTTCCTAAGAGCAAAATCCACTGTTATATTCAGAAAAATGGCTATATATTTAAAGTTTCCTTACATCAATATTATGACAGTACCCACATTGTTTTATAGCCCCATGCTGACAAGCCATTAACTTTGTTTACATTAGAGCATGGCTTAAGTTGGAATTTGGAGTTGGATTTCAAATACCCCAATATCCACAGATGTTAGGAGAGGGGTCCCTGGCTTAGCTTATTGAGGATCAGTACAAAATTTGGATCTGGATCTAAGTGTGATTTTGAACTTATGCCAATCTTGGGAGGTGTTTTACATCAGAAGCTTCAAATGTGTTTCTTCCAGAAGAGAGGTACCCTATTTAAAGGATGCTATGTTTTTAAGTTGAAATGACATTGCAGAGTGGGCAAATACCTGCTGAACAGTGGGAATTCTTAGGGTCTCATACCTCATTTTTCAGTCTGTTCTACTTATTTTGAAGAAAAGCAATTTCTCTGACTTCAGTGAACTTTCTCTTGATACCCTGTATTGTGACAAGAGTTAAGGGCTCTATGGGAGATTTAGCTTCAGTTTCTGGTCCTGTCACAGATTTTCCTCTGACACATTGTCAAGCTACATCATGATGTCTAATCTCATGGTGGAAGAAGAATAATTCTATTATAACTCCCTACAGTTTGGTGAAGATAGACATTCGATGGTAAAGTGATCTTTGCCTGCAGAGACAAGTACTGCAGAACACGACTTTACAGTGAGCAGGTCTGTACTGTGAAATCAGGCAAAGTGATGCAAATCGCCATGCCCAGGGCTTACTAGCTCCGTCTAATACCACAGGCACACAGCTAGGCAGCTTTCAGATAGAAGCTGGCTTGCAACCTGCCTGTTCTGCCCTGCCTAAGGGCAGGTAGCTGTTTGTCTGCAACTACCAGCATGCTTTAAATGAGCACCAAGGGTGACATTACAAGTGCAGTACCATTTCTCTTTGCAGTGTTTCAGTCAACGAGTATCATTAAAAAAAACAGACAACCTCTCCCCCCAAGCCAAACCTCAAATGTTATGCAATAGCAGGATTTTACCGTTACTTTTTTCTCTGTTATAGAAGTGTCACTCGTGATGACTATCAAGCATGTGTCCATGCTCCAAACAAAGCACTGCATTTCTTTCATGGAGAAAATAAACAGTGATGTTTTGTCTTTCTCACTTCGGAAAGGAGGTCCATCTGATGTCCAATGGCCACACTTCAAAGATATCCCTCATGAACCTTTTTCATGTGACTACATGTGTGGTATTGGAGAGATGAACAGACCAACTCCTAAGCAGTGGGATACAGTGCGTTAAAATGTACTCTGTGAGCAGAGATTTGTGGAAGATCAGAAGACTTTACAAAGTAAATAATGTACATTTCACAAATATATACAATGTAGAGTCTATTTACCAAGAAACTTGAAACGGCTGTCTTGGATGTATTCCAGTTTGTCAAGTAATCTGGTTATCAGGTTTTCAAAAAGACCTAATATATACGGCACTGCCAAAAATGAACGATGTATATTTTTTTCCAGAAGAAGTAGGATGGCAACAGGAAACACACTTTATAAAGCAATTAACAAACACTCCTTTAACTGGCAAGATGTTCCAATAAACCTAGAGGAAAAAAAAAAAGACATCTAATTTGGAAACGGGCTTGCAATGCACCCATGCATAAATCTATTTTAAAACAGGTCTGTATAATGGACAGTAATGTTGTATAGAGACCCCGAAACAATCTCTAAATTATCTAGCTCAGGCTGCTCACATGCAGCCGTTAACTTGTGCTGAGGGACAGGGATGCCAGGGCTGGGGCCCTTCCTCTAACCATGCCAGCAAAATAGCTCACCTCCAAAATTTTTCCATTTGTTTTTAAAAATTAGACTAAAATGTTGTGTGATGACAATACCGAAGCTATACTCCATGTGCATGTGTGTTGACAATTCCTCTGAATTTTCTTTACTGCTCTCCATGGTTATAGTTTACCCTGGATTTTTTTCTTTTCTTTTTTTTTGGTTTTCAATTAGATAGCAAAATCACCCCAAATGTGGAGTTTCTGCTGAATTCAAATACATAGATCAATTAAAATAACCTCTGATTTTCTGCTCCTTAGTAACAATAAGAAAAAAGAGGAAAGGCATAGGGAAGGAAAAAAGTGGAAAAGGAAATGGGAGCTATAGGATATAGGGACAGATTTTTAAAATATCAGAATGCTTCTTTACAAGATTCTCTCAATGAAATAACACCACTCCAAGATAATAAAATATTTTTTCTTGGAAATGGAAGAAAATTGGGGAAAAAAATTTTGAAAAATAATTTAAACATGGAAAACATTTTAAATGGAAGTAAAAATACACCTCCCATCTCAACAAACAATTGAAAAGATAGACCTAAAATTCAAATTTTCCTATTTGTAATGACAACAGTTTTTGGACAACGCTTGTTTTGGGAAGACCTTAACTAGTTTTCTTCCTTCTCTTGACTTGCAGGGTGGGGTTCTTTTTCTAGTTTTGGTACCTTTTCATACACCCTGAATTTAGGGTAGCAGTATATTTCATGGGTCTCTCACAGATTCATAGGGAGAGAACTCATTTCACTTTCTTACAATGTTCTAAAAGATAAACGTGATTTAAGGTGGGTGCAGAGCGACTTTGGGTAATCAAAGGAAGACGACAGGTGCTATAAAACCGTAACTTATTCTAAGACTGCTGCTCCTAAGCTGACTTGCTCATATATGGACCTTTACATCAAATTTATGTGAGATGAAAACCAGTCTTAAAGGTAAAACTCTTTAATCACTTCTGATTATCAGTCTCTTGAGTATAATACCATGTGTTGTTAATTGGCTAATCTAACTCTGCGCAATAACACTGATTCACAGTAGCTGAGGATCTGACTCATTCTCCTTCACTTACATTAAATACCTCCATGCCCCAGGTCTTTTGAACAACTGCAAGGATGACATAGTTTTATTTCTGTGGAACAGCTGAAGTTTCTTTTCTGGTTGGAACGCTAACCCACTGAATATTTTGCTGTTGGATTTGGGATTACAGACAACTCAGAGGGATCATTTATCACTTTAATAATTCATCCTAATTCTTGCCCAGGGAAAACTGATAGTTCCAGTGCTAACTCACTGAATTTGCATTTACATGTCACATACTCTTTAGTTAACTCCTGGCAGGAAACTCCTAAATGAGTGAAGAAATAGTATGTAGAATTGGGTCAACTTTATAAATCACTAATGTGAGATTTCTGCGTCTCCAACAGCTTCCAGGTAGACACATCAAGAAAGCTTGTTTTCCTGTTTTCATGTTGTGAAGCCAACAAATGTATTACTGCAGTGTCAGATGGTAAATTTTTAACTGTCACAACCTAGACACCAAGTAACAAAACATCTTTGTCAAAGATACAGAAGGACTGCACTCAGAGCCAAAATTAGATCCTAAGCTTCTGCAAACCTTGGGTACATCAACATATCCTTATTTTTTTTTCTTTTTCTTTTACCTTAAGTCTTTAGTTTTAACTGTACAAACATAAGAAATGCAGAATTCATAGTGCAAAGAGTTAAGAAAGCAGCATAATCTTAAAAAAAGTAAAGGTCATGTTTTCATAATGCTATAATAGTCCAAATCATAATAAATTCCATCTGGACTTTTGGAAAAATATATCACCACTAAAACTCAAAATAGCCAGATAGAAAGACTATGGGGTGTTAGTGAAAACACAGCTTAACAGTTGGGGACCAGGTTTGATCTCTGATATGATTTGTGACATTTATGGACCTGCACAGTAGCTCTTGTTTGGCACTGCACAATAAAACACACCTGGATGCCTGACAATAGGGTATGTCCTCAGGCATGCAAAGCAAGACTCCCATTTCCCCCACATGTTTGCATTTCTCCCTGACAGTGTATTTTTCAGAAAAGTACTCAGATAAGTACACAGTCACTTTCACAGAAAATTCAGTTTTCCTCTCCAGTGAGTGCATATTCCTGAAGGTAGAAGTTGACATGGCTAAAGTATGAGATAGATTATTTACAAATGTCTGTCTATTAAGGAGCAAATGACAGAATACAGAATTTTCAAAGCAATACATGCTTGATAGTTGTCTCATATGCAAAAATATATAAATATATAAATCCATCAAGTCAGTTAAAAAAATAACCTTTTCTACACTAACGATTCACAAGGAAATTACACTTGTGTGCTATTATATACATTACAGAATTAAGTACTTAGCATGGCTTATATATGTTAACAGTATAAGAGATGAAATGAAAATATCAACCCTGTTTCAAAGAAGTGAGAAATACATCTTGTTTCCAGTTGTAAAAGTGGAAAACTGTCACTAATTCAAGTCTTTCAACCTAGTGTTTGATTTTTTCACATTTCTTCCTCTTACTTACCTTGCTATTCAGTTTGGTGATTTTAATGCTTAATTTATGCTTTCATTAATTACACAGCAATGTAGTTATCATGGGCCAGATTCAACAAAGATGCAAACCAGTGTAATCAGTAGCATTATAGCAGCTTTTATTTGGCTGCTTGTGATCCTACTAAAGGTTGCCCTCAAAGTAGGTTTAAGCAAAGCCTGCTGGCCAAAATACATATTTTTCTAGGACTGATGTTAAAAAAATAAGGAAGCTCCGGTCTGCAAATGTTTTTATATCTGCATATGTTTGGCATGTATTTCCTTATACCTTCTCTCCTCTTGCAAACTATCACTGCATATCATCTGAGAACATTACATCAAAACAGTTCAAGAATATTTCAATATGTAATAAGTAGCTATTGGAAAAAATGTGGATGTGCAAGCATTTTCAATTTCTGTATCCTCAGTGTCTCTTTCTTCCCTAAATGCGTGTTTTCCAGACGAGTTTGCAAGTTTGCCAACAACACCAAACTGTGTGGTG
>VWZZ01004468.1:239327-255431 GCA_013399095.1 Psophia crepitans | reverse complement strand
GGCTGGAGCACCTCTGCTATGAGGACAGGATGAGAGTTGGGGTTTTTCAGCCGGGAGATGAGAAGGCTCTGGGGAGACCTAATCACAGCCTTTCAATACCTAAAGGGGCTACAGGAAAGCTGGCGAGGGGCTGTTTCTTAGGGAATATAATGACAATACGAGGGGTAATGGGTTTGAACTAAAAGAGGGAGGATTTAAATTGGACATTAGGAAGAAATCCTCTACTGTGAGGGTGGTGAGGCACTGGAACAGATTGCCCAGAGAAGTTGTGGAGGCCCCATCCCTGGCAGTGTTCAAGGCCGGGTTGGATGGGGCTTTGGGCAACCTGGTCTAGTGCAGGGTGTCCCTGCCCATGGCAAGGGAGTTGGAACTAGATGATCCCTGTGGTCCCTTCCAACCCAAACCATTCTATGATTCTATTATTCTATGATTATGGGAGTAAATACATGACCATACTCTGTTAATAATTACCTAGTGCAAAGCTCATTGACTTCAAGGGGGCACACTCCACGGAAAACAAGATTTAATGTATGAAATATTACAGTGCTATAAGCAAAGTCATACGTATATGCAGAATACATATTTTTCCTCTCTCTACTGAAATTCCTTTTGAAAAAAGGATTGTACTCTGTAGGACATAAAAGTGGGGGTCTATAGAAAACAGTGTCGAAAGTTTTACACAAGATAAATGAAGCCTGAATTCTCATCTTGAGTTTTCCAATAACCTTTAGTCATGTTGACAGAGTCAAAATCCAAATTTAACTTTTAAGTCTGAAGACATTTAGTTTAATTTTCGGCTTCTGTGTCTGTCTGTTTTTCCCAGGAGTATTGGAATCACTAAAAAAAAAAAAAAAAGGATACTGTTTTGAAAGCAAGTGTGCTGCTTGTAGCAGCCTGAGGACCAGATTTTCAGCCAAGACAAAAACTATACAAATCCTCTCTCAATAGAGATGTACTCATTTACGTTGACTGAATAGTTGGCCCTTCTCTCAGTACTTGAAGACAACCTGGTGAGAGATCTTGGGAGAGTGTTCTGCCATGGGTGGTGCAAGGCTGCACATATGTCAAACACATTGGGTTAATACGTGCCCTCAGGGTTGTCTCCACTGAAATAGCTCCCACCAATTTTAATGCAAATTGTGTGTGTCAGACCTGGATATTGCACTGCTGCCAGTAAACACGACAGAAATGATCAGACTGCAGTATGGCTTGGAATAAATCCTGCAGTCATTTTCCATCTCACAGCATTGTTTCCACCTACCTCTTGAAGGTAGCATTCTTAATCTCATATATTTCTGGATAATAGACAAAAGACAGATTTTGGTCACTTAAAACCATCACACAAATAATGTTTCTGATGACAAAATAACAGAATTTAAGATAAAGATAGCAACATAATATAATTTTTTTTACAGAATACCCAAAACTACCAGAAGAATATGAAAATCTGTCATTAATTTATTTATGGGGGTAATTGAACAGTCCCTCCCAGGTGCAGAATTTCTTTCAACTTTTTGAAATAAAATTTAAGAAATAATAACTTAGCTAAACTGATTTCTGATAAGGGAGAAATTATAAATAGTTATTTGCTTTTGGAACTCTCCTGAGGGAAGCACACAGGTTTTTTGGTTAATTTTTTAATTTGAACGGGTCTAGGATGAAGTCCTTTGTTTCTTGGTCATTCATCTCAGACAAAAATGATACGTGATTTAAAAAGCAGAAAGAAAATTTCCGTTTCCACACTAGTTTGCGTGTCCATTTGTTTTACTGTGGGAAACAAAAGTGGAGGTGATGCAGAAGGGTGACACAAACAAACCACACTAATAGTGGCAACTGAAAGAAAAGAATAAAATGAATGGAAAGATAGAGAAAGATCTGTAGAAAAATGGAGCTATTTTGAAGTACAATCATAGAACAGCCCGAGTTGGAAGGGACCCATAAGGATCATCAAGTCCAACTCCTGGCTCCACACAGGACCAGCCCAATCAGAGCACATGACTGAGAGCATCGTCCAGACGCTTCTTGAACTCAGTCAAGATCGATGACTTGACTGAGTCAAGTAAAAGGTTGCGCAATGAAGACATCTGTCTGTGACCACAAAGGCTCCTTGTAAATGTGGGGAAAATAAAACAATTAACAAGAAGCAGATAGCTTCTTCCGATACTAAGTGTCATGGTTTAACCCCAGCCGGTAGCTAAGCACCAGGCAGCCACAGGGGGATGAGGGAGAGAATCGGAAGAGTAAAAGTGAAAAAACTTGTGGGTTGAGTTAAAGACAGTTTAATAGCTAAAGCAAAAGTCATGCATGCAAGACAAGGAATTCATTCCCCACTTCCCATTGCAGGCAGGGGTTCAGCCATCCCCAGGACAGCAGGGCTCCGTCACGTGTAATGGTTACTTGGGAAGACAAACACCATCATCCCAAATGCCCCCAGCCTCCTTCCTTCCTCTTCCCCCAAGCCCCTTATAAGCTGAGCATGACGCCATATGGTATGGAATATCCCTTTGGTCAGCTGGGGTCAGCTGTCCTGTCTGTTCCCTCCCAACTCCTTGTGCACCCTCAGCCCACTTGCTGGTGGGGTGGTGCAAGAAGCAGAAAAGGCCTTGGCTCTGTGTAAATAGTGCTCAGCAACAACAAAACATCCCTGTTCCCAGCAGAAATCCAAACCATAGCCCCCTACTAGCTACTGTGAAGAAAATTAACTCTCTCTCAGCCAAAACCAGCACATCAGGGCATGATGATCACCAATGAAAAACATTCTGTGAATGTGGACATCAGCCACCTTTGAGGAAGGAAGAGCATAGAAATCTGGGTTTGGGTTTGTTTTGCTTTGTTTTGTTTTTCCCAAGAATGAAAAAAAAATTGTAATGGAGCTTGGAGATCCAAAAAAGGCATTGTAATAAATTTTTCTGGTGCTTTTACCGAAGCAATAGGCTCTGGAGAGCGAATGAGCGAACGAATGAACAAAGGACTGACTGACTGACTGAACGGCTGGCTTTAAAATTTTGTGGTGACTCAGTTGGAAGTTCAAACACCGAGACTCAAAGGTTAGTCAAAGACTTCAAAAAATATGGAGTAATAGTTTAAGCCAATAATATTTGTCCACTGTTTATGGGAAACGTTGTGGCAAAGCTCACAATAACATTCAGTTTCTTTCTGTAACTACCTGATTGCTCTTCCCCTCACCTTTTCCACCTCCACACGCTGCTTGTTTCCTCCGAGGCTCTCCCTCGTTGTTGGAAGCTGCCGCACTGCAGCAGCAAGCGGAGGTACCACAGCCAGGGGCTGCTCCTACAGCAGGCAATGAGCCACTTCTGCACTGAGATCGTCTCGGATAAAAGGAATTGAGTGCCTTTTTAGAAACGTCTTCTTCCTCCCGCAGCTTAGCTGCAATGAGTCCGAGCTGGGCTTGGAGAGACGCTAACGCGCAGGGCCTGATTCTCACCCTGTGTGAGTTGGCAAAAGCACATTGACATCAGTGGGTCTGTACTGACTTAAGCCAGCTGAGTATCTGACTGCGTTTTCAGCTTACCTCCTTCAAGTTGTGTTTGGTTTAATCACTATGTGTGATATATCGATATGTCCTTGCTGCTAGACATGGAGATAACCACCTGGTAACCACGAGAATGCAAAGGCAGGTTCTCAGAGCTGTACATTCAAGGCACCCTCACTTCTGTTGCGCATCACTCTCCTTCTAAATCCTTTTCTACTTCATGTACACTGAGCAATGAAAAAAGGATTAAAAAACGTGTCTGCATTTATTAGATTCCGGTGCCATTTGGGATATTTTCTGACTGCATCCAAATAGGTTTCCCAACTACCTTGGCCAATTTGTGCAGCAGAAGAGCCATATTCTTCTAATCCAGGAATTCGTTACTGCATGTTTACTGTTCAACTAATTTACTGTCATTCTAGAAATATTTTTCCCCCCTTGAGATGCCTGCCTCAACCTGGAGACAGAATCAGTGATTTGCTAATGGCGCAGCACATAAAATTCTCTTTTGTTGATCTTTACCTTGTAAGATGTATTACAGCTGTAGCTCTTGCTGTAGCTGTATTATTTAATGCAAAATGAATTATACCCACATAAATGTATGTTATTCATTTTAATGAGGACCAGGAGATTTACACGGGGATTAATTTTATTTTTTTTTTCTGTAAAGTTAACATTTAGAATTCTTTAAAGAACTGTGCCAATATATTCAAAACACACAGATAAATACGATTAGAGTCATCCTCCAGGTGAAATATAGAGCATGAAGCCTGGGCTGATGAAAGGATCAGACAACTTCAAGTTAGGCACCACATTGCCTGACTTCTAGGTGTGTATCCCCAGAAGCTGCATCACAGTGCCCTGAACTGGGTACTAAGTCTGCGTATACAGAGCGTGAGAGAATGAGATGTCCTGTTAGAGTTACCCAGTGAGAGGAAAGATGCCCAGGAATGTCACAAGTGTGTACCTGAACGCTCCCTTATCATCCAGTCTGTGATCTGAGTTAGAGCTAGGATGGAGGTGTTTGCATTCACTTGAGAGCTCCATGAAAATGATAACTGGAAAAAAACAAGCCTACCTCTTTTAATTATGCCATGCCAGCGTTATGCCAGCTTTTTCGTAGCAGCTGAGCACTCAGATAACTCTCCAACAAATGGAAAGACATTATGGTTTCGCACTTTCTTTCACCTCCAAGGATTCCAACCTACATCTGAGTTCAATTTCCTGCTCCGTGAGCTGTTTATGCAGTTTATATTAAACAGTCATTGGAACAGAAAAAAGAAAAGCAAGCAGCACAAAGAAGAGTTTAGTAGCTAGGTCTTCACCATGCCCCAAACTGCTTCCATTTTGCTGGTGCTTGTCTTTGACCTGTGACTTGCACGCTGGGCCAACTGGAAAACAACGGTTAACCCCTTCCAAAAAGGCTAATCTGTGTTGGTGGGTAGGGCAATCTTTGGGAAAGCAATTCTGAATCTCTAGTGCTAAACCAGGACTGAAACCCAGGTTTCTTATTTGCTTGGAAGAAAACTAAACCATCGTGCAGGCATCATGAACTCTTCCTCAGAAGTGCTTTAAAAGAAGGATCCATCCCTGCTGAACAGAAGACATCATGACGCTTTGGGCTCTGAATTCTGTATTCCATTTAACAACTGCTTAATGTAAAATACTTACACAGGGACCAAGGCAGGAAACAAAATAAAATTCTTCATTTTCAGCTGAAAGACTAAACTTCTCTTGGTGTTTTGTTTGCTAATCTCATAAATCTTTCACTCCTTTGCTTAATAGCATAATTTTAAAAGGAGGGACATAGGAGTGCAGTCCGTTCCCAGCTCAGCCGCACAGTTAAGGAACTTCACATGGATGAAGAATTTCTGAATTCGGACCCTTTCAGACTGAACACAAAATGAAACCCAGCTCTGCAAACTCTGCAGACAGTGCTCTAACCACTAAGGTATGGCATAAACAGTGATCGATATCTTTCTGGTAGTCACATTTTAAAAGAAAGTGATGGCAAAAAGAGATCTTGACCAGGATCCTAACACCAATGGCTCATCTCAGAAAACATATTTGAAGGAATGTCCATTTTTCTGAGTCACAGTTAATGAACGTCTACGCTCAGTGCTGCCCAAACAAACAAATAAGATAATGCATTTCAAATTTATAGCAATATAAAGAAAACATCTTGGAAGAAAGAGCCAGTGAGGATTGCCCTAGTTAACAAGCATGTTTTTCAGTGTCCAAATTCCACCTCAGAGTGCTAATTCCTTCTCAAGAGCCTTTTTTTCGTCTTTCTACTTTCAAAGTCTGAGTAATTTTTACCCCTTTTCCTTTTGCGTGAAGAAAGCATTTAAAAAAAAATCACTTCAGAGACACAGATAATTGCATAAGATTCAGGCTAAGAGTGAATCAGGAGAAGCAATTTATGTAAAAATGCACAGGACTTAAACAGTGAAGGAACCACCTGATACACCTGGGATTCCTGGCTGCAAAACCAACATTGGCCTGACTTTTTCAGCAATTCAGGGAGATAAGTTCAACGTTTTTTAAAAGGTATCTGGCTGCTTAGCTGCCTAGCTGTGTCTGTAGGCACCATTTTAAAAAAAAATCTGGCATTCCTGTGTAAACTGATGAATCACATTTATCACTGGAAAAACAGTCTGCTGTCATATTGGAAGCATCGAGAAGAATGTTTTTTTTCCCTTCCAGCTCATAAAGGATTACACGTATCTGTTGTTAGGGAAACTAAAATAATTACACAGTCACAGAACTGACTGAGGTTGGAAGGGACTCCTGGAGATCATCTTGTCCAACCCTCCGTGCAAAACAGGTTGCAAAGTGCTGTGTCTAGTCAGGGTTTGAATATCTCCGAGGATGGAGACTCCATAGTCTCTCTGAGTATTTTGTTCCAGTGTTCAACCACTCTCAAAGGAAAAGGTTTTCTCTTATGTTTAAATGGAATTTCCTGTATTTCAGTTTGTGCCCATGGCCTCTTGTCTGTTCGCAGGACACCACAAGGAAGAGTCTGGCTCCCTCTCCTTTTCAACAACCCTTCCCTCTGTCGGATATTTATATGCACTGATAAGATCCCCCTGAGCTTTCTTTTCTCCAGGCTGAACATTCCTAGCTCTATCAGTCTCCAATACCTTATTCCTCTTCTCAGCTATTCACTGGAGTGGCTCCAGTAAGTCCATGTCTGTCTTGTACTGGAAAGTCCAAAACAGTACTCAGCACCCCCAGACACGACTCATCAATGGTGAGCAGAGGTGAAGGATCACCTTCCTTGACCTTCTGGCAGTACTTTGGTTAGTGCAGCCCTTGATGCCCCAAGCCTTTGCCACAAGGGCACTGTTCTGGCATGTGCTGAACTTCTTGTACACCAAGACCCCCAGCTCTTTCTACAATGCTCCTTTCCAGCTGGTTGGCCCCAGCCTGTGCTGGTGCCTGGGGTTATTCCTGCCCAGGGACAGATGAGAGCCAGTGCTTTGGAAGCTGCTGATCAAACATCACAGGACTTCAACAGCTGAAGACAATATGGTGCTGCAAAGTCGTAACTTTCTGAGTTATAAAGAAGGACAGTAGACAGTGAGTGAAAAAATTCTTTTACTTTAGAGAGATGAACAAATGATTGTAACTAGACAACTAAGCATCTAATCTTTTCCACCCCAATTTTAAGATCCCAGTGAGTGAAAGACTGGAGTATTAGACTAAAAGGGGAGGCTGTCTGATCATTCAATCAAATATCTTCTTGGAAAATATCCATTTCTTGTAAAGGAATTATCCAAAATCTTCAACTATACTTAATAAATAACTGACATTTGGCAGATTTGACTGCACATGCTGCTGTTATCATAAGTTTATTTTAAGACTGGTAAATTAACAGATGTTCTACATAGTTTGTCCTTTTAATCCATCTCATTTAAATTCCCTATTCTCCAGTGACTCATTAACATTCAAAATCCTATCTGCCCTTTTTTATATGAGGTTAATGAGATCCATATAAATGGATGCTATGTATTCCTCTGGATTTTTAAATGAGTGTATTGCTAATTTTTTTTATTTTTAATGATTGATAATGGCATACAGTCAATTCATTAACCATTCTGTGGTCCATAAGAGTTAATAATCTCTTTTAACACAAAGCCATAGCCTTGTGGTACGTCTTAGAATTAGTCCAGTTTAGACTGAGATTTTGGAAACCAGATCCAGATATCAATCATTTCAAATTATTTCTCCCCACCCCTTTATTATTAACACAAACCATTTGGAAATCTCAACACTGAAATGCTTTCTTATGAATTTTTCCATTAATCCAACTCCCCTTTACACACACATATAATACCGGGATTTGACAGCTGGCCTGTTGGCACCAATTGCTTAGACTCCTTGAGGGGAAAATAAACCTTTTAAAGAACCCTTGGATTTTACAAACAGGTTTTAAAAACAAAAGATCTGTCAAATTCTGAGTCTAAGAGCTTTGCCAGTACAGCTTTCGCATTCAACTTCACTAACCTCTGTTTTACATCTGTATAACTAAGAGAAAGTATGGGAGAGCTTGATAAGACAGGTCACCTTATTATTTTCAGGATAGTGTCTGTTCTTAACTCAGGGTGCTATTGGGAGTCTGAATTTATTATGCACAAGGCGTAATGTTTTTATTTACTCCTGGCTCTAGACGCTAATGTGACTCATACCACATTGTTGGTGAAGGCTGAAGGCTCTGTTCGGTTGTTTGTACATAAGCACTTTGTACAATCAGACTCCACAGGTCAACGAAGACATGACACAGTTTTTTATAGTTCTGGAGGGGCATCTGGAAACCAGGAAGGATGCCTCAGGGTTTTTCAGTAATGTTAGGTGCTTGAGTGCACAGCCAAACCAATCTTGAATTCAAGGCCATGTCAGTGCATATCTCTGCAAGTGGTTGTGCTCTCAGAAATCAGATCTTGCTCCAGTATATAGATCTGAGTACTTCAGTCTTTCAGCAATGAGATGTAGACATCCTGTTTTCCACCTCCTCTGAACAAAAATACTCAGAGTAGGATAATTTGTGATTCAATGAAAAATTTGGTCAGTGAGTACAGCCAAAGCAAAATAATTTCCTTCCTTAATCTGCAGCGAAAACTGTGTGTCTCCAGTTTATAGAAGTGACTTCTAACACCCTCTTTCATTTTATCACAAAACAGCACAACACAAAATCTCTACCCTATCTAATGTCATTATTAGATTATTTTTAATAATTTAGCGGTGAGTCACAAAGATATGATTTCCATTTTATACAATACCATTAGGTTAAGTCACAAGTAATGGTGTAGGAATCATTACTGGAACTGACTTTTTAGCTGGTGTAAAGTGACTCATGACAAGTTTAAAACATGTGAGGATTTGGCAGCAACTGCAAAGGAGGACACCACTCAGCAAAAAGGTGTGGTGGATTCTAGTCCCAAGATGATTGCCTGAAAAGTTCATCCAAAAGCTTACATCAACATGTGTGTAACCAAGGAGATCCTCATAAACGAGTCATAAACCAGGCACAAAGTCACCGTAAGTGGAAAGATAATCTCAAAGAATAAATGGGATTACTGAACAGAAAATAGGACATAGGTACTATAAAACTCTGATAAAAAGCTGTTGATGTGGGAACACTGTAAGACACAAAATTAATGAAAATTCTGGAAGGAGACTGTCTTTACTCACAAATTAAGAAAATCAAAGTATATTTAAGCATCAGAGTGATGCTTATATGTATGAAGTAGAAAGAAGGCAATAATTGGAACAAGTTTTTATTTTTCTGATAACCCACTATTTAAATGTCAGTCTAAAGACTTCCTTATAACTCCATTAGTTTGTGTCTGCTTTATGTCCTTTCTGAGCAAAATCAGTGCACAAACTTCTCAGTCGGTGTGAAGTTAGTTTAGAGAAAATGGACTCAATGGGGACAAGCCAATTTAGATTACCGAGGATGGGGCCTCATTTTAGAGTGCTATTGCAATATACGCTATGAAAAATAGGAGCACAACATGAGTTCCTGCTTAGTAACGTTAAGGACCTAAACCAGCCAAAAATTAGCTACGATGGTAAGCCATCGTCCATACTGTTCCAAAATTCACGGACAGGTTAGATGAACCTAAACTCCAAAGCCACATGTAGCTGTTGTTCACAGAGCCATAATAAGTCCATCCTGACTAAGAGCCTTGAGATTAATAAAGCAGGGAATGCCTTTTCCCTCAGCTTTCACACTGTGTGCACATGTACAAAGCCTGCTGTGATTTGGCTGCTGCTGGGAGCAGAAGGCTGTGGCTCTGGAGCGGCCACATCAGTATGCACCAGTAGCCCTGCTTCTTAGCAAGTGTTGCAGAGACAGTAAATCTGCCTGATGTTCTGCTGCTGATGGCTTTTTCAGATACACTGGTGGAAATTATTTGCTGGCATAAAGGCTAGAGTTCCACAGAGCTCTCAAAATGTTATGTATTTTTTCTACCAATAGAGAATTTGGACTTACACGACCTCTAGAAATGGTAATTTTCTTCTCCAAGTTTGGCCAGGGCATAATAGATCTCTAATTGCTTAATCAGTACTTATTGCTTTAGAATTTTTTTGCCATAGTCTGCAACTATTTTGCTTCCATTCAGTTGTGTTTTACAACCTACAAAAAAAGTAATAGAATCTTTTTCGCTACTATAAATGTCCTCATAACTTTTAAACAGGTACAAGCAAACAACTTACCTATTATGTACATCATACACAATCCTATAAAACAAATAATGCCCTCAAGAATTTTGCAGTTAATCAAGTACAAATGTTGGCTTCAAAAATTTGTCTGCCAGTAAGAATGATTTCAATTATAGTCTATTTTATGGGTTTTACTCCAATTGAACTCTAATGCGTCACAAGAGATTTAAATGCTATAATCCCAGTAGATTTCGTAGAAATTTTGTTCAAGCTGCTGATCAGAGCAGTATTCTTAAATTACCATCTACTATCTATGCTTTTGAATTTATAAAACAACTATACATGTAACGAAAGATGAACTGATGACCAAAATAAAAAGAAAATCCCAAGGCATATAACACAGTTACTTGCTGAATGATATGGACTATGCTGGATCTTTAACAACATAAATGAACCTCCTTCATCCCAATGAATGCAATTTTAGTTTCATTTTGTTCTAGATAACATGCTAATATGCATAAGCACCAGAGATTCATCGCATGATCTTTCAGGATTAATGGTGTGTAGCTGAACTATAAAATATAGGAAGACATTTGTTCAGCCTTGAGAAAAGCTGAGGGGAAACTTTATCACCATGTTCCATTATTTAAAGGGTGGCTACAAAGAAGATGGAGACTCCCTTTTTAAAAGGAGTCACATAGGAAAAAAGAGTGATGTGTACAAGTTACTCCTGGGGATATTTCAATTGGACACAAGAGGAACATTCTTCACAATTAGAACATTCTATCATTGGAATAATTTCCCCAGGGAAGTGGTGGATTCCCCAGTGTTGGACATTTTAAAGATTTGTCTGGGCAGGGTGCTGGGCTATCTTGCCTAGACCATGCTTTTGCCAAGAAAGGTTGGACCTGATTAGGTCCCTTCCAACCTGGTATTCTATGATTCTATGAGCCACAAAGGCTAACTATCTACGCCGAGATACATACATTGCTTTCTGAATTATGTTTATCTTATAAAAGACCAGAAAGGTCTGGTGGATTTCCAGGTTAGTGGGTGCACTATGTACACATCAGAGCTGATATGATATCAGAGACTGAGGCTGTTTTTTTATGTGCCTATTCCTTGCTGAGTCAACTTCGAAGACTGCAGATTAACCCAAACAGTTTTGGTCTACCAGAATGATGGCCTGATGAGAGTGGACCTTCATCCTTATGAAACTTGCTATGTTAAAAAAGTATGTATAAACACAATTCCCAGGAAAATTGATGAAGCTGTTACTCTAGGAAAATGTATAGCTACAATATGTTGGACAGATGAGGACAAACCTTTGAAAATAAATGATTTTATTTTCCAGACACATGCTAAGCTGCCCTTGGGGCAGAAGGTCTTACATATGATCTATTTTAATCTCGGTCTTACAATATGATCTATTCTATTTTAACCACCCACACTTGAGGATTTAAAGCAGGCTGTCCCCTCCATAGCAATAATGTCTGTATGCCAGGAGACAGCCATCCCACAGGGAGATAATTTTGACACAGTGACATAAAGCACACTGCATGTTCAGTGACCCTTCAGGGCTGTTGCAGTATGCTCCCTGCCTCACCTTTCCATAGCTCTCCTCCCTTTTGCCTGCCGTTGCCATTCTCAGCCCCTTGCTGGAACAGCTTGTCAAGGGATTTCCTGTGGTACAGAGGAATAGGTTGTTCTGAAGGTCAAGCACAACCCTGAATGTTCTTGTCTGCTGCAATGGAAACCACTGGACCAAAATCAGCATCTTCTTACACATCTTATGCAGCTACCACCTTCTTCTGAAGACACCAGAAGACCTTCAGCAAATAATTTAATAGGTTCCAGGCATTGAAACTTCTGCCTAAAATGTTTTACCCCTGACATCACCGAGCACTCAATTTTTTGCAAGCAAATACAAGGATTTATGGAAGGCAAGTCCTGCTTGACTAATCTGACCTCCTTTTATGACAAGGTGACCCACTTAGAGGATGAGGGAAAGGCTGTGGATGTTGTCTACCTGGACTTTAGTAAAGACTTTGACACTGTTTCCCACAGCATTTTATTGGAGTAACTGCCTGCTGGAGGCTTGGATGGGTGTAGTCTTCACTGGGTACAAAACTGGATGGATGGCCATGGCCAGAGAATTGTGATGAATGGAGTTACATCCAGTTGGTGTCCAGTCACAAGTGGTGTTCCCCAGGACTCAGTTCTGTTTCATATCTTTATCAATGATCTGGAGGAGGGGATCAAGTGTGCCTTCAGTAAGTTTGCAGATGACACCAAGTTGGGCAGGAGTGTTGGTCTGCTGGAGGGTAGGAAGGTTCTGCAGAGGGGTCTGGACAGNCTGCAGAGGGATCTGGACAGGTTGGATCGATGGGCCGAGGCCAACTGTATGAGGTTTAACAAGGCCAAGTGCCGGGTCCTGCACTTGGGTCACAATTTACCCCAGGCAACTCTACAAGCTTGGGGCAGAGTGGCTGGAAAGCTGCCTGGCAGAGAAGGACCTTGGAGTGTTGGCAGTTGGCTGAACATGAGCCAGCGGTGTGCCCAGGTGGCCAAGAAGGCCAACAGCATTCTGGCGTGTATCAGGAATAGTGTGGCCAGCAGGAGCAGGGAGGTGATCGTCCCCCTATACTTGGCACTGTTGAGGCTGCACCTCGAGTACTGTGTTCAGTTTTGGACCACTCACTACAAGATTGACACTGAGGTGCTGGAGAGTGTCCAGAGAACAGCAAAAAGGTGATAAAGGGTCTAGAGAGCAACTGGGCTTGTTTAGCCTGGAGAAAGGGAGGTTGAGGGGAGATCCTATCACTCTCTACAACTACCTGAAAGGAGGTTGTAGCGAGGTGGGTGTTGGTCTCTTCTCCAAAGTAACCAGCAACAGGAAAAGAGGAAGTGGCCTCATGTTGTGTTAGGGGAGATTTAGATTGGATATTAGGAAAATTTTCTTCACTGAAAAGGTTATCAAGCACTGGAACGTGCTACGTCTAACCTTTGCAGAACTGTATCCCCTCTCTGCTTTCATCGACAAGAAGTGCTGATCCAGGCTTGGCACAGGCCATATATTGGAAGCCAATCCTTGCCTATATTTCCTACATCAGCGCCAAGTTTAAGAAGGATGACTAAACTATTGTTTTTCGCTTAATGTAGACAATAATTGGCTGGACTGAGTGTTCTGGAGCTATCCCTCCTCTGAGGACCTCCTCTGATATGTTCTAGAAATGTTCAGTACAGACTTTGCTGGAGGCTATAACAGCACTTTCTCTGTTATAAATGTTAATGAACTGTGTACACAAGTTGAGTATACTTTGTCTGCCTGCTGATTAAGCCTAGAATGTCTTTCTGGATTGTTTTCACAGCAGGTCTCATCCTGATGGAAATAATTTATAAAATTGACATGAAAATAAATTAAATTGAATAATAGAAAGAAAAGACTGTCCAGTCAAAGAAGGTTGGATCCCACCTACTCCTGCTCTTTGAATGGGATATGCTGATGGCAGACCATTTTCCCTAAATCTCCTAGGAAGAGGAAGCAGACAGTCAAAATTATACAATACTTCCCTCACCATATTGTTCCATAGAATCATAGAATCATAGAATCATTAAGGTTGGAAGAGACCTCAAGGATCATCCAGTCCAACTGTCCCCCCACCACCTATTAACCACTAAACCACGTCCTTCAGTACCACGTCTAACCTTTCCTTAAACACCCATCTTCCAACTCTCTTCAGCCTGAGGAATTTCTGAAACCTTGTGCAGTTTGTCTGTTTGGTAACTCCCAACAGATGTCTCTTCTAAGTACTTGCCCAATCTTTGGTTGAATCCACAGACTTGTGCACACAACATCCTTTGGCAAGGAATTTCACAAAACTGCTACCCACTGTCAGAGAACCACCTCCTTTTTTTAATTTAAATCTCTAGCTTAATTTGATGTACCCTCATACTTGTACTGGAAGGCAGTGAACAACCAAGCCATCATCACCCTGTCCATGCTACTTACGATTTTAGATAGCTTTTGTACCATATCTCCATTTGGTTATTTCATCTCCCTACTCAGATATTTGATGTTAAGCAGTCAGTGGTGAAATTTTCTCCATATGTTGTCCAGGGACCCTGGGTTATCATCACTGTGAATGCTGATAAAAGAGCCAGTTCACTGGCAGTTTTGCAGTTTAATTGCCATTGTGAATCTCTGGTCAAATGAACTTCTGGATGGTCATGTTTCTGAAAGTTATGTGGAATTAAATGATGTTTGTATATTCTCAAGATTTCATATGCTGAAGGAACTTCCTAACTTTAATTTACATGTTTGTGACATAACATCCCAATCTCTGAGTTTAGGATTATTGACAGAGACAAGGTGGCAGGTGCAGGTGAGCTGTGACGTTTTCCGGTCTCGTGCGGGATTACTCTATTCACAGTTATCCTGAAATTGCTCACCTTTTCCATACTTACACCAGATGTTACACATAAATGCTAAATATTCCATACTGCTACTTTGGGAGTGGTAACAATAACAGTAATTAATGTCTGTTTAATCTGCCTCTTTGGATTTCAGTGTCAAAGCAATAATACAGACAGAAGGACAAGTGAGCAAATAACTCTGTGATAGCAATTTCCTATAACAACCAAAAAGCTAAAGATATAAGATCCTGATTTGGATCTGTCCCAGAAAAAGTTGAGACATAAAGGAAGCGATATGATCGATTACATCAGGCTATGAAGATGAGAATGCTGCAGTACGTGTTGGGAAAAATGAGCCTGATACAAGGTGGTACTTGCAAAGGTCTCATAGCCAGGGGAGGTTTAGGTTAGAAATTAGGAGAAATTTCTGCTCGGAAAGGGTGGTCGGGCATTGGAACGGGTTGCCCAGGAAGGTGGTGGAGTCACCGTCCCTGGGGGTGTTTAAAGAAAGGTTGGATGTGGTACTTAGGGTCATGGTTTAGTGGGTAATAGGTGGTGGGGGGATGGTTGGACTAGATGATCCTTGAGATCTCTTCCAACCTTAATGATTCTATGATTCTATGATCACAGAAAAGTAGAGAACATCAGCTGACATGGCTTATCATGTGTATATGACACCGAGACAGGCTGAGGTCTCCCTCCCCTGAAAAAGTAACCCACCACTTAGAGAAATTATTTGAGAGAGAAAACACAGCGTTTATGCCTCCTTTACTTTGAGGTGGTGGAGATACCCTCACAACTTACATCTACACTAGTGAATGTGACAAAGCCAAGGCATGCTCCCAAAACCTGTCACACAATAACTTACACAGCTAAATCACTGACAGGAGCAGTTGAACTGTTGGCCTAGGCCGAGTAACACTCTTGTAAACAGCACCCAGATATGATTCAGGAGCTAGCATAGGCAAATAGACTGTATTGTTGTGGCCACCCTGTTGTGGTGGGAAAGAGGGTTTAGCTGAAATGTCATATGCCAGTTAATCCTAGGATCACAAAATGGTTTGTGGCTTATTTTGCTTACTGCTAAATATGCAACCACAAAAGTTGGGAGTAATGCACTTAAGCTCCAGAGAGAGGTAAAATTTCAGACAACATACTGCTTGTATTTCTAACATGTTTCCTGTTGCCTAGATCTCCCAATCAACTAGGTTTGCTCAGGGGACTGGCTGGGTTACTTTTCTGAACCTTATCATAATCTTTTTCTTTTTACTTGCTGTTGCAAAGAAAACCTTGGCACCTAGCACAGCAATCTGGATTCCATTCTGAGAGAAAATCTAAGCTCTTTTTGGATCTAGCCTTACTGTAACACCAAAGAGGAAGAGAAACAGGGAGGATGCCATGGTGCAGTAGGGAAAACAAACAGATTAGAGAACAGAAAATGTTTTTCTCACTTTATACACCTCCAGTTTTGACTTTTTTCATACAAGCCCAAGCTCAGGAAACACAAAAAAGCTCAAGCTGAAAAA
>VWZZ01004468.1:168626-229603 GCA_013399095.1 Psophia crepitans | reverse complement strand
CTACCTGAAAGGAAGTTGTGGTAAGCTGGGGGTCGGCCTCTTCTCGCAGATAACTAGAGACAGGACAAGGGGGAACGGCTGCAAGTTGCGCCAGGGGAGGTTCAGGTTGGAGATGAGGAGAAATTTCTTCTCGGAAAGGGTGGTCGAGCATTGGAACGGGTTGCCCAGGGAGGTGGGGGAGTCACTGTCCCTGGGGGTGTTTAAGGAAAGGTTAGACATAGTACTGAAGGACATGGTTTAGTGGGTAATAGGTGGTGGAGGGGGACGGTTGGACTGGTTGATCCTTGAGGTCTCTTCCAACCTTAATGATTCTATTCTATTCTATTCTATTCTATTCTATTCTATTCTATTCTATTCTATTCTATTCTAATCTTGTTCGAGTGTCTCTGCTCTAAGAAGCAGGTTTAAACAACTAGAAAGAGGTCACAAAACAGACAGAAATGTAATTGAAAGTTTGAGAAATATGCCTGAGAGCGACAGGATCGGACAACTGAGTGGACATAGCTTGGCTGAAAAAAAAAAAGAAAAAAAAAAGATTAATTGTCTGTGGTCTGGAACACTGATAAAAAGCACAGAACTGTGATAATCATTTTATGTATTATTTTGTAGATTTTTTTGGTTTTATTTTGGGTTTGTTTTTTTCAATCTAGAGGGCAAAATTATGCATGTATGAGCTGGATGCTGAGGGAACACAAGCTTCATGTAGAAAACTGCTACCAGGTAAGAGTGATTAACTACCGATACAATCTATCCAGAGTAATAATAATTTTCTTCATCAGCAAAACATGCTTAATTAAGAATATGTGTTTATTTAATGATATGGTTTTTTGGGATGAAGAGTTTAATATACCTATAGTGTTAATACCAGGTAACTGCCTGCTATTGCTTGTTGCAGAAGGATTTATGCTGGAAAACAGCATATGCTGCACCATGTTTCAACTTATCTATGAAAAATGAGAACATTCATGTTGATGGCTATGTTTTATTCACTAACTCTATGGTTAAATTGAATTCTGGTGAAGTATCTAAGTGCTATTCCAAAGACCCACCAAACTGCATTGCGTTAAAGTATGTTCATAAAAATTCACGTTACGATTGACAGAAGTTTGGGGGTTATACTGAATGCAAGACTGGGCTTGTAGCAAATACATTTAAACCTTTCATGAAAGAAGTAATAAATTACAAGAAGTTGAAAAGAAGCCTTATAATTCTCCTCCTATGAAAGTTAGGAATGTTTCAAATCGAAAACATGTAAAAATCCAAAAGCTGTTTGCTCTGACCAGTAGAGCATGTTCTCAGTCCCTGACCGCTGGCATGGAAAGGAAAAGAAATGGGTAAATACCAGAAAGGTAGCAGAGCTTTGGAAAAAAAGACCAGAATAAGTGAACAATCATTCATCTTGAGGCTCATTAATATTTTCCTCTGTTGTTGCTGTTGATATTTCCTTTATCTCTTTGACCCTTGGGGCTACATATGTAATTACAGAAGCAAGTAGTAGGTTGGGGACAGTCTAAAAGCACAGAATTGACCTGACATGATACTGACCCACACCTTGTTCTGGGAAGCCCAGAGGTATGACTGGCCAGAAGGCAGAGAAATCTTCAGAGCAGCCCAGGAAAAAATGTCCTGTGCCAGCTAGGGAAGAGGTAAGGTTAGGCTACCCAAATACATCGATTCACAGTATCTCCCTGGCACTACTTTTCAGGAGAGTCATCCAGGTTTTAAAGTTGGCTTCCTCTGGTAAACATCCAGTGAGGTGATGGTACCAATTCTGGTGCCTGCTTTACTCCGGGAGCGGATTTGCTGGGTTTTCTTGCTCCCAGATGGTGCAAACTCTGAAGCTTATTCCCAGCAGGCAAATAGGAGCTGTCACCTGCAGTGCAAACACCAGTGTAAAGAACCCCTGATGTGCGGCATTCAACACAACACAGATACTGTCAAGATCATCTCTGTGTAGACAAGCAGGAAGGAAAAGCAAACACTTTCTGCTTATACTCATTTACACGTTATGTTGCCATAAGCTTTCCCCAAATATTATGTAGATGGAAAAGTAGACCTCATGCTGCTGTAAATCAGTAGTTGTGCTGTGGTGGCAGAAGAAAACAGTTAAGGGATTCAGTTTTCTTCCAAGAAAAATCATACTTTTCAAATCCATCTGAACCAGAGCCAAAAGAATATTCCTTATCTGGCTGCAATAAGCGTTCTTTCAAGCAGGGATATATGACCGCCACACTATGCTCAGGCGAGGTCTCCACTGCTGGGAGGTGGAGGAGGCATGAATCAATGGGATTTGGGTGCCTAAGTCTCTTAGAGACCCTGAGGGACTTAGGCACCCACTCTCCCCCGCATTTTAAAAGGGATTTGGACTCTTGCAGCCTCGCAGCCTAGGAGTTCCCTGAAATTTCTTTTCATAAACAACAGTTCATATTTTTAATAAGAAAACCACAGATGAACTTTGCACCTGGGAATTCTACCACACACATCCTGAGCTGGAAATTCCTGAGCAGAAATTAGGGTGTTTAAATTTATGCATTACTGCAAAATTGCTGCTACACAACAACATCACTGTCTCAACATCTATGGTTATTTTACTTGCATTTGAAAAAAAAAATAAATTAAAAAAAATCAGAAAATATTCTGACAGCACCAATTGACAGACAAAACTGTGATTTAGGGCAGGGCAGGATTTAGAGCTGGTTTTCCTTGTTTCAAATTGACTCCCAAAGTAAAGAGGTAGCTAGAGCAACGACTTTGTCTCTAACGCATTCTCTCATGAAGTGAAGTCTGCTCATTTTTCACTGTTTCAGGGAATCCACCTTTTGAATGCGACAGATTACATCCTAAATAAATAGTGCTAAAATCTACAGATAGAATTTTATGCAGCATCTTCACATGACCCTAGACAGTGGAAGGTGATCACCACTATCCGCTCCATCATTCTAAATAAATAACCATTTCTCCCAGTTGAACCATTGCATCTGTTTACCCTACATGTTAGTTCCCAGCTTGTCTGTAGTCAGCTTTCAATTCTCTGTAGCCTGCTTGCCCAAGGGCTGGATTAACCATGTCCTGCATGTAGAGACTGAAGCTGTCTCAATACAAAGCTGTTTAGGTCAAATAAGCTTTGTTACTTTAGAGACAACTGCAAGGATCGCCATTCTGCTCCAGAAACTGCTGACCCCAGACTCAGTACAGAAGTGAAAGATTTGTGCTGAACCCAAGTTAGAAAGCCCTATAAGGCATGAGGTGATCACGTCTTCCACATATATCATATGTGGAAGAACTTCAGCTCTCCTAAAACATGTTAATGACCAGTGCAGATACTTCAGAGATGTGGATGGAGCCGTCCCTCTGGCATGGCCAGCGTTAGGATGAATATGTGTAAGTTCAGCTTTACTCCAGTGGCTCTTCCCAAACTATGAGGATGTTTGTGCTGGGATTCCCACATTTCAGTTATGTCTTGCTCTAGTTTTATGTCTGATATCTTCTTTAAAATATTGTCCAGATTTTTTTTATTATCTAGACATTGTATCAGAAAGCTTTCTGTTTGTTTTAACAGAGAAACTATTGATTCCCCTGAAGCCTCTTCAAAGCTATCCTTCCTCTGCAGGGACCTGAGTCCATATGTTTAATGGGATCCTAGCTGGAAAACATGAAGTATTTTTGTATTGATGTCTTACAGCTTCTCCTCTGAAAGATCACTCACTTTGCATAGCCCAATTTAGTACAAGGAAAAGAAAAAGAGAGCGAGAGAGAATGTTGGACATGAACATGCCCAGGACTCTGCAGCACCCAGGTAAAAGAAGCCCAAAATTCTGTCTCCAGGTCCTGCTCCAATGCATATTTAATCATTTTATTCAAAGTGTGAAAGACAGCACAGGAAGGATTTAGAGGGCTTCAAGCCCAGAAAATTCTGGCACTTGCCTGGAATGTGGTAAATATGGGGCAGTGAAGGGCTTTGAAGTCAGGTCTCCCTTCTCCCAGAGGCATGCTTCAATTACAAGGCTCCTGAGGAAAAGCAGAGATCCTCTTCCTCACCCTGGTCATCCTGCAGGGAGCGGGGGAGAGAAAGAAAAGGGGCTAAGTATGCTCTGAGGCTGTGCTTCACTGCGGCTGGAGAACAAGGTACGTGTTCTCCCGTCTCTCTTGTGAATCCTGGCGGGACTTCAGCAAGAACCGCAAAGCCTCATAGGTCAGGTGCTGAGGATGCGTGCTCAGCAAAAATATTTAGAGAGGCTAAAGACGTTACCTGTGCAAACTGAAGTACCCAGATGCAACATGCAATGTTTGGGGTTCAGGTAGTAGTTTTGTCATTTGGAGGAAACGGCCTTCCGTACGGTCACTCTGGACAGGAAACATTAACAAATGATCAATTCTGCATCCCTCTGTTTGGGGCATATTTGGTTAATTCAACTGCCGCTCATTTTCTATTTATTGCCCAAAAAGGATCTGTTGAAATTCTTCACGCTGATTAATTTGTAGATGAAGGAAGGCTTCTTTACACAGTAGGAACCTTCCTAAAAACCTTCGACATTAGTTTTCATGCATGCATGCATTTTAAAACACATAATTTTAAATTTTGGATACCATACTCTGCTTTGTTGTCATGTTTTGTATTGAAATTTTGATTTGTTATTTTCTAAGTTGGTTTTTTTTCAAAATTAAGTAACTTTCTGAAAAATCATAATTTTAAACATGGAGAGAAGAGATTGAAATTTGTGTTAAAAGTTTTTTCCTAAACTCAACAGCTGACTATGAGAATGGAAGGGGAGGCAATAGGAAGGTATTTTCATTTTTTAGCTTTTATTATAAAAAAAAAAATATGTATTTGTTATACTCTGAATTTCAACTGCTTTGGAAATTAAATAGAATTTAGCAAAAAATATGTATTTCTTCCCATCATTCACAAATAAAAAGATTGGATTTCTGGTTTATGCTCCAAATAGGAAAAAAATGCAACTATGTCATGTCTGAAATCTATTCAGATAAGTTAGGTACGAACATAATGAAAACATGAAAAAAAAATTTATCTCGTATCTGCATACGGAGGATTGTCTCAAAAACTTGACTAATGAAACAATAATCCTTCAGATCTTTAAGGAGAAATGCACAAGCTTCCTATTAAACACTTCTACTAAGTTGCTTCTTAGCAGACACTTCCCATTATAATTTTAACTTATTCCTTATGGCTGAAGAGGAAAACTACTGGGAACTGGGAAATAGAGAATGACAGAACTCATGCACATTTTGCCTCTTTGACAAGCTCTCACAGAACTGGCTACAGGGGATTTATTAGGAAAAAAGATCACATTTCCCTTATTAAAAAATAAAAAAGCAAATTAAAAAAAAAGATCCTGCTGACTGATTTTGAAGTTCCATGTGGTATATCCACCGCACTTGCTGCTTGTCTTCCTAACAATGTGCATCGTGTTTGCTTATAACTGGGACCAGGACACACTGGAAGCAAGAATAGTCACTTCCATACTGTGAGATGGCTACCTTGCACCCTGGATCTTGCAGCTGTTGCAACTCTGAATTCCCTTGAAAATTCCATGTAGAAGCCCCAGCCAGCCTAATGGGTAGGAGGGCAGGAAGGTATAAGTAGAAAAACTCAGGCAAATCCCTTTTCTGTCAAGGCAGTATTCCTTAAACCACGCTTTGGGTTTAAGGAAAATGTCTCTGAGTTCTGCAGGTTTTCTTTCTTTGAGGCCCAAACATGCAACGTGAATTAATTACTCTGTTCTACATCTGGAACGAGTCTCAATTCAGTTGCTCAACATAGGGACCCAACACCAATGGGGTATCCCGTGGTACTGGAGATATTTATTTGCACAGGACAAGTGAGTTTTGTGCAAAATCAATGACAGCCATACATAGATTCTGCTCTAAACTTCTGGAGCAGTACCTGCAGGTAAGTAAATCTGTCCTGCAGTGCCTAAAATGGTGTCAGTTTCCTATTAAATATAATTGAATCACACTAAATGCACCAACGCAAAGAGTTTGACGCATGTGGGAGATGAAAAATAACAACATAAACCAAACAAGGACTTCTCTTTTTGTTCAACTGTTATCATGTCAACTACTTCTAACTGTAGAAAACCAAGCCAGGAAAATGTATGTTTAAATGTATATACAAAACTCCACAATTCTTACCGAATTGATTAATGAAGTAGAAAAAGAATGAGTTTTGCCTAAAAAAGACAAGTAGATTCACATCCTTAGGTTTGCACTTTTAAACTGCAAACACATGCATTAATAGTAAGAATGATGAAAAATAAAATATAAACAGCAAGGATTAATGTCTTGGGAGTACACATTGTTCGCACAAAATCTATTATATTGCTGTCAGACACAGAGACATCATCAAATACTTTGATTTTTCACCACTAAGCGTAACTTCGTATTTTACGCATGTTGATTTGAATCTTAAACTTTAAAGTGTGCTTGTGTTTTTCATGGGCTTGCTTAACACCACTAAGGAGAACTCACCTTTAGCAGCAAATGAAGCTGTAACCCTGCCAAAGCCCAGGTGGGAAGCACCCCCCAAAACTGAGCAATTTCATTTTGTATTCAAACATTGTAGGAGGCCAACCCATAGCTCCAAGGAATGGAAAGATGCCAGCTGGAGGCCAAAGCTTTCAAGCCTGTTACTGAACCTTGACAAATGACCTTATAACAACACAGTGTACACTGTATACAAAGGTCTGGAATAATATTTTCCTCACTTGTTAATGTGTGTTGCAGCTCTATGCAAAAGTTACAGCAAAGGTTAGAAGCTAATGATTGCTCCTCAGCTGCTGTTGCTGCTTAGATCAGACCATGAATAGCAGAATGACCCCTAAATAGAAACATCATAACTGGAGTCCTGTAATGTTCAATAAAAATGACTCAGAGTTTGATGTGCCCAAGCTCAATTTTACAATAGGTGTTACCTGTGTCAAAAACCTGCTCTTCCTACCTTCCTCTTGGGTTTATAAGGTGGAGAGAGGTGACCATCACCTCTGCTCTGTCTGCAATGTATCAGTCCATTCCTGCTGTCAGGAACAACAGCGAAACGATCTCCTCTGCTTAGGTGCATCACCCCTCCTTGGAGTAAATGGGAAGCAAAGAACTTTCTGTGGCACTTAGCCTGCAATGTTGGAGGTGTGGGGCAAGTGTTATGGAAAAGACATCAAATTTTATCATGGGCATTGCCGAATCTATTTGAACTTTTTCTTCTGCCACATATCCTTGTAGTCTAAGTTAATCATTCTGCATTTCACCTATTTAGCAAAACTCCAGCAAGCAAGCATAAAAAATAAAACCTTATGTATCACTAAATATAGAAAGAGTCCCATCTGCAGTTTTAATTGGCTACAGAAACATATAATTTCAATCTAGCTTTTTAGACAACATCAGGTACATCTTAGCAAACTGGAGTTTGTAAGTTTAAAACCTCTTTTCATTTCCTTACAAACAGTTCAGTTTTGCTGCATGTTTTCACTGCTTCCCTATAGTCACAGGAGTGTTTCATAAACAGTTGCTAATTTGAATTCTAAAGCTAGTGGTGTAGAAATATAGAGAAATTAGGCATTCTGTGCTGTATTCTGATTATATATATATATGTATGAACATACATACCATAGAACCACAGAATCACAGACTGGTAT
Source organism: Psophia crepitans (assembly GCA_013399095.1). Taxonomy (NCBI): domain Eukaryota; kingdom Metazoa; phylum Chordata; class Aves; order Gruiformes; family Psophiidae; genus Psophia; species Psophia crepitans. Next base: position 221,954 of record VWZZ01004468.1, on the reverse strand, counting down.
GTGTTGGAAGGGACGTCAAAGCCCATCTAATTCCAACTCCTCTGCCATGGGCAGGGACACCCTCCACTAGACCAAGTTGCACAAAGGCCCATCCAGCCTGGCCTTGGGCACTGCCAGGGATGGGGCATCCACAGCTTCTCTGGGCACCCTGTGCCAGGGCCTCATCACCTCACAGGGAAAGATTTCTTCCTAATATCTAATCCAAATCTACCTCCTTTTAATTTAAACTCATTATCCCTTGTCCTATTGCTCCTTGCCCTTGTAAATAGCCCCTCTCCAGCTTTCCTGTAGCCCCTTTAAGTACTGGAAGGCTGCTATAATGTCTCCCCAGAGCCTTATATGTGTATATACATATATATGTGTTTATACATACATATAAACACATGCACAGTAAAAGCTGCTGAAAGAGAGAACCCTTCTGACACAGTGGAAGCTGTCCTCAAGCTATTCTACCTAAGCCCAAAGAGTGGATCCTATATACTCATTTCAACATGTGGAATGAAATAAATTAAGTGAATGATGACATATGGTAGCTGTCACGTCTATATCAAAGAGCATGTGTATAGCAAAGTATTTGTAGCAACCAGATTTTTTCCACACCTAAGAAAATCCTGATCCAACTTCAAAAATTCATCTGAAGGAATGTGTTGGATGGACAATGACTTGAACTGTTTAAAACTGCACTGAAAAACTTTTGAAAACTGACTTGTAAGTAACACTGATACTGTAAGTATCATTTTCTGTAAGTAAGAGTGGAAAATTATCAGTTTCATTTTATTTATTTTCAGGCAGGCATCTTAGGAGTGTTGTTCCCTTAGTCTCCTTGTCCAGACAGGACCCTTGAGACAGCTCACCCAAGCTTTGCATTACCCCTTCAGGCATTTCTTTCGTTTATGTATTGAAGAAACCCAGAGTTACTACACACTGCACCGGCTGCTGCATTTAAGCAGTGAAATCTGGATGTAATGAATTTGGCCTTAGGAAACTTAAGAAGTCATTTTCACCTCAGATATAAATCTAGTCTTTGGATTGAGTCAATTAAGCGTTTGATGTTAAGCACTTCCAAACAAAGGACTGAGTACTGTGGCTTGCCAGTAACAGCCCAAGATATTGCAAGATAATACTGTATTTGTGAATACCAGAAACCTAAATTATATTAAAAATCCTCAGATTAAGCAAGGATATTTCCTCGATTTCTTTCTCTATTTCGTTTGCAGGCTGTAACAGTAACTAGTTCACTGTGTGCTGGTTGATTTCCTAAGAGTATTAAAGCATACAGTCCATCAGACATAGTCATAATTTCAAAGATCCAAACAGTGAGGTAGAGCAGCCTTATGCCAAGATGTCCTGGAAATGACATGAAATAGGGTTTAATCATCATCGTGAGATGAGTACAAGGAATTATCAGTTTAGCTGGGATTTATTTACTTAGCTGTTAGTCTCCAAACTTTGAAATCTAATAAGTACTCTAGAAGTGTGCACTGGGATTTTAATAATTTTTCTGTTTGCAAAAATGAGATTTTCAAGCTATCGAAGTGCAGTATTACGTTCTTTTTAGCTAATCAGTTTGAGTCCAGTCATATGCAGTTCCAACAGGAAAAAAAAAGGAAAAAATCTCTCACAAAAAATAGAGAACCCAGCTTAAATTTGTGACCTTTTTTTTTTTTTCAAACTTAAGTCCCATGCGTACTTGGGACTCACAGAATTTCAAAACATATTTATGTGTCCAATCACCCAGTGAGATTTCTAAAGCACCTCATATTTAAGTTCTATTAATTTCTTGTAAAAATAATAACATTTTTGATGATTCTATCGAATGCCTTCAAAGTCCATACCTTGATGCTTAATGAAACATTGCTTATAGTAGAAGCATCTTCCTAGGGTCACTTTTATTTCAGAAGTGTGTTTCTCATACATTTCTACTGTTTCTCCTGCCGCTGTCTGTATATCGACCTGCAATGGGTTAAAACACCACATCACCCAGATCCTTTCATTGTGCTTAGTGACAAAGTCTTATATTCCTTTACTTTTTTTAGTAGCTGAACCTGACCTTTCATTTTGCTTATGTTCATACAACTCCCAGATCATTGAGTTTTCATCCTTCGCAAAACCAAAAAGATGATTGCTATAGTGGGATACCATATAGGTGCATTTATAAATACGAACAATTTTGAGTGCCTAAAGTGCAAGAAAGCTGGAGAGGGGCTGTTTACAAGGGCATGGAGTGATAGGACAAGGAGTAATGGCTTTAAACCAAAGGAGGATAGATTTAGATTAGACATTAGGAGGAAATTCTTCCCTGTAAGAGTGGTGAGGCACTGGAACAGGTTGTCCAGAGAAGCTGTGGAGCCACCATCCATGAAAGTGTTCAAGGCCAGGTTGGATGGGGCCCTGGCCAATCTGATCTAGTGGGTCGCATCCCTGCCTATGGCAGGAGAGTTGGAACCAAATGATCTTTTAAGGTCCCTTCGAATCCAAGCCATTCTATGATTCTACGATTAGGAAGAAATTCTTTACTGTGAGGCACTGGAACAGGTTGCCCAGAGAAGTTGTGGATGCTCCCTCCCTTGAATTGTTGAAGGTCAGGTTGGATGGGGTTTTGGACAACCTGATCTAGTGGAGCACGCAGGAGGGTTGGAAGCAGACTATCGTCAAGCTCTCTTCCAACCCAAACCATTCTATGATTCTATGATTCTATGAATTCTTTCCAGTGCAATATTTTTAAACTTTCTGCCAAATATTTACTTTCTTCTCTCTACTTCATATACAATCCACTACAGCAGTAAGCTGGATGGGCAATAACAAGTTGTTAGACTTCAGTGCAACCACCATTAAAGCTTCAAGTCTGTTATAGTGGTGTGCTGTAGTGTTGCGTAACTGAAATAAACACCACGTAGTAAAGCAGACAGTGAAGCCCTTTTCCCATCAGAAGAGTCCTTAATTTTACAAATCACGGCATAAGCCTTGTAAACCATTTCTATTCAGAGTTAAATTCAGTGATATTTTAAAAATCTAGTTTTCCTGTCCACAGACAGAAGTCCTTTCACTCACAGGTAGTTTGAGGGTAAGAAACATACCAGCACAACCTTGAGGTTTTGGAGGGACAAAACCAGGTAGCTGCCTTGATTGAATCTGTAGCCTAAATCATGGTTGTTATGTACATTCAGGCTGGCAACTTGCCCTCATTGCAAGCAAGAAAGAAGGGTTAAAGCAGTTAATTACTGAAAGTATTCTGTGCCCTCCCGCAGCTTCTCTGAAAAATGGTTAGAAAATGGACAAGTTCTCCCCAAATTTAACAAAAGTCGAGCAAATGCTAAATTTATTACAAAACAAGGAACTTATCATTACACAGATTCACAGATTCACAGAGTGGTAGGGGCTGGAAGGGACCTCTAGAGATCATCTAGTTCAACTCCCCTGCAGAGCAGGATCACCTAGAGAAGATCACACAGGAACAAGTCTAGGTGGCTTTTGAATGTCTCCAGAGAAGGAGACTCCACCACCTCTCTGGGCAACCAGTTCCAGTGCTCTGTCACCCTCACAGTGAAGAAGTATTTCCTCACATTCAGGCTGAACTTTCTGTTTTCCAGTTTATGGCCCTCGTCCTGTCACTGGCCACCACTGAGAAGAGCCTGGCCTCATCTTCCTGGCACTCACCCTTTCTAAGCATTGATAAGATCCCCCCTCAGCCTCCTCCAGGCTAAACAGACCCAGCACTCTCAGTCTTTCCTCATATGTAGGTGCTCCAGGCCCTAATCATCTTAGTGGTCCTGTGCTGAATCCTCTCCAGTAGTTCCTTGTCTTTCTTGAACTGGGGAGTCCAGAACTGGACACAATATTCCAGGTGAGGCTTCACCAGGGCAGAGTAGAGGGGGAGGACAACTTGCCTCAACTTGCTGGCCACGCTCTTCTTAATGCATTCCAGGATGCCATTGGCCTTCCTGGCCATGAGGGCACACTCTTGGCTCATGGTCATCCTGTTGTCCACCAGAACTCCAAGGTCCTTTTCCCCAGAGCTCCCTCCAACAGATCAGGCCCCAACCCGTACTGGCACATGGGGCTGTTCTTCCCCAGACGCAGTACTTTACACTTGTCCTCAATGAATTTCATTAGATTTCTCTCTGCTCAGCTCTCCAGCCTGTCTAGGTCATACTGGATGGCAGCCCAGCCTTCTGGTGTGGCAGCCACTCCTCCCAGTTTGTATCGTCAGCAAACTTGCTGAGAGTACATTCTATCCCTTCATCCAGGTCGTTGATGAATATATTGAATAGGGTTGGACCCAGCACTGACCCCTAGGGGATGCCACTACCCACAGGCCTCTAACTAGATTCCGCCCTATTGACCACAACACTTTGAGCTCTTTCCTTTAGCCAGTTCCCAATGCACCTCCACAAGGTCCTAGAACAATAGACTAGGGTCCTAGAAAGATAGAACAGGTCTATCTCAGGTCAGGTCTTTGCAAAAGTCAGCTTTTACAAATACAAAGCTCAGGTTCCCGTGATTTGCCTTTCTTCTTGAAGATATTTTGCAACATGCAGTGCTCTGTCCATAATATCTGCTAATATTTGTAGACTAGTTATTGGTGAAACATGATAACATTACAGTGATCTAGGCTGTCTTGGAACAATCATTATCCAGGTCCAAGCAGTAAAGTATTCTGGTAGTAAAATGAGAGGAAAAGAAAAACAAAAGTAATAAAGAAGAAATTAGCACTTCAGGATTTAGAGTAATGGACTGAAGATTTTAGGAAAGAAATGAGCCAGGCATTGTTACACATTTTAACTGTGGCAAACATTTCAGTTTTGTTGCTGGCAATTTCATTTTCCCATTTGGTTTTGAATACATGTAAATAAGGCTGTATCTCAGAACAAAGAGATTGGGTAGAGCTGAGAAAATAGCATAATGTGTAAGCTTCTCTTTGATGTTCAGCAGTTCACTCAACAAGCAGTTCAGCTTGTCCAGAATCCAACTTTAACAGCAGCCTGATCAAATTCACATGTAATGAACCTGTCCCCTGGGTATACAACTGACTGCTGAGGGATTTGCTGAGGAAAGCAAACTTCTTACCTATTTTGTCACCAGCGTACTCTTACGTATCTATTCAACTGCTTCCTGACAGCTGTATGTGTAACTGCCCCTAGGACATCAGAAAGGAGTCAAAACAATGTTCTTTACATTTTTTATTAGGTTTCTGCATTTGAAAACAGACTGGAACTTTGCCAATCAGGTGCAAAGCAAGCTTAGAGATACCAAATAATACCTGTGGCTCTAGTAGCATGATCTAAATGTGTCCCAAGGTTCACAACCTACAGCTGTTGGCAAACAGTGAATATCACACATAAATACCCTTCATAAGAGATATATCTTTATTTAAAACCTGATTCTTATGTAAATAGCATATTTCAGAAAAGTAACGTCAAATTGTTAACAGTGATATGAAGCAGTCTCCACATGTCATTTATTCCTACTTCCATGCAAAAAATGTTGAAAGAGCTAAAACATTCTTGGCTTCTAAAGAAGAAATCGTATTGGATCTTTCAGCCGTTTCCTTTGGGAGAACATTAAAGTCAACCCTGAAACATCAACAGGACATCTAACAAAAAGGAATGGTAAGAAAGAAATCACAAAAAGAAATGATGATAGTTGTGGGGGTCTTGAAAGCTAGATAAACATTTCATGATTTAGCTGGCTTAAAGACATTAGCCTTACTGTTGCCTGTAGCAGTATTATACCGCAGTCATCCTTTGTACAAATGGTATCAGGCTATCCATTTTACTCTCTCCCAATTCAAAAGTTCATGTTTCTTTTCTGCCAAGACTTGCTGATAATAACAAAAAGGAAATATTGGAAACAGCTTTTGAAGGTAACTTCAAAGTTTTCTTTTTGGCTGATAACATAAAATTTTTCTCCCACAAGTCCACCCAACCCCACCCTTCTTGTCAGCTCTTAAACGTACTTTTCAACCATTCCTCTACTCGTTGGTCATTAGATATTTTTCCTTTTCCACTGTTAGAACTCCTCTTGCCTATTAACTTGGGACTCTTCTTTCAGATTATCCCTTTTACCCCTTTTTCAAAACTATCTGCTTTCCTGTCAATTAGTCCTAACCATGATCATGGTTCTTCTACTCATCAATAGCTCATGTTATAGAAAGATTTGGGTTGGAAGGAACCACAAGGATCATCTAGTTCCAACTAGTTTCCATGTTAGAAACAGAAACATCCCATTCCCCTGAAGTGGAAACTACCTAGGGAAGATACTATCCTGAATAAAGAGAAAATGCTGTATTTTTCAATACATCAGTACAAAAGAATGTCATCCTTTTTTCATGCTTGGCTCAGCAATAACAAAGTCACTAGATTTAAAAAAAAATAAAATTACTATTATTCTTATACTGGGCAGATATGCCCATCTCAGTGGGGTTTTTTTTTGTTTTTTTTTCTTTTTTTTTTTTTTAAATAATCAACTTTCAGTGGCTGTGACTTCAGATAAGGGCAAATTTGGTAACATTTGATTTTACTGTTCAACAAAGGAAGCGTTAAGTTAGATTGCTTTGCTCAGGGAAAAAGAATGGTTGCACAGAAATGCGTGGAGTTGAGCAAGAAACTTGAATGAGAGGGGAAGCAGGCTTTCTGGCAGAGGGAAAGGTAGGTCATGCCAGGCTTGGGAGGGACAATCATCAGCAACAGGTGGCACATGTAGCCTCCTGAACCCCATAGCAAGTTGTTGGGAAACTTGCATAGTTCAAGAAGGCAGAAAAGTCGTAGCTGCTCTCTGGAATTGTAACTAAGCTTCTGAGCTAGACGACAGGCTGTAAGTCAGAGTACCTCTGAGTCAAATGCAGCAGGTTAGAAAGATTCCAGATGCGCTTTGGAGAAACATATTTTCATTTTCCAGAACCTTTTAAAAGACAATTCCTCTAATGCCTGGGGCAAAAATCAAATGATCCAGGAGCATCAGTCTGTGCTGTCCCCAAAGTGTTACCTCAGATATCCTTCTTATTTTTTTGTGAACTAGTGGAAACCTAATAACTTGCAGACATCCAAACCAACCATCTGCTCAGGACCATCATCAGCAATGCATTCCATGCCAGCTGGCCAAGCATAGCCTACACACCTCAGTCTATCTGTACTTTTCCTTTCTCTTGAGCAATATTTGTCACATAATATGAGAAAAACAGCTTGTTTTTTAAGGTTAAATCCAACCTTGCCCACCTCATCAAAGTAAACACAAGACTTTTCAATGACCTCAAAGGAATTTGGGTATGGCCCTTCACCTTCCTCTGTCTTTGAAATATAGACGATGATTTTGAGAAGTCCTCTGTGGCTTTACATATCTTTTCTGCATCTAAGTCTAGTATCTTTCAAGATGTTTACACAGAGCCGGGTGGATTGCTACTTCTCTTTTTTTTTTTTTTAGTTATTGTTGTTGTTTTACTAATATATTAAATCCTTTTAACAGGGGCTTAGCCTACCTAATTTGTTTTCCGTTACTGACCTGAACTTCTAAAAACCAGGTATCAGTCTTAAGGTACACCTCTGTGGAATTTATACCTCATTTCAACAGTAAAATACTGGTCCCCTTGCTAGATAAAACAGCTGAGTGACCTGGTTTGTACCTGCCACGCACAGATTCTTCTTTGAGAAAAATAATAATTAAAATAAATACTTTGTGCTTTTGTTGAAATTGTACTGGAAAACTCCTGGAATATCTCAGGCTAGCATCCATGACAACATAATATTTGCAGGCTCAATTCATAAGAAAGTTGTAAATAGCTATGTGTGTTCAAAACAAATGTTGAATTCCTTCAAGCAGGGAAATCACAAGACACTTGCTTTAAGATATATGAAACTAATAAAGGTGCATGACTATGCATATCCCTAACTTGGTATTTCTGATATTACTCTGAATGAGAAAATGTTGCCTGCCATTTTCCCTCACTTTCTCCCCCAGTGCCACTCTGGATGTAATATTTCAAAATATATTAATTTCCCTTTCAAATGTGTGTAATTGAAACAGGAATAATATTGGAACATTTGGTCATTCTTCTGACAACTGTTCCATTCCAGGTCTGCATTCCTCCTCTCTCTGTACACCTATCTGACCCCTATTGGTACACATATCCAACTTTCCTTGGAATTCTGATCTGATGCAATATCTGATCATTGTCCCATTACCAAAGATGTTTGAACAAGTCACAGACCTAATAGAACATGTCTTCAAATTGCCTGGGGGAGAAGGAACTTGCATATACCTCTTCATTGTGTTAATATTTCTCAGCTGTCTGTCACCTACCTTTCTACACATTATCAGTCCCTCCTTAGGTTTGGTTAGCACCTCTTCAGGTACCCCTAGCTTTATATGAAGAAAAGGACATAGCAATAGTTTTGTTTCTATGTCAAGGATCAACATGAAATTTATTCCACAAAACACAATCTCCAATACTTCTGCTGCGTGGTGACATGTCTTTCCAGAAGCACAGCTGCCTTTTGTGCAGTTTAGTTTTCTTCCTAGCTCTTATGTGACTCATCTAGTTTGGGGAAATGTGGTGATACACAATTTTCTAAATGGTATTAATTAGTGCAGACTTCATAATTTCTCTCTGCACAGTGATGTCCTTTGGTTTTATCTGGGTTCACAAGTATGCTGAAGAACAGACATGTCCCTAACTAAAGTCACCAATGAGTACTCTCTGATACAGAGACTTAAAGGATTACTTAGGTGCAGTACCAAATCCTTAATACAGCCTTAGCCACCAGAAAAGAATAGAACAGAACAGAACAGAACAGAACAGAATAGAATAGAATCATTAAGGTTGGAAGAGACCTCAAGGATCATCCAGTCCAACCGTCCCCCCACCACCTATTAACCACTAAACCACGTCCCTAAGTACTAAAGGCAAGGTGATTGCGTATGGTTTGTCTTATAGTCATGTGCCTGAACACTAAAACACATGTTCTTCAGTATTGCACCAAATATTTCTGTTATCTTCTATTTTAAACTTTTTGGGGCAGAGTTCTCTCAATGTCGATTATATTGTAATAACCGTAATAGGTTTCTGATCTTATTTATAAAACTAACTCCAAAGCAGTGGTATTACTAGAGTCTCCATATGTAATAAAATAAACCAAAACTTTTTTAATCTAACTAATTAGAAGACTGAGACATGCTTTAAAACAGCAGTTCTCCAAATTGTTAAATCAATGGATTGTCATCTTTTTTTTTTCTTGCATCATTACATGCTCTTATCTACTCCCTTAACTGAAAATATTATTTAGAAAGCTCCAAAACACTATTCTGATCATGAGCTCCAGACCACAGAACAATGAATCTTGGGCCACAGTGCAGAAAGTGCTACCCATCAGTGTTTGAATTTCACCAAGAAATTGCTCTGCGGAATTTTTAAGAGGATTTCATTTTTCTCCTACATTTCTCAAAAAAAAAGTCTGTTTCTTGGAGATCATCAGTTTGTGAATGAAAGGGAAAAATACTACTTCCCCGCTGTTAACAAATGATATGTTTTTGCGGTTCTAAACTCTCTTACTAAGGTATTTTATAATCTCCTACCACCGTACAGCGAATGAATCTTTCTTATCTCTTCTGTCAAGACATTCTTCATGGAAGAATTTAGATACGTAATTGGTAGAGAAAACAAAAATAAAAGTCTAATAGTCCTCTGTTTTTCCTGAGGAGTGATCCAAAGATACTACAATTTTCATGTCAAAATCCGTTTTGTGTGCAAAATTAGGGACTGCGTTATATCAAAGACATGTTCACTGCTCGCCAAAAGCAATAAAAGTCCAGTATTGTTTAAAACACAGAAATAAAGCAGAAGCCGTGAAGTGGAATAATTGACACTTTCGGCTAGGAGGTACAGCACTGAGCCACTTCTAACCTTTGTAGGAGCTGGTAGTGCTTAGCATCTTGATTTATTAATCACTTATCCCCTAAAAACCATCCCCAACAAAGAATTTTCAAGTAGTTTTGAGGTGAAGAATCAAATTCAGACTTGGAACATATGGAAATAACTCCAAGTTTTTCTATATATTATCCAACAAAATAACTTAAGTTATCTCAGCCGGTTCTGAAAATGGGACTTGACTACCTGTATTTCACAGACATTAAATATTATTTAGGGCCTAAATCTTTTTAGAAGGTGTGTACACATGCATTAACCTCTCTTATTCTTTATCCTAGGCTCCAATTCTTTCTGACATTGTGGGTATAGGAATTTACAATAACTTATATTCCTGTTATGTAAATTCAGCTAAATGCAAAAAAACCCCCTCACTTTCTCTAAACAAACATCAGATTTATTCGGTCAGATTGTTCACTGTCAGTCTAAACTAGTTTGATTATTTTTCCCCCAGCTGTATCAGCTGCTTTAACAGAAGGTGTTACATTCTCCTATGGATTTAGTAAATGGACTGGGCAGGGCAATTGTGAAGAGCAGAGATGACCATGAGTTCATATGCAAATAATGTATTTTCCAAGAAATGTTTCTAAGAAATATAATGCCAAAGTTCTTCATCCATGCAAAAATTACATCGATATTTGTACCTTCTGTAGGATGTTCTATGTAGCTCTAACAGTGTATGAGAACAGGATATCATTATTGCCAATGAAGAACTAATACATTCATATTACAGATATAAAGGAGAAATTTCTGTACAGAAATACAAAGAATAGAAATCCAGAAAAGATTCTAATAACTGGACTCAGCTGGACTTTTTTATGGTAGACATCATACAGTTTATGCTGTAATAGACATATTTCTTGGCTAAATTGCACCTATAACCAGAAAATATGAATTCATTCTGCTGTTTGACCTTTGCACTTGAGTTTAGCAAAGCTGCATACAAAATTCTTGCCAACAAATCAACACAAAATCAAAATCACATTTCTTATTTCTCTCAATGCTCTCGTTAGAATCTTAACATGCAACTGTTTGAATTTATTTCATTTTTTTGCACATATGTACACTATTTTACTATTTACAATATTAAAAGAAATTCTGTGCTGGAAGTCCAGGTCTTGGGTGTGTCTGGTACTTAGTTTATCTACTTTGAAGGCCTCCTCAAGGGCTGTGCCTGACTGATGGGTTGCCGCCCATAATGAACTGAACATGAAGCAGATCTTCCACCCAGCACACATTCTCCTCTTTCAACATGTATTTGCTCTGGGACAGTTATTTGGCATGAGTAAGACAGTAGAAATGAAAGAATAACTTATAAAAATTTTGAAGCCTCAGTTTAATGCTTTTTTGGTAACAATAACATTTGAAGATGACAACAACAGTTAGAACTCAGTGGAACATCAAGCGTTTTAGAACTGAAATTTATACCTCAATGTCAGTCACATGGATATTGATCCATATTAGCCTTTATTATAGATCAGTTAAATCCAGAGTCAACTGATGAAAGTGGTGTTTCTGGAAGGTTTGGGAGGTTGTTAATTAACCAAATCTCATGAAAACAACGCAATCTGCAGTGTTATACATCAGCAATAAGTTATATTTGAACAAAAAGACAAGCATCACGTTGTCCAAAAAAATCTCTCTGACGGTAATCGGAGAGGAGTAGAACTGAAAAGATGTAACTTTATATCTACTAAAATACATATACAAGCAGCCCAAAAAAATAAATAGAGAGTAGCTAAAACTAAGGAAAAGCTAAACTGAAGTTTTACAAGAAGCAAGGGCTCAAAACATACCTGTCTGTCCAAGTCAATCAAGATCACAGTCATTTCTCATATATGTCATACCTTTCAAATCTCTTTTGGAGATCCCAAATCTTTGGGGCACTTTCATTTTGGCTACCTTTATTGAGTGTGGAGACTTCAGGACAGGATCAGGCACAGCACTTATAGGTGTATCAGAATTATTGATTAGCTAGTGCACAGAGGCATAGGCTGGGACAAGTATGTTGTGAGGAAAAGCTATTGCTTGCCCTGGGATAGAGGAAGATATACGGCAAGGTAGAGGCTAAGATATGTTCACACACAGCAGTACAGCCACCTAATGAGTGGCTGCTGGCCAGACTGCCATCAGTGAAGTGCAGAAGTGTTAAGTTCTGCTATTCTTTGAAACAAAATGATTCTCAGTATTGCTGATTTACCATCATCTGAATCTACTCTTTTTTCCTCATTTTTTATACCTTCTCCTGCTGGTGTTTTTCTTCTGGATATTTAATTATTAACTTATTATTAAGATAGTGATCTCTCTTCTTTGTTCCCACCTTCTTATAATGCGCAACTAGTTGTACTATGTCCTTTCTTACTTAAAGATTAACGGCAACAGCTGCTGCTCAGTGTTGGCTGTACCTAGATCACAAACCGAACCTCCGACAGTAGTCAGGTCACATCACTGGTTATGTAAGTCTAATGACACATGAAAGTGGTAAACTTCCACCTACAGCTGACCAGAGCATGAGATTCCCTCTCGCACATGTATTTGTTACCTGTTAATTTGATTTCTGCCATTCATATTTAGAGATGAAATCACATTCCAGCCATGTGCCTCATGCTCTGTGTTGATGACTTACTGATCTCCTCGAGCAGAGGTGCTGTCCTGGATTTCAGACTTCATTGACTTTATTGTGGGTATAGTTTATCACAGCAATCCATGCCTGCTGGCACCACTAACCTGCTCAGCAGTAGTTAAGGATTCCTGCACTCAGCTGTCCTTGTCTGCAGATGTGTTGCACAGCTGTTTAGAGCAATACCTCAGTACCTGATAACTATGAGGACACTGGGTTTTTTAGCCACCAGGCTCCAGAGGCACAGGTAAGAGTTTTAGGTACTTTCAGTATGAAAGGGTAAAGTCTTCCTTACAAAAAGTACATTCATACAGTAAACCAAACTTTCCAAGGACTCTGAATCTTTATCAACGGTATGATTACACTAATCCACATCTGAGTTCGTTATTTTTAAGTCTTCTTTTAAGCACAAAGTCTGAAAGACCCAAAGCTGTATTTCATCCCGTAAGCTGTATTTCATCCCGTACATTAACTCCTTAGTGTCAGTGAGGATTGGTAGATTTTATGAAGTTTTGACATTGCAGATAAAGGAAATGTCTCTGTGGAATGGATACAGATTATTTTTTCTTCTTTCTCCTGTTTTTTCCATTAGCACTGGAATGCCTCAAAAATGAGAAGGAAAGATCCAGTAACTGTCAACAACTATTTAAAGACTCCTTCTGCATGGATCATTTGTAGACCCATTAGAGCAGGTCTGTCACTTAACTCCTTATTGAGAGGGCCGCTTAACATGACTCCTACTAGTTCAGGAGTTTCTCCCTTAAGTGTTCCCTTTGGATTGCTCAAAATACATTTGCATACAATGTGACTGGATCTGACAGGAAAAAAATAAATGTAGAATATCAGGAAGGGAAGGAATAATCATCCCAGACTTTTCCTTCATTATCACTAAAAATGGTTAGGCTCCAACAGCGAATTTCTTCCTTTCCGTTCACATACTAGTTTTGCTTATTAATGTCCTAACAATCCCACTATGAAGCATCTGCCCTCACAGAAGTGACTGAAAATTTGTTGCATTTTGGTTTGGTTTGGGTTTTTTTGTTTGTTTGTTTGTTTGTTTGGCTTGTTTTCTTTAAACACCCAACAGGTCACCTAAGGAATTTTAGCTATTCCCTGATAAAATACCGGAAAGTTTTCTTCAAACTGCACTTGTTCTTTGGTTCAGAACAGTGGTTAATCTGCATTGCTATTTACAGTTGCATTTATTAATTTTGTTTAGCTGGCCATAAATTAAGGTAGATTTTTACAATCAGAAAGCTATCAAACAGTGGACTACTAAACACAGCTGCAGCAAATCAATAAAAGGGAGAAGTGGAACCTGTCCAGATTTCTTCCATTCTTACAGATTTCTCCATAAGAATCTCTACACTTATTAAACACTCATTGTTATTGTAAAAGGCTTTTGTTAAAGACCAAAAAGGTAGTTTTTTGTTGTTCCTTTGATTGTTTTTCTCCTTGATACTCCAATAACAGTGCCATCTGCCTTCTCTCTGTTCTGTTTAATACACACACACAAATCAAATTAACATGTACCTTTACACTTATCTTTGCAACATGTATATTTTAGCATCATCTAGCTATGGAAGTTTGTTTGTTTGTTTTAAAAGATTTTTATAAAGATTATTTCTGCATTTTTTTTTTACGTCATATAAGTCCCCTCAGAAGATCATTCAAAATGTCCCATTATGTTGGAAAAGTTTTGAGCCCAGAGCAAAACTTTGTTCCACAAGCCAAGCCCTAAATTATCTTAATTATTATTCACAAGTTTAGCAGCTGCTACCATAGACTCATTCTTTACTCCTATGCAATTTAGAGTACTTGCTTAGGAAGATCTGGAAAGTTTATTTAAATGCGCAGCCTGTGAGTTAAGTGGTAAGCTAAAAAACATTATCATGGTGAATGTTTCAAATGTTTCTTTCCCCCTCTGCATGCTGTCTTGTTTCATAAGAACAAATTTTCCTTTGCCCCACACATAGTAGAGGTACATCAGGTGTTGATATGATACTGTCTTTTGTTTGAGCACAGGAAATAAAAGTTTTTCGGAGATGTCTTGACACGTCTACAGTCTTGTTTTCAATTTAAACCTGTAGACGTAGTTTGCCACCTTGTGGCAAATGTGCTTTTGAAACCAACAATGAATAGGCCTGTTGTCACAAATCATGTCTTATTGCAATCACTTTCCAAAATCTAAGTCCATAGTTGAAAACAATAGTCTTTAAAATATGGAGCCTTTTTTATAAGAGGAACAACAACAGTAAAAAAAAATCTTTTTTTTTTAAATAATCTCTCAGTTTAACTAATTGAAGTACATTGCTGATATCTGCAATCAAGAAAAAACTAAACATTTTTCACAGCAGGCCTGGGAGTCGTATCATTTTTATAGGCTGTTGTCAACTCAGTAACTAAAGGCAAGGTTTTTCATGCATACAGGTGCAGTCTTATTAAGAAAAAAGCTTTTCCCTTAAGATCAGTGATTATGGTTAAACTACTAGCAAAGACCAAGGTATTACTTGTAGCTGATGTTTCAGTTTGGTGGTGAAACCACAAATAAACATTGGAAAATTGGATTGGGTCAACCAGAAATAAAAATCCTGCAGAATTATTTTCTATTCTTTTCCAATCACTTTATATAGAAAGAATCGCTTGAGTAGACTCACATGTATTCAACAAGGATGCTGGAAACGAAGATCCAAACACCTTTCTCCATAATTTGGCACTACAGCTACAGATATCCTGAGTATCTAACTGTTAGACAGTTGTCATGGTTTTACCCCAGCCTTTGGCTGGGCACCACGCAGGTGCTCGCTCAGTCCCCCTCATTGGAAAGGGGGAGAGAATCAGAAGAGTGACAGTAAGAAAACTCATGGGTTCAGATACAAGAGTTTAATAAGTGAAGCAAAAGCCACGTGCACAAGTACAGCAAAACAAGGAATTCATTCCCCACTCCCCATGGCAGGCAGGGGTTCAGCCATCCCCAGGACAGCAGGGCTCTGTCACGTGTAATGGTGACTTGGGAAGACAAACGCCATCACTCCAAATGCTGCTGCCCCCCTCTCCTCTTTCCCCCAAGCCCCTTAAAAACCGAGCATGATGTCATATGGTATGGAATATCCCTTTGGTCAGTTGGGGTCAGCTGCCCTGTCTGTCCCCTCCCAACTCCCCGCACACCCCCAGCCATCCCGCCGGCGGGACGGTGCAAGAAGCAGAAAAGGCCTTGGCTCTGTGTGAGCATCGTTCAGCAACAGCAAAAACATCTCTGCACTATCAGCGCTGCTTCCAGTACAAACCCAAACCACAGCCCCATACTGGCTGCTGTGAAGAAAATTAACTCTCTCTCAGCTAAAACCAGGACCAGAATCTGCTTCTTCTTTCTGGGCCATTCACTTGTCAAATATTTTATAAGAAGGCCTATAAACACGAGTTTTGGGCAAGAGACATTTTCAGTTATGGAGTGGGAGGAAAGTTGCTCTGAACCCTGGTCCATCGTATCCCAAAGAAGTCCTCTAGAGAGTAAGCGCATGTATCTGAGAACTACTGCCACCCCTACAGTAGGTCTTTATTGTCCCAACACCAGCTACACAAGAAAGTAACAAACTTTCTTTCACATACAGATATTCTCAAAAAAAGAAGTGTAATACTTCATTGGAAATGGTTTTTCTCAGCTGCAAATTTTGTGTTTTCCATCAAGTTTTTAATATTAAGCCATAAAGGACAGTTGGAAAGCTGTCCAAAAAGTAAAGAGCAATCCATGTAGTTACTTTGAAGTGGCAGAGAGTTCTGTGATGTATCATTGAGTATTTCTGTAGCATATAATGTGCTAGCTCATTCTGGAATGTCATAAAACGTGGCTCTCTGGATGACTTTTTCTCCATGCACTTAGGAAAGCTTCCACCTCTGTTTTGAATGAGAGATGAAATCAGACCACACAGTTGTTTCTCAGAGGCATAGGTCTCCACAGTCTTCCTCTTCTTATGAGTAGAAGATCTTCCCTGCCTCCTCCCCCTTACTGTCTGAATACATATACCATTTGGATTGCTTATTTTTTGCTTGTACTTTGAAGCTATGTTGACATATTATCCTGTTTCATACCATTTTATGGGCTGATACAGTTGTGCCAAGACTGCATCTCCTCTCCTATTTGCATTTTCCTTCCTTTAGAAAGCAGATACAAGCTCCACTCTCTACTCCACCCAAGAAGTAATGAATGCAGTTGCAAAATGAAGGGAAACCAGGTGGCTTTACCCAGCCTAATCTTTCAGTAGCTACATGCCAGACTAGTTTACTAGGTAAGGTTAGAGAAGCCTTCAGACAGTTTTCACTTGCTGCAGCTATTTTGAAAACCAGGAATAAGTAATACACATGTTAACTGACCAATGGCCATTTTCTAAGTTCAAGATGTAAGAAATACTTTATTATATACCACTAATGAGACTGAAATCTGCCCAAAGTGGGTTGATTTTTTCCCTCCTTTACTTACCAGGAATCTTTTTATTCCTTTGTGTCTCTAATACGTGGCAATAAAGAAGAGGACAGAATACCTATGCTCTATCCTAAAAACACAAAGCTTCAGCCTCAAGAGCTTTCTGATGCCTAAATTAAATAAGTTTAGTCTATCACCAGTTCAGTTACACCGTCCAGAGATACTCTGCTCTTCCTCTGTGTAAGTATATAACTGTATCAAGACACCCAGGAGCACTAAATTATGACTTATTTTTGAGCCTCAAGCATATTAAAAAGTCAGTGTAAAATAAGGATGATAAATATTCTATCATGTAGTAGATTGTAATGACTGTTTCTACACTACAAATCTGAACTTTTAAACAAAACAGAAGTAAAATAACTTTTTAAGAAGATGAAAGCTGTAATTTCTTATAAGTTTGAGATGCAACACTTGAAAGAAAAGCAGGGGGAAACACCACTTATTGCCACGAATCTTCATTTAAATTGTGGGAACCCTCTAAGCTAAAAATGCAGTATCTAATCCAACTTTTTTTTTCCTGTCTAAACTACTAGCCTTTGGGCTAACATGAAAGATATTCAGCTCTTGCTCATGGTGGACAGATGACTCAGTCACTAGAGGCAACTGCTCAATTAGGAGGGAAGTGCTCCTAACAGCAGCTGAGGAATGAGCAGCTGCAGATGGCATTACTGTATACATCAGATGGTATAACCGATATGCTCTTCCTTTCATGCTCTAACACAGAGTGTAAACTACCTTTGGGGGAATAATAGATAAAGTAGGGAGGTATTGCATGAGTTTGTACCATTAAGCATATAATTTGGAAATGTCTAAACAGAACGTGTTAATGAACTGAAATTGTGTTCCTTACCAATTACTTGATTATTAAACCAAGTTAATTTCAAGAATTCTAGAAGGTATCCAGTGTTCAGACAAAATATACTACTTATCAGCTGTATGTATTTGCATACATAAACCAAAAAAAAAAAAACCCCAACCAACAAACCAAAACTTTTTTAGCGAGCATTCATTGAGAATTTCATCCAAAGGGTTAGGTTCAACACTTCTATTAATTTTGTTAAACAATCCCTGTCTACGTTTCAGAAATTCCCCTGCACTTTTCCCTTAAGCTAAATGAGAAGTATTTGAAAACTCTAACTTTGATTTGACCAAGACATTTTTTTCTTGGTATTTTTAAACCAAAACCTGCCCACTTTGAAGCATAAAATTTAGACTGGGATCTTGATAAATACAAGTAGGTGGTCATTTTATCTCTATAACAAATTAAATCAAAAACCTCAGGCACCAGCACCTTTAGGGAGTTCAGATCCGTGTTGGAATCCAAATACTGTGGCTTAGGCTCGCTTCCACTGATACACGTACAGTAATTGGAAATCATCTCGTGCTGCTTAGAGGGAACCTTTGAGGATCATAACATAATTTCTTCCTCTGTCAGGGAATAATGGATGTTAAAAGCCACCCAACCAGCAGTTTTCTTCTGTACTCTGAGTACAATTAAATTTTCATGGGTTCCTGCAGGATTTTGTGGGTTTGCCTGTTACAGAAAACCATAATTTTTTTGGAACCATTGGAAAAAAATCAACAGTCTCATGTGTATAAAGAAAAATATCTTATCTGACTTAATGCATGTGGGGTTTTTAATTTGACTATGGCAACCTGAAGCTTTAGTGTGCCTGTCCATGTGTATTCCTAATTTTGCACTTCCTTTCTTCTCCCAGTGAAACCGATACTTTATTAAAGGAATTCAGTAGAATCATAGAATCATAGTATATCTCGAGTTGGAAGGGACCCATAAGGATCATCAAGTCCAACTCCTGGCTCCATATAGGAACAGCCCAACCAGAACAGATGACTGAGAGCGTTGGCCAGACGCTGCTTGAACTCAGCCAAGCTCGAAGTGGTGACCCGCTCCTTGGGGCACCTGTACCAGTGCCCAACCACCCTCTCAGTGAAGAACCTTTTCCTGATATGCAAGTATCTAAGCTAATTAAGTTTCCACCTGTGAAAATGGATGACCAGCTACAGCAAGAGACCCTATGTGACATGCCTAATGGAGCAAAATAGATGTTCGTGTTCATGCCTCCACCACATGGGAAGAGTTTTTAAGCAGGTCCCAGACACAGGAAAATTTTTGAATGGAGCCTGTGCTTTCTGAGACTCTGAAGTCAGTCAGGCATGCAGCAGAAATATATGGAGCACAAGACTTTCTTATTTCCTGTGCTTGTGGAACTCCTCATTTAAGCAATTAGTCTTCATGACTGTATACAAATAGCTTATATAAAGAGAATGCTTCTGGTACAGTTGTTTTCTGTAAGAGAGCAGATGAAACACCAGTTGTGCAAGAGATTTCCCTTTGTGAATTAACCTAACAACTGCAGGGTCAATTACCTCTTATCCTCCCATACAGTGACTGGGAACAGCAGCTGTCTGTTGAGTTCTTGCTGCCTGGAAGGCATGAGTATGTGATAGGTACATTGTTTTAATTAGCATTCTTGCATGGACTTACACACAATTAGTGTTAGATTTAGTGCATGATGAAGCAACTTGAAAACTGTCAGAAGAAAAGCAGCTGGACGAGGTTGTTGTTTTGATCTCTTGTGTACCTTGAATCTACCAGGAAAAGACCTGGCTTCCTTCTAATGAAGTCAGATGTGTCTTGTGTCTTAAGTATGGCTCATTGCTTTTCGGACTCATTTCCTAAAAGTCTTGGCTGAGTAAAATACCTCGTTATGCCATGACATGGAAAAATAACCATGACTATTTCTTAAATTTCTGAAGCAAGATCTGTGGGAGATATATGTTCTTAGAAATGCCTGAACAATACTTTGGCTCTTCAACCCTGTTATGATACCACAACATTGCAGACTTTGTCCTAGAGGTGAATGCAGCAAGATACCCTTGCTGAAAGACTTTTGGTGGTACTTATTTTGGTTTGCAGTACGGTCTTTTTGTTGTGAAGGCAAGATAATTTGAAAGAAGAATTGGACTTTTTTCTCAATATATTCACAAGACACAAGGGCATCTCTGAGGCATGGGTTGTAGTTAACTGTTTACAGAGAAATTTTCATATGAATAAACTTGGGGATGTCTGTAGAAGAAAGCAACCAGTATATTATCATGCAACTTCACTGCAGTGTGGGATAGAGGAGGAAAGGTTTTCCTCAGAGATGCTTCTTCTCTAACAGCCTTCCCATCTTTTGTCTCTCACAACATGATTTCTTCTCCTTTCTCTAATATTTCGTAATTTATCAGAGATTTTGTTTTCATTATAAGTGTTTTTATAGGGGAACCAGGTATAGATGAGAATCTTTTACTGTTGCAGCCATTTCCATCAAAACAATTGGCCTCAAGGCAGCCTTTTCCTCTGTGTCTTCCACAGTTGTAACTGATTTACCAGCTCTCTCTTCCTCTTTGCCACAATTTTACACTTTAAAAATCCCTAGTTTCAGCCTTTTCTGGAAAGGTGATTCTGGTTGTGAACACAACTTCTAAAAAGCTACTCCAGAAGGAAAATTAATAGCAGGACAGTCTAGGAGGGACAAAAGAGAAAAAAAAAAAAAAAAGTAAAAAAATAAAAAGAGAAGACTCTATCCCCTGGCATATCTGTCATGGCCCTCTGTGTTTAATTATAACATTAAGGGTTTCATCCTGGGATATCTAAATCAGTAATCCCCAATGAGTAAGACATTTGCACCTTTCACCGTGACAGCACTTTCCTGAAAGTGTTCCTTCAAAAACACAGTTCTTTACCCTATTAGCCAATAAATCTGTCCTCTTAAAAATATAGAAGATTTTCTCCTTTAATATTTCCTTTCTACAGTATAAAAAAACAAAAGACACAGCTTTCCATTGTCTGAACACCGGGAAGTATTTTAAAGAACAATAACAGGATTTTTCTGAAAGCATATATTATTATCCTGCTACTGGTGCTTTTAGTCTCATTATCAACAAGACAAATCATTTTTATTTAACTCTATTTATACATGTGGTAGACCAAGAGAAAATGTTTTTAAAAAGGCTCAATGAGGTGTTACTTAAATGTGGTTTTCAGCTTCAAGTGATTTATTCTATGAATTGAAAGATTTCATTCCAGAAGGCTCTAGGACACTGCACTCTTCCTCCTTGTTGTAAGCCATATTTGAGCTAAGATTACAGCAGGTGAAAAGTTCTAATGCCTGTTTAACAGACCTTATGAAATAATTATATCCAGGAACCATTTGGCTCTCATTTGGCCGAGACTGAGGGAGCAAAATCTTTTGAAGGAAGGAAGCCTCCCTCCCCCAGGCAACACCCCACATCCGTACACAAATAGGCAAGTTCTTTCTCTCCTAAAAATATGCTTAGTAAGCAAAGAAACTCAACTTCATGGACCTACCACTGTTTTTTAAATCCCATGATGTTTTCACTTCATAGGGCATTACTAATTTAATTATGTGTCTTCTCTCTTTCAGTTTTTTCCCATCTACTACATTTTATAACTCTGAATTTTGGTGTGGTTTCAATACTCTGCCTACTTTTTCTCCCTGTTGTCTTCATCTATTCCTTCCAGCAATTCTATGACTCTTCTTTATGATAAAGAATCACCATCACTAGTCTGAAAAGCAGTTTCAGAAGAGAAAGAATGTAAATGCAGTATTTTATACTCATGATTCCTGCTTTTTTTTTTGTTTGCTATACTTTGTGTAGATAATGATCTTTAGCAATTAATTCTGGCCCTGAAAATTCCCTCATAAATCAGACCCAGGAGATTCTGTCTAAATCTTCTCAATAGACCAGGCATCAGAGAGCTGTCTAAGAAATGTACTTTTTTTCGCCCTCAAAATAGATTTTTTTCTGTTTCTTTCCTGAGGCTTTTGCTTTATTTTCTGTGACCAGAGACGTTGCCTAAGTGTGAAAGGAAAAGGAAACTGTCACCAGCTCAGACTAGGTATATTATTGGCAGCAGAACATTACATTTCTCAAGTCCAAAACCTCTTTTTTCCACAATACATGACAACTGTAGACCTTCTGTCATCAAGACTTATGTCTGCCATGGCAGCCTTGGGAAGGCCTTAAGGGTGAGAAACTACTGAGATTTTCTTTGATAATTGGGTAATTAATTCATGAGAAGCTGTGGGAGTTGAGCACACAGTTACTTATGGAAATTCTAATGAGTATCTACCTGCATCTTCAGATGCCAAATCTAGTCCCATGCATCCTGCTGGTTCCTAAGAAACCTTGAAGTCTGAACACTGTCAGCACCCTCTAATATTACTTGAAGACTGACATGAAAAAGTTACTTTAGTGTTCTGGGATGCATTTGTATGATTGTCAAGAACAGAATATTGGAAAATTTTTTTTACATTGATTAATAAGTCATTACAAGTCCCCAGAAAAGGGGAAGAGAGGCTGAATTTTTAAGGTGCAGATTCATTTGCCAAAATTCCACAGTCATCACTATGACTCATCTAATGTATTCACTATTTTAATTGCCTGTGTTTCTGAGATGCCTCTAGTCTGCAGCTTATTCAGATGACTTTAATTACAGATACCCAAGAATAATTATGGTGAAAGTAGTGCGAAAGCACAGTTCACGGTGGCCCTGGAGATGTAGGTCTAGTCAGTACAAAAAGAAGCTAAAACCAGTCTATTTATATCCTACCATCAAGAAGATGGGTAACAGATGTTGAAAAATATTAATATATACCTCAAGGATATCAAGAGTGGTGTCCTTCCATCATAAAACACATTGGTATTGCTGTGGTTGATTGTCTCATCATCTGCTATGAATATTTTCGTCGTTGTAACCACCTAATATGGTCTTGTGCTTCTTACGGAAGCTTGATTCTAGAGGGTTTTGAGAAATAAGACAATCTCCCATGCATCAGAGACAGCTGTAGCTATGCTACTGAAGTGTTTTCAGTCTTACCAACTTATGGAAGTTTGTATATCTGTCTAACATGTTTGATCAGTATATGCCTCCATCATCATGCTGGAATCCTTTGAGTTAAAAAGTTTTCCATTTCTTCATAGGTCATCCTCCCCTGTGTTATGTTCCATTCCTCAAGCAAGGACAAATGGTGTAGTTAATGAGGACAAGAAGTACAGAGAACAAAAGCCTGGGTTTACTTTCCTTTCCTGATATGATTTTTCCTGCTTTCATGGTTACTTTTTTGTACATCTCAGTCCCTTCTACAGTTAGCAGAATGCCCTCAAGATATATATCTGAAAAATTCTGTGAGTTGCTAAGATACTGTAATAGTAAAGGGGGATTTCAGGTTTTATTTTCCATGGCCACTAAAGTGGGGGTTTTTTTGATAGTTTGAGACTGTGGTGGTATCCCCCCTCCACTCCCACGCACAACCCTCATCCTGATAACTTGGAAACCGTCAGAGTTTTCAGACTTACTAAAAAGTAAGGCTTGGCAGAAAGGGTCATCCCCTTCAGTGTTCTGAAACATCTCTTCCCTCTCCCAATGCTCAGGCTGTATGAAGTGAATATCCTGTGAGTTTAAATATCCTTTATAGCATCTTCACAAGAGGACACTGTCAAGAAACTCAGTTTCACAGAACAAATCTGTTACTTCTGTAAACAAAAATCTTTCCGCCGAAAAAGTTTAAGTGCTCCAGTTGAAGCACACTTTTCCAATTATTTTTCTATTTTGAAAAGTCTCATAAACTCTAGGTTCCAGACCCTTTATCTCTCCTCAGGTAAGGATCATGGTGTGCTTTAGGACTCTGCTTTGTGAAAGTCCCTTGCAAGTACATCTGTAGTGTACGATGGCTATTTGCATTTCATCATGAAGAAGAGGGACTGGGAGATCTAAAAGGAAGAAACATCAAAGACATTATTTACTGGTAGTGCAGTAAAGCTGACCAGAAATGTTCACAGTTTGCTAACATGATTAAATAGTGGTTAGGGACTACTTCAGTAGGAGTACCTGACTGCTCAGTATTCATTACATATGGTCCTTTTCTAAAACAAGCGTAGAGGATCTAAGATTTTTCAGGGAATTTCTATTTCAAATAAATACTGAGAAGGAAACAATAACATCATTGCTGTAATGCTGCTGTAGTTAGCAAGACTTGGTAACATTGCAAATCATGTTCAACTAGGTGCTAAAGCAAAGACATTATTAAAATAAATGGTTCTACTTGTGTGTGTAGAGTTTAAAAAGTGCCACAACAGTTGCTGAAAGAAGAAAAAAGCCAGTAAAAATTGAAGTAAAAAGAAATTAAAAGTATGCACTAATTTGATGAGACCTCAGATGCCATTGAACACAATTTTATTTTTCTTACCACATAATCATCCAAATGCTAATTCTCTCTTCTGCTACCAATGTGCTTATTTGCATCTTAAAAAATCCTAAATTCACAGTTTTGTGATGGGAAAAGGCCACAGGTTCTGCCAGTTCTTTCATGTTCAATATTGCCTAATTATATTAACCTTTGGTAACTACATGAAATTTAAAGATAAAATCTTTATTCAGCTTTCAATCTAAAGGAATCCTACAGTGGAGTCCCCCAGAGGAATATAGCACTATAGGGAAAACAAGTTACTTGCCTTGCCTCTTCTACCTTTGATCTTTGATATTCCTTAATGTGAGAGTTTAATAAAAAAGACACTTTATGAGGAGTTCAAGGAAACAAGAGAAGGAATCTCTGAATCTAAAAAAGGGATCACAGAAGTGTAACATGGGACTAATTCTGCTGAAGTCTGGTCTAACTTAATAGTGTAAGGAATTAGAAACAAGCCTCATCGTCTTCAATGCCAAAACTAATGTATCAACCCTATTTAGCCTTAATTCTTTTAGAAGCACCAGAACTATACCATTTTTAAGTGCTGTTTTTACCAGTCGCTAGTCACATTATCTAAAAGCTGTCACAAGCCCCATTCCCTGCTCTTTCAGGTCATACTTCAACCGGCAAGAGTCCTTATGCAAAGTGTTTATAGAAAGGGTGTTTAAAGTCATGCACTAAGCCACAGAGGATGTGACCTGTAACAACTGATACCATACTTTCAAATTAGTGCACTAATTGTGTGAGGAATCTTACCTTGACAGTCCAGTCAAAATCATATAATTGAGCCAAACTTCTTGCCTGTGCCCTATTGATACCTCTCCTCATGGAGCTCTCCCAGGAATGGGTTGTCTGTCTGTACAAAACTGAGTCAGTCACTGAGTACACACTTATCTATACATAATGGTGTAGCAAGATAAAGAGGGCAAATTGCCTGGGAAGGGCATGTCTTCGCAGTGTGTCACTGTAACATGCGGGAGAAGTTTTCAGTGCCAAAGACAGAACAGCTAATCATAGAATCACAGAATGGTTTGGGTTGGAAGGGACCACAGGGATCATCTAGTTCCAATCCCCCTGCCATGGGCAGGGACACCCTGCACTAGAGCAGGTTGCCCAAAGTCCCATCTAACCTGGCCTTGAACACTGCCAGGGATGGGGCCTCAACAACTTCTCCAGGCAACCTGTTCCACTGCCTCACCACCCGCACAGGAAATAATTTCTTCCTAACGTACAATCTAAATCCCCCCTCTTTTAGTTTATATCCATTACCCCTTGTCCTGTCGCTGCACTCCCTAAGAAACAGCCCCTCGCCAGCTTTCCTGTAGGTCTCCTTTAGGTATTGGAAGGCCACAAGTAGGTCTCCCCAGAGCCTTCTCTTCTCCAGGCTGAATAAGCCCAACTCCGTCAGCCTGTCCTCACAGAAGAGGTGCTCCAGCCCTCTGATCGANTAATCTAAATGTAGCCTCTTTCACTTTGAACCCATCACCCCTTGGCCTATCACTCCATGCCCTTGTAAAAAGTCCTTCTCCATCTTTCTTGTAGGCCCCTTTAAGTACTGGAAGGCTGCTCTAAGGTCTCGCCGGAGCCTTCTCTTTTCCAGGCTGAATAAGCCCAACTCTTTCAGCCTGTGTTCATAGGTAAGATGCTCCAGCCCCCTAGATGGTCACATCTTCATGGCCTTGCTCTGGACTCGCTTCTAAAGCTCCATGTCCTTGTTGTACTGGGGACCTCAGAGCTGGACACAGTACTCCAGGTGGGGTCTCACAAGAGCGGAGTAGAGGGGAAGAATCACCTCCTTTGACCTGCTGGTCATGTTGCTTTTCATAGAGCCCAGGACACGGTTGGCTTTCTGGGCTGCAACACAGATTGCTGGGTCACGTTGAGCTTCTAATCAACCAGTACCCCCAAGTCCTTCTCCTCAGGGCTACTCTCAATCCATTCTCTGCCCAGCCTGTAGTTGTGCTTGGAATTGCCCCGATACACGTGCAGGACCTTGAACTTGGCCTTGTTGACCTTCATGCAGTTCACATGGGCTCACCTCTCTAGCCTGTCAACGTCCCTTTGGATGGCAACCCTTCCCTCGAGCGTGTCGACCGCAGCACACAGCTTGGTGTCGTAAGCAGACTTGCTGAGCGTGCACTCGATCCCACTGTCCATGTTGCTGACAAAGATGTTAAACAGTGCTGGTCCCAAAACCAGCACCTGAGGAACACCAGTCACCACTGGTCTTGTCCATCATGGTATTGATCACAATCTTTGAGTGCAACCATCCAGCCAATTTCTTATCCACTGAGTGGTCCATCCATCAACTCCATATCTCTCCAATTTAGACACAAGGATGCTATGTGGACAGGGTCAAATGCTTATTTATCCACATCAACATATTTGATTTCCTTCAAATTGTCAAGAGCAGAGGCTTCTATCCCTGTCTTTTACTCCTGGTATCATGATTGCTAAAGTTTAGATGGAAGTGGGTCTATGTGAAAGGCATGTTCTTTCTTATATACCTCTATGTGAGTGCAAAAGTACTAACAGTAATAGAAATGAAGTGGTACCAACAATCGTAGCACATACATCAACTGCAGCAAGATGTCATCGAGAGCTTGTTAAAAATTTTTTATTGTTTTCTCCCTGTAAAAATAAAAATTAAAAACAAAACAAAACAAACCAAAGCACACAGAAGTTCAAGAGAAGGATAGCACCCTGACGTCCAGTGTGCATGCAGAAGGGCAGGGTACTGATGGACACATGAACAAATAGCCAGAGGCTCTCATAGACCCCAGCTAACTTGGAAATACATATGGGTTCCACATGTTCACTTTTGATCTGAGGCTGGTTTTAGTCTCTAAATAGAAGGCTTGGCAAGCATGTTACTAGTCTTGGGGACTCTGGTTTTTTATCAGAGCTGGGAAGTTTACTCAAGAGGGCCAGCCGACTGGCCCTACTGCAAATGTGCCCCTCCAAAGGTTGTTGTGAAGTTCCCACTTCACTACCTTTCCAAAACTGTTCTGTGGTTCGTGTAAGTCCTTAAAAACTGGAAGTTAATTTTCCTTTTATTCAGGTCCCTGTATATCTGTGTTATCAAACTATGCAAAAATAAGATCTCATTTTCACAGGCCACAGTTACAGCAAAGAAAAGTGTTATTTTGCTTGAATGGATAAATCAACAGTCATTTTCCAAACTGGATACAGAGAGGAGCACTAGGGACTGTGTTGTTGTTCTCATCCAGGAGAGCACCTACAAATAGCTGCTCAGAGAGCAGACTGAAAGCCACCGTAGCCATGTCATTTCGTCCTGGGCAAGACAAGGCGAAAGTCAAAAAGTCATTTATGCTGAAGTGCAGCAGTAAGCTTTTCCTGGGAGAATGACCGTTTCACAAAATATCATATTTTTTTTTGCATGGGGATAAAATCCACCCCCAAATTTTCATGATGTAGTAAATACTGCTTAAATAAAACTTGGAACATGCTATCTTCATCCTGCTGAAGTGCTTTGTTTTCCTTCTGAACTTTAGGACAGCATAAAAGATTAACAAGCAAAGTTTTGAGCATAATAATTAAAGTTTTTGAGGACAAGACAGATCTATTATTTTACAGTCCTAAAACACTTTGCCATGTTAATTCTTTTTTCACAATCTCTTGAGATTTCGGTTTATCAAATAAGTTTTCACAAACTTTACCAAAGGATTCCCGATATGTTCTATTTGGAGATATTAAAAAAACCCAATCATGCAAACAAAAAACCCACACCCCAAAGAGCCAAGGAGCTCTAAGAGTACTGATAAATCCTTCATTTGATCCAGAACTCTGGTTATTATTACAACACAGAGACACATGCAAATTTCTGAAATACTTGAGACTGTAAATAGATTTTTAAAATATGATCCTAATGACAGAAGATATGGAAGGGGAGAAGTTCATAGCTTTATTTTTATATAAAGTTAATAAGTTTGGTACACTGAAGCCTTGCTTTCTGGGAGTTCAAATATTGTATCATTGATTTAAGGAACAGCCAAGGACTTTTCTCCAGAGATATTGACGCAATCAATGTTCTGTTCTGGCCTTACAAGAAAAAGTATCTGCACACAGTTTTTTCCTCAGCCTTCTTTTCTGGTTAGCACATCACGCCTGTCTGCACAAGCCAATTCCTAAAATCTGACAGATATTGAAGTACTTTATAAATGGTCCTAAAAATTAAGACAGCCACTTCTTGATACTGTTTAGGTCTGTCCCTAATGAGTGGTGAGACACTTCTGCAGAGCTTATGATATACCCTGGCTCATCGTTGCATCATTACAACTGGGGATGGTACATCATTTCCCAGAATGCTTGCAGGAGTTTTGGATATCTGAATCAGCCCTGAAGTGTAAGCTCTGAGATGTATCATAGACCCAGACTATAGCAAAGTTGCCTACGATACAGTATGTTTCCCTTTGCCATCAGCAGCCAATACCATGTCCTTTAAACAAGGAAAAGTCTTTTTCAACAGGCATATAGGTGAAACATCCTAAGAAATTATCTGGGGGGCTTAATGATGTTTATGGCAAATAAGGCTTACCAGTGAAATCCTATGTCTCTGAAAGATGATATAGGATTTTAAAACTTCATAATTAATGTTGGTTTTTGAAGCTATGAATTTGAAGGAAGTGTCCAATGAGAAAGACAACAGTGGACATTCCTAACTTTTGTGTTCATTATGATCCTGCCAGAGATCCATATAATGCCCAGTGGTTGGTCTCTCTCCTTCTTTTCCTTCTTCCTTTAATTTCTTATCATAAAACAAAGAAACAAAACCCCAAAACTATCTGAATTAAAAATCTGAATTTCAGAGATTGCTGCCAGATTCAAAACATAGAAATAGATTTTATGTAGAAGGGTAATACTAAAGTTAGAAAAACTCATGCCAAGGCTGAATTGTATATTGACAATCTCCTGCCACCCAATTAGTTCCAGTTATTTTTGCTAAAAACTTGACCTATAGATTCAGGCTGCTTTTCTGCAGGTGTGTGGTCTTGCTACCATCTAGTGGCTAAAATAAATCCTTGCACTATTCTTTCCATATCAGTATGCAGGTGCTACATCTATCCTTATCTGCCCTAAAAACTTTTTTGAGATCTTACGTGCTTTAGCAAAGACACGACGGGTGAGAAAATTATAGAATGGTACCAGGAATGGGGACTAAAGAGGGTTGGAGGTTTTTTTAGATGAATAAGAAGGCACTATTTCTTTACAAAACAGACACACTGCCTAATTGTATTGCAGGATTTTAGACCTCTACTGATTTCAAAACAGAAGTCTGGGAAGCATTTTATGTTGACTCTTTCTAACATTCATGTACCAGCATAGCTGATCTCACTCTCAGTCTTCAAAGAGAGACATGATGACTTACTCTGATACAGATAAAAATAACTGATATCTCATGGCAAAAATTCTGTTGATCCTGAAGAGCAATATTATCTAGAGATTCTTTGCTGTATCCTGAGTTTAACAGTTAGATGTAGTCAGTGGAAGAAAAATAGAGGGACCCACTCAGGATGTGATGATATTGTACCGGACAGCAGCAAAACATAACAAGTAAACTGTTCATTCACTGCGCATAGATCTTCACAGTCTTGTTGCTTCTGCATGGTCAAACTCAGGGTTCCTTGCATGGACAGCTAGATAATTTCTTATTCCATGATGGGGAGCAGCTTTTCCTGTGGATTTTTACTAACAGTTACAATACTGACTCTGCCATCTAGTGGCAGACATACAAATAAAGAATAAAAGTTGAATTCAGGAATGCTGAATGAATAGGAGATTCTGATAACTCTAGGAAGACAGAGTTACTAAATGAATCTTTCCATTTGGTCTTCTGATTTAATATATGCACACTTAAAACTGAACACAGTGAGGACTTAGAAAATTTTTGGACATATTATTATTTTTGAGAAGGATCTGTGATGTGGAAAACATTATTTACCCAGGTTTTCATGCAAGTAAAAACAGTATTCTGGTATTATCCCAAGACCATGCTCATGATGAGAGTCCCATTGTATCTTTCCTTAGTGAAGGATTAGCAGTTTTTTAAAGCAAGTTCTCTAAGCATGGCAGAGAAAAGTTTGGCAATAGTTAAAGTTATTTCTAGTTTTGTCAGCAGGGAAATCAAGGCACATAATATTTTATAGGAAGTCTCTCATTCAACCCGGTATAGAGAGTAACTGGTAATTTCCACAACTTTGTCTTCACCACCAGCTTATACACTATAGCTAGTTTCAAAAGTGATTTCTTGTGTTACTAAAGGTGTTTTAAGGTAAACCCTTATTTTTTCAATGTGATCTGGACACCAAAATATTTATTTCAAAGCTGTTTGTACTGTTTTTCAGGATCACTAAAAACACAACTATTAGCGCTTATTTTCCTATGTGTTCCAGACGTTGAAACCTTTGTTTCTTCCTGTAACCTTAGGGAAAAGTCTAGCTTAAATGTAAAAGGTAAGTTGAAGTAAATACTGTAAACAAAAGAAATGATAAATAAAGAAATACCACAGGAATAGATGGAGGAGAATCAACTGCAAGCCAATAAAATACATAGGATGAGGAATGTTCCAGAAAAGTGTGGGAATTAAGGTCTTTTTCTTCCCAGGTTTTAAACGTTTGACCTTATGTGAGTGTTGTTTTCAGCTCACAATAACCAAATGAAATTATGACTAAAATGGAAACACGAAAATAAGATCAGTCACATCTGTAACTCTTGGCAGACCAAGATGCACAACCTGCACATGTTCAATCTCCCTACAGCCTCTTCTGCTGCTGAGCCAGTACCTGAGGCAATGTCCAGTGTATGAAGTCATGCAACAAGAGGCATTGTGGAGCTCTACTTGTGCCAGGGAATGTATCACTTAGCACATTTCAGAGCGCAATGATTTTGAGCTAGAAAGCCCACACCATAGCTGCAGACTCAGGGCTCCTCCTGCCTCACAACCCCAACATGTACAGCATGCTTCTGAGTACAGCTTCTATCTAACTAGGCAATGAACAGAATCATTAACTTCACCTAGAAGTTGGTAAGATTGCAAGACTATCTCAGAGCTGGAAAGTTTAGGCCTACTAATGTTTCAGGATGCATATATGCATATCGATGTATATATTTTTAAAGAAGCAATTCTCCAAACTAAAACCATCAAGGCAATTTGGCAGTCTCGTGTGTGGAAGGTGCTTTGAGATTGCCACTGCAGTGACTCAACGAGCACTTGATTTTTCTGTGAAAGTCTTTATATTCCGGTAGCCAAGAGTCAGGCTTCAGTAGAAGGGCACATCTACATTCAGTAGATGGCTCACGTCTGTATTAGGCAGGCTGGCACGGGTCAATAAATGGACAACATTGGATTTGGTGGAAAAAATGGTGTAATAATGACAGAAAGCTGTGCTGGATGGGTTCTCCATACTAATCTATGCCTTTGCCTGGGGACAGGATCAGCCTCAACTTTGTCATCTGTTACTTATCTGATGCTTGTGTTGACTTTCATAGAAGTTTCCATGACAAAGAAACCTCTTAGTGTTTTGCATTGCAAGCCTTTCCTGTGATCTAATCTCAGTCAGTATGTCAGTATTAACAGACATTGTTAATGTCTGTCTTGCTCTTCTTTTTTTTTTTTTTCCTGGACATTTTTTAATGTTTGAAGATCAGTGAGTCACCCTGTAATTTCCTCTTTGCTGACTAAGCAACTCCAATTAAATGTGTGATTTCTGTAGGAAAAACAAAAATCCATTTCCTTCTTTCTCTAATCAACGTCTAAAGGTGTATTGGGATGTACAGGTCTGATTACTCTTCATTCTGGGGAGGGACAGTTACTGTAGATTGTTACAAATATGAAACTGGATCACTAGCTGCCGTATTTCTAGTGAAGCCAGACCGGGTTGTGTTCCTTGCCAATAGAAGTTTGCAGAGCTCTGTGGAGTTCCTTCTTCCCAAAGCCACCACAATAACCCAAAACGAGGTAAATCACTTTAATGTTATAAAGACATATATGTGTATATATTAATTATGAGAAATTGAGAAATTCTGATATAAACATGTGTGAATATGAATACATATAATTTTAACCTTTCCATCTAGACAGCCCTCTGTTATTGGGAGTTTACACCTGAGCTGTTATAAAGTGAATTACATAAACTTATCTGTAAATTTGACTGATGCTGCATTTATGTCAGTTCTCAATTTCCTATGTTTGATTTGGTTTCCTAAGAGCATTACAATGTTTTGTGCCTAGGTTGCGGGAGTTTGAAGGAGCTGTGTCAGCTCTGAAACTGATGTAGTCTTGTTCTGCCTCCGCAGTGAGTTCCAGGTTTGGCTTTCATGTTTAAACAGAAAAAACTTTCTTACAACACCCTGTAGGCAAATTCATCCTTCTAGCATGTTGGTCTGGTCTCAGTGCTTACTGTAACAAACTGTGCTACAGAAGTCATCAACTGCTATACAAGCCTGAATTTGTAGAATTCAGTCCTCAGTTCAGCTCTGAGCACAACTCTGGCAGCGGGACCCTCATCCACTGTGTGAACTTAGAATCATAGAATCACAGAATATCCCGAGTTGAAAGGATCATCGAGTCCAACTCCTGGCTCCACACAGGACCAGCCCAATCAGAGCAGAAAACTGGGAGCGTTGGCCAGACGCTGCTTGAACTCAGCGCTGCTAGGGGTGGTGACCACTGCCCTGGGGAGCCTGTTCCAGGGCCCAACCATCCTCTGTGGAAGATCCTTTTCCTGATCTCCAACCTAACCCTCCCCTGGGGCAGCTCCATGCCATTCCCTGGGGTTCTGTCGCTGGGCACCAGAGGGAGGAGATCAGCACCTGCCCCTTGGCTCCCCCTCGGGAGGAAGCTGTAGGCTGCCATGAGCTCTGCCCTCAGTCTCCTCTTCTCCAGCCTTAACAAACCAAGGGCCTTCAACCTCTCCTCATACGTCTTCCCTTCTAGACCCTTCACTACCTTTGTTATCAGCCTCTGGACACTCTCCAATAGCTTTATGTCTTTCTCGTACTGTGGTGCCCAAAACTGCACCCAGTACTCAAGGTGAGGTCACCCCAGCACAGTGCAGAGTGGGACCATCACTTCCCTAGACCTCCTGGCAATGCCGCGCTTAATGCAACCCAGGAGCATGACACATGTCAGCCAGCTGCATTCCCCAAAATTCCGCATCTTGCAGGACTGACTTCTGCTTTTGGTGATCACACATGCAAAGCAGAGGCTTCAAAACAGGCTGATGGCCTTCCTGTGCCTGCCCCATGGCACTGTAGAAGTGAGACCCCCTCTCTGAATCTCAGCAGCAGATGATGCACTGCCTGCCCTTTGACGCTGCTTTCCCAGCCCAGGCTGAGTCTGTAACTCTGCTACTTCATGGATGGTGCTATTGCACCGCTGCACTGCTTTTCTTCCTTCAGATTGTTCTGGCTGCTCCTGCTCCTTTAATGTCTTTTTTGAACAAAAACACTGACAGATGGCATTTCTTTTATTAATCCTCCATTGTACTTCTCTTTTAATTATAGCAGCATATCATGGTTCCAGGTTTGCACAGAATCTTCCTGAAGTGGTAAAGTTGTCTGTGTATTTCATTGACAGCTTGTCTCTTGCTTTGCCAGAGATATTTTTTTAGACTTACCTAAATTATGGGGATGGAGAAGAAAACAAAGCAGGCTTTCTCCCTCTGAATTATATGACAGAAGTGTCACTGGAGTAATATGATGATTATAGGCTGAAGAGAAATTTAAGTTTTTCAGTTCTTGCTAATACTTTTTACAGATATAAAATATCCACAGATCTTCAAGAAACCCTTCAAACTTCTGTCAAGCAGGATTCTTGCTGTATTTCTGAGATATTATTCTATACCGGAGGTTTGTAAGATGCATAGATTTACCATCTCCAAACACAGAAGTCAGGTACTAAAGAAAAAAACTTGACTGTCATTATTCTTAAAATAGGATTCTTGAGCATCTATTTGTCTTTACTGTATTATAACTCAAAACATTCCTACGAAGTAATTATATTTTTCTATTGTCAAGAGCATAAAGCAGCAAGATTAAGGGAAAAGTGTGAAGGGTATTCAGGCAAAAAACTGAAACTGAAATTGTTTAAGACTGAGACCTTTAATATCTTTTATATATCTCTCTGGTTTAATTGAAGGAAACATCAGCTCTGTCTGGAAGAAGGAAGGAATAATCTTTCTCTAAATTCATGAAGATTCAGGATCCTTTATACAGGGATATATTTTAGTTCTCTTTAAGGTGTAATTACCGTAGTATTTATTCCTTCAGAAAGACAACTGATGGAATCAAGCTGGCAAAAGCGACTGTGTTAAAATCTCATGGTTTCCAGTTACATTTATTCAATGAGAACAAGGCTCTTCAGCAAAGATTTTTTCTTTTATAGTATATTCTGCTATCATGCATCTCTGCAATTTAAAGTGAGATTATAGCAAGAGACAACACAACTTAAGAGATCTGTAGGAAGGTACTAGACCTTTTGTCTGCCTTTGATTAGCAGGTGGGAGAGAGATGAATGATGAGTAGCAGGTGGGAGATAGATGACGGATGAATTTAGATTAAGCCAAAATTACACATAATATTTGGCTTTTGCAATTTTCCAATAATTAGAATGACAGCTTTTCTCTGTTCAAAGATGTTCTATTCATGAAAGATTGCAAACACATTATATAAAAGAGCGGTAGGTTAAAAAAAGTAAGTAAATAAAGAATATCTGATACTGAACTAAAACCTAATTTGCATTCCAGGACCTGTCATTTTACTACTTTATCATCTCTGCCAGCATCATTCTTTGGTTTTTTGTTCTATGAACTGGCCATTGTCCACCTTTCTTTGTACAAAAAGCATTAATATACACTAAGGAACAGTACCTTGAAATCTGGCAGCATCTTTGCAAAGTGAGGCAGCTAGGATCCTAACAGCTTTGATTCATTTGTCGAGATTATCTGTTTAGGTAATGAAGATCCATAAATCTCTGCACAGACGAAAAAAATTTAGTAGGATTAATAGAGTAAACAGGACTGGCAAAAACTTTAAAGTGTGTAGTCAGAGAAGCCTAGTGTGTTTGCCTAATATTATCGCTTTAATAAAAGCTCATGATCCCCTAAAACAAGCAGATTAATGGAGGAAGCAAGGAACCAATGTGGAGATGAGCTGCCATGGAGAGGTAAGGCTTCCCCCTTTCCCAGGGTGGCCCTCCATGGAACTGGTTGGAGCCCTGTGCCATTGCATTCATACGCTCCCTGTGTGAAAACTGGGTGCAGAAAAAAGGACCATGTTTATCAGCTCTTTCTGCTTCCTGCTTAATTTTATCAGATTCCAGAGAGGACATAAGTACTGCAGGGGTGGGGGAGTGGACAGGGCACACGATGACCTAGACAAAAGAACAGTAAAACAGAACACTTTTAGACATGCAGCTTTCTGAGATGTACAGCTGCAACTTGAGACAGAATAAAAGGTCACAAGCCAGAAGAAGAAAGTGTGAACCTACTGAAGCTACTGGAGCTACTCCAATCTATATTAGATGAGGAGCTGTTCTTGCACTATTGAGTATCACACTGTATCAAACAGGCATCAGGTACAAGTGTCAAAAGTCCTCTGCATTTGCTTTAGTCATGTCTGTGCAGTTCACTGCGCTCTTGCTAAAACCAACTGTCCGGTTCTTTAGCGTTTTTTTGGTCTGCATTGAACATGTTTTATTACCTTTTCATCTGAAATCACACATAAGTGATAGCAGAATAAAACCTTAAAAGGTGTGTCAGAATCTACTTTCTCATTACATTTAGATACTTCTGCTTAAACAGTTTGTGATTGTGTATTCAAGAGAAAGAGAACATTTTCAGTTATGACTTTTACAAGAGAGCTGCAGTAATAGCAGATCCCAAAGTCAATACTGATGGATGTTTGCTGTTCTGATAACATCCTCCTGTTACGCTCTGTAGAGGTTACATCCCACGTGAGTGCCTTTACAGAACTACAGCATGATTGGTCTGATTTACAAAAGATGTTTTCCACGTGTAGCAAGATTCTTCCAGCAAAGACAATAGATGTAGGACATTGTTTTGGTTTGAGTTAGGTTTTTTGTTTGTTTCTTGTTTATTTGCTTGTTTTTCTTTCTTGTTTTCAGTACTAGTTTCAACTTTGCTATGCTAAATAAGTAGAATTTGCAGCGGCAGAAGTCAGAGAGACAAACTGACTTGTTCAAAGTGAAACAAAGTTCCAAAAACTGATATCAATTTTATAAGTTTGGAACAACTACACCTAGGTTCTGGAGTTAAACTTGACAGCTCTAGTTAAGCTGTGGCTTTTCCTGATGTACATCAAAGCGACTCAGCGGTATTTCTAGTGATTGGGTTGAATGGAAGATCTGATCTCAAGCCTTTCCCTTGAGTTGACTTAATGTTTCTTTTCCATTGCCATTTTTAAGTGTATATTAAAAAAGAAAATCTCACATAAAAAAAAAAAAAAGACCTGTGATTTTCTTTCACAAAAAGAAAAAGAAATAGAAAGTATGGAGTGACTTTATCACCAAAATCAAAAGGCTGCTAACAATGAGCAATCAATAAGAAACATTTCACTCCTAGAGCCCTTTAATCTACCTGAACATTTTCAATTTCCATCACCTGATTGGAAGCGAGAATGTAGACTGAGAAAACAATTCATCCTTTCTTCTTGAAGACTTTGGAAACTTTTTAAAGAAATGTTTCTAAAGTTTCAAGTTAGAAGTCGAATCACATTGTGTCTGTCTCATCCTCAGATCTCCACATTCACTTGAAGGTAGAAGCATTCACTTTTAGTTCAATGGTACTTATTTTGAAAGTATGTACTTGATCATGAACGTTCAGTAGGCAGATAAGCCAGTTAATTAATTAACCTGTGGTTAGTTTGGGGACAAGCAATTATCGTTATGATCCTAACAGCTTTTTTTATGGCTCATAATGATAGGTCTTACTTAAGAAAAAAATCAAATCTCAAAGTAGTGGCACCAGAATTTAAGACTCTACCTAGACACCAAAGGACCCGTGGTAGTGACTGCAATTCAATTCAGTTGTCTAAACATCATCACTTTGTGTCTAATGGTTTCATTTTACCTCCAGGGCAGATAAATTATCGTGCTCTAAGAGCTTCTTGTTGATTGCTCATTTTATGCTAACTGTTATCGCTAGCGATAAAATGATTCCTTGCTTTTTCTGTTTCATTTTTTTTAATTCAGAAAATATGAGTCTATTTTACGTGCTTCATCATATCTGCCAGACCCATAAGGAAGTTTTCGAAATTCAAAAGTATCTCAAATGTTGCTAGGTTGCTGCAGCTGAGCTGGCCCCCATGTACCACTCCAGAAGAGCATAGCTCTCCCACGGGCCCAGTGCCATGTTTACCAGCCATGTGTTGATGTCTCAAATACAGCTGTTTTGGTAGGCTCCACTGACTATATTGGCTAGAATGCCATTAACTATAAGATCTTATACATCTAACTTATACAGACAGCTAAATGTAGGTGTCTTAATCCTGAAATGAATCCCACACAAAGTGACAAATTAGTCATCGGTAAATGACAAGTTTATAATCATATGTCATGTATGACTTTTATGAAAAGTTAGAATAACACTTCATAATTCATTAAGTAAAGTCACTTTTTTGGAAATAGTGTCCCTCAACCTAATCAAAAATATGGTGGATGTGGAAATGGAAAGAAACACTCGAGAGGAGTAACTCACACTTTCTGTATTTTCCATTTTATATCTCACTAGCCTAAACCAGAAAACAGAGGGAATAAAAATAAATTGTTACAATCATATTAATTAAAAAACATTATGTTATTATATCTACTTGCTAAAGATAAAAGAATGACAAAAAAGGCTGAATGGGAGAGAGGAGTGGAGAGAGGAGTGGAAAAAATAAACAGAAAAAACTGCTACCCCTTGAGGAGGTGGGAAACAAAGGCAGAAGAGAGGAAACAGAAATGCAACAGACATTTCTGCAGGTCCCTCTGGGAAGAGATGGGCTGTACTAAGCGCCTGACTGGTGATAGTAGTTCATATATCCATGCCTTCTTCATCCACTTTAGTAGCAAGAATAAGCAACAAACATTAAAGTGGATAAAGACTGACATACAGGATCCGAAGTCACTGAACTGGCAATGTGGAGATGCTAAGGAACATAACATTTGATGACTTTGGAAAATGATTGCTGTGTCATGGGAATCAGTAACTGAGAATTGCAGTTATGTAACTAAAAACTTATCAGCAAGAGCACAAAGGCCCGGTGAAGATCAGCAGAACAATGCCAGACTAAGGAACCATCAATGCAAAGATTTCGACACTGTCCTGCATGACATCCTTGTCTCTAAACTGGAGAGACATGGATTTGACAGAAGGACCACCTGCTGGAATTGGCTGGATGGCCGCACTCAAAGAACTCAAAGAACTGTGGTCAATGGCTCAGTGTCCAAGTGGACATCGTGACCAGTAGTGTTCCTCAGGGGTCGGTACTGGGACCGACACTGTTTAACGTCTTTGTCAGCTACATGGACAGTGGGATTGAGTGCTCCCTCAGCAAGTTTGCTGACGACACCAAGCTGTGTGGTGTGGTCGACACGCTGGAGGGAAGGGATGCCATCCAGAGGGACCTTGACAGACTTGAGAGNTGAGCCGGCAGTGTGCTCTG
Organism: Psophia crepitans; assembly: GCA_013399095.1. NCBI lineage: Eukaryota > Metazoa > Chordata > Aves > Gruiformes > Psophiidae > Psophia > Psophia crepitans. The sequence continues at coordinate 182,976 of VWZZ01004468.1, read as the reverse complement.
GCAGCCCAGAAAGCCACCTGTGTCCTGGGCTGCATCAGAAATAAAGTAGCCAGCAGGGCAAGGGAGGTGATTCTGCCCCTCTGCTCTGCTCTTGTGAGACCCCACCTGCAGTGCTGCATCCAGCTCTGGGGTCCCCAGTACAGGAAAGACGCAGAGCTGGTGGAGCAAGTCCAGAGGAGGGCCACAAAGCTGATCAGAGGGCTGGAGCACCTCTCCTACGAGGACAGGCTGAGGGAGCTGGGGTTGTTCAGCCTGGAAGAGAAGGCTCTGGGGAGACCTAATCGCAGCCTTTCAATACCTAAAGGGGTCCTACAGGAAAGCCGGTGAGGGGCTGTTTCTTATGGAGTGCAGTGACAGGACAAGGGGTAATGGGTATAAACTAAAAGAGGGGGGATTTAGATTGGGCGTTAGGAAGAAATTCTGTACTGTGAGGCAGTGAGGCCCTGGCACAGGTTGCCTGGAGAAGTTGTTGAGGTCCCATCCCTGGAAGTGTTCAAGACCAGGCTGGATGGGGCTGTGGGCAGCCTGGTCTAGTGGAGGGTGTCCCTGCCCATGGCAGGAGGGTTGGAACTAGATGATCCTTGTGTTCCTTTCCAACCCAAACCATTCTATGATTCTATGATTTTATACCATGAAAAAGGCACCCTGAACCAGATCATCCTGAGACTACCCAAGAAGAATGGTGGGAGCGTTATCCCCAGTGGGAAGCCCACCAAGAACTGAGGACAGTCTCTCCCAGAGCACTTTGAAGTCTAAAAGGATTACTGTCTACACAGGTAGAGGCCTCATTACGGGATACGAGAGGAAGCAGACTTGGGGATTACATAAAATTTATTATGGGATATTTTAAAGGATTTGTGGGAATGTGTGAGACATTATAGAATCCTTATGGGAGGATCAAAAGCGGGAAAGGGAGGAATCAAGGTGGATTAGGAAGGAACAAAGAGAAAAAAAATGGAGAGGAAAGGGGATATAACAAGCCAGTCAGGTGTAAATGTCTTTTGTTGGTAAATGTGTCAGACTGAGCCTTGCATTTCATAATCCCGATCTTCCCTGTCTTCTTATTAAATCCTCCTTCTAGTTACCTTCTGTATGGGTGTACTCTCTATTTTGAGTGGGTATATGTGAAAGCTGGTGAATTTCAAGCTGAACTAGCCAGTAGGTAGGATAAAATATACCAGCTACTGGATATAAAATACCCACTACTGGAGTGCAACTGCAAGTCTCTGGTGCTCGTATGTCTGGGTACCAGCAACTGGGGGGACCAGGACATCTGGGGACAGGCTACTGGGTAGGTTGAGCATCTAGGGCTCTCCATTGGAGTGATTAATATTTTGTATGTATATATTTACATCTTTTCTGCTCCTGGATTTCCATCCTGATGATCCAGAAAGTAGGACCAGGATCAGGCTACACAGGGTGTTCATGTTTGTGTGAGTGCCATCTGCACTTAAGTAGGTTCCAGTAATGCACTGCTGCTTGCACTGATCCGTGCGGCCAACTGTGCATGTGTGTGTGCATACGTGTGTGTGTGCGTCTTGTGAATGCCCTTGGTACTGGCGGAACCTTGGGACACAGAGTCACAGCAAGCTCACATCCATCAGCCTACTGCTTTCAACTGCCTCTAACAAGAAATATGCTTGCCCTTGTGGAGCAGGATGGGACAATAATTCATATCACAGAATATGATACTGTCAGCTGAGATCAACACAACTGTGATATTTTACCCACTAAAATCTCCTATTATAGATTTTTGCGCTTTAAGGAAGTGCAAAAGAAGGAAACTTTCGGTTTATTTTTTGAAGGCAGAGGTGCTTAGCTTACCTTTTAATAATGGTCCTATATGGTTTTCTGAAAACAAAAAGAAAAAAAAAAAGAAAAAGTTTGAAGCAACAACAGCATTATTTCAGTAAACTTGGCTTGGAATATCCAGAAATAATGCAGTGTTATTGCTTGGAAGCCTACAACTGTGTCCTTATTCTTGATATGAATATATCCAAATAATAATAGTTGTCTTAGCTTCATATAAATTATAGTGTGTTGCTGTTTATAAATAAAAGGGCAAAAGTGCACTCTGATGTGATTCACATTGATTCTTTTAATATAAAGATATTGCATTTTTGGAAGGAAAGATACACTATACATATCAATCTTCTGAGAAAGAAGCTATATTTGTTGGCACTGCAACTGTAGCTCACAGCTTTTCAATATGTCTGAGGAAACGGTGATCTTCAGGAAATGCTGTGAAGCTAAGCAATTGTGGAAGCCAACAACAAATACATGTGTATAGTGTAAGTATCGGAAAGGAATATTTCCTCTTTCAGGAATTATTTATTGTTCTGTTTCAGCTGGCTTTCTCAGGCAATATGTCAGGATTTAGACAAGTTGGAAAGTACATGGGTAATTTATGATACCAAATGTATTGTAACTTGGAAGGTCAAAACCATATAAATTGTCAAAACATAGAAGCAGTATTGAAGAAACTAACATTCACTCCTTTCTGCCAAAAAAAAAAAAAACAAACCAAAAAAAACCGCAACAAAAAAACCCAAACAGAACACAAAACCAAAAAATGACAAAAAGGGATTAAAGTCTCTAGGTTGTGGCATCGAATCCATTGCTACTTCAAATAACATATCATATAGATTTCACAGACTGAGCCAACTTACCTAAAAAAATGTGAAAGATTTTTTTCTCCTGAAATATATAATGGAACTTAGTTCAATAAATTCATTGGTTTATAATAAAAAGAAAATGTTTAGAATTCTTTTAATTTCTGTTAAAAATTTATCCATGACATGTTTGCTCTTGTGCCAGCATTGCCCAGTAATATGCACAGGAGTTTTTCCTTTTTTTGATGGTTACTCATGCTTCTTCAACTGTTACAACTCCTTTCAGCTGTTTTGGTTTTTTGGGGGGTTGGATTTTTGTTTGCTTGTTTGTTTTACTTCAGAAAAGAAGAGCTGTTTGGGCCTTGGGTTTGCATAGGTCTGCACAGCCATGTACAGGCAGTGACTGAAAAGCTCTTCCCCAGCTCCATGGAAATGAAGTATAATTCAGTTCTTGTCTCACATATTTTTGAGCCAGTTGGTGCACAACTATTTCTGCTCTCAGTCTCTCAGTCCTTCATTGCATCACTTCTAATAAAAGAGCAAAAAGCAGCAAAGTTCTACTGACTGGTAGAGTATTACAATAAGTTGTACTGGTTCAGTGTCCTACAATAACACAAAATTTTAGTAGGAAGGGGCTGATTGTTTCTGCAAATTAAACCTGTTGTGATTCTAGTAATATGCTTAATTGAATTCAGTGCAATGAGAACTTTCTTGTTTCTGATCCATACCGAGTATTTCAAGATGTCTGCTTGGCAGAGAGTGGGTTTGGATGGGACTCTGAAGAAAGGCCTTTTCAGGTGTTGATAAGGCTGAATTCCTGATAAATGCAGGCATCTTTCTTCAAAATGCCACAGTTACAGTCCAGGCAACATGAGGACTTTCAGTAGACATAGTTTCCTGTTCATTTAAACTGATTTGATGTTCTGTGAGCCTCATTTTGCCCCTGATACGGTAGCTAAATGCATTGTTGGACAAGATTGGAAACTGACAACAGCAGTGACAGATTTATTCCATTTATTAAGGCAGTTGTCACTCTTTGGCAGCTTTCCCATTCTCAAATTATTTTCAGGATACAAAGTAACTAAGGTGGAAGAGAGTAATTTGTCTTCAGTACGGGTTATGGAGCTCGAATTTTTCACAATCATTGTGTTTGAGATGGATTTGTTTGCACACTGCATTGATAGTCATATTCTTCTTTCTTTATTAAGATCAAGAACATGCAGGTATGAAGCTTAAGAAGTCTATTTCCCCTTGACAGCTTCACTTTTCCACAGAAGGTGAGATGCTGTCTTCATCTTCAGCCCTTAATGGTGTTGTCTATTTTCTTCACTTTGGGAATAACAGTTTCCAAAGTGCTTATGGAACCAAGCAGACAGGCAGCCAGCCGGCTGCTAGCTATCAAAGAGCAAGCATCCCATATGTGCCAAGATAGACCACAGGATAAAAGGGGTCTTATTGGGCACTAATATGAATTAGCTCTGCCACACGATCTTATTGAAAAACTTAGCAAAACTCTAGTTTATAACAAGTTGTATTTCTGGCCTTCTGGAATGCAGTTTTGAAATCCCGCTAATCTGCTGGTAAGACCCAAAATTACAAGGAGTCTGCTACAACATAACTGTTCTATGCAGTAGTTACCAGTGTAATCTGTACATTGTGGTACAGGTACTTTAGCCACAGTGCTGCTCCCTCAAATCAAGGCGCTTGCCTATGTTGAGCACCTTGCAAAGTCAAAGGTGAGGTATGGACGAGCGTTGCTGCTGCCTTGCGCTCTAGGGAAAACGTTTGGCATTAACCTCTTTTACAGATAGTGATAGGCTGATCTTGGAGGTACAAACTCTCTTTTTCACCCCTCTCTGAGAAAAGGGCAGGAAATGCTTAGAAAAGTGAGAAATGAAGAATACTAATATTATGACATTACTTAACAGATCCTGCTTTGCCCGAATGCTATGGCATAGCCATTAATTGAGACCCATACTTTATATCCCTATTTAGAGAATTCAATACCAACTGCAACGAAATCGGGCTGCAGCTGTCAGGGCAACTTTAACTCAGAGTTCTGTGCCGTACGTCATTATAATTGCTGTATGGGATTTTCTTCTGTTTGCTATTTTCTCCCTTGGATGTTGCCTTTATCCTCTTGCATAAAGCAGTGTGAGGACGTATTACAAACTAATGAATGTTATCAGTATTAACAATGAATCCTTATCTAGAAACTCAGCTTAATTGAAACATCAGTGTAGTGAGTCTGTAAGGAAATGCTAGAGATACTACTGGTATTTTAATGACAGTAGATCTCCCTTGCTTTCTCTCCCCTCACAGATGATTTTGCTATCTCTACCCACAGCTAACTCTTGCTCAAGGACCCAGCTCTTCCTCACCAGGAGTTATCCTGCAGCTCTCCACTAACCAAAGCTGGGCTCTTCTCACCCTGGGCTGACCTGCAGCTTGGCAAGAACAATTGTGCAAAGCACAAAAACATCTGACAACTTTTTTTAAAAAAATATTTATTTTAGTATTTTTTAGCATTAGACAGTATACAAATATATATAAAAACAGTATATATGTTATGACTGATCACAGGTCATGTAGCACTGTTCTGAAGAGATAAGCATTTCAGTCTTTTTACCTTTATTACAAATGTAAAATCAGCATTTAACTTTTGTTCTATAAAATTTCCTTAATATGTGTAATTTCACTTTTTCTGTCAGAAAAAGTTTTCAGACTGATCAAGAATGACATAACAAGCAATGAGAAATTCTTTAAAAATATTCATTTCTACTTGAATTTACTCTAAAATGTTAACAACCTTGCCCAAATATGAACTGTTTTAGATTATAAAATTCAAAGAAAAAAATCTATATTTAAATTAAAAAGTAGCTATGGCTTATCTGTCTGGAGATGGGTATTGAAACACAGAGTAACATCGCTCCCTTGGAAAAATCCTACAAATTCAATTTAGATTCAATAGATAATTACTTCCATTTCATAGGGGTTTTAAAATAATCATGTAGAATTTTAGAGTATATAAAATTCTAGATGGATTCAAAACTCTCCCCTCACACCCTTACCTTGCATGTGCATGCACACACACACAGTTTCTTTTACAGGGCCATTTTACACAACTGAACAGAATTTCCCTTATGCGCTGCTGTCCTGGTTTAAATTTAGTTTTATAAAACCAGTACTGCTCTGTCTTCACTCCTCTCTGAGTTTAGGGACTTCTCGTGTCTCCCATCCCACTCATCCCTATGCCAGCTTCTCACACGCTGTCATTTTTATCTTTCCTTTTTTTTTTTTTTTTTTAAAGTAACTGACAGTGTGCTATGTGGATAAATTAGCAGAAACATTGATTTTAGAGTCGCCGTGATGTAATAAAGGGTGTTGCAGCTGAAAGGGTTTTTTCCATAAGATCCCTAAGGCTCAGAAAATATCCATTTTTATCAAGCTGCCAGACATGTTCTAGATCTGCTACCCCAAGACATCAATACCTCGAACACTATTTCAAAAAAAGAGACTTCTGTTTGTGCCATGAAATCTAGTTTCTGTTGGGGTAGAAGGCTGTAGTTCTGGGTGTCTTCTGGAAAAGGGTTGTTCTTTCCTTTCTGATAATTTTACATTCTTGACAGCATCTTCACAGACTGATAAGAGCATGCTGCACCAAAAAGTGTGAAGTATAGCTGGCCATTGGTTATTGGATTGAATTTTGTCTGCTTTACTATTTTATTCCTCTTATACATTAGGAATAATTTTAAAAGAACGAAATAACAATTTAAGCAATGAAGAGCTACATTCCCTGTAGCTTCTCTTTTTGGATGGACATAGCAGAAACATGGACATATGCCACTGAGGTGCAATCTGAATACAAAGCTCACTCCAAAAAGATTTGCATTATACTGTCTCTGAATTTTTCTTGAATTCTGCTGTTACTCAAAAATGACACACAATATTTTGGCAATTTGGGCCAATGCCAAAGGTTCAGGAACTGTAGCATAGCTTAGAAGAGAGAATTCAGAGCTGTGTTCTGGCATAGGCAAAATGTGGCAAATGCAATGCAGTGTTTAAAATAAGATGCTTCTCGTCTGCTGTCATAACTCTCAGCTCCTCAAGGCGGAGCTTGTGTGCAAGCTACAGACCAGATTTTCAGTGGGCAAAATATTTCATCTGCACTATTTGTGTTTAGTACAACATTCAAACTCACACGATTCTTAATAGCTTAAAACCTTCTGTTTGGAAAAGGAAAACAAGCATCCAGTTCATACAACTTCTGAGCAACACGTAGTAGATTATAAACCACAGAAATTTTGTATTTTTAATCCAGTATCCCAAGATTTAGCCAGAAAGATCATAATTCCTGTGGTACTGAAAGAGCAGACTTCAGGTATGGTTACATAGCTGACAGCCACTGATTTTGAAAAACATCTTCTGTTGAAATCAGAACTTTGCAGTGGAGGTGTATGTCTACTATGATCCCAAGTAAGGTAGACTGAAAATATTTCTGTTTTCAACATGCTAAAAAGATAGTAGAAAATATTGAAAAGACAGCTACTTTATGTTACTAACATCAGATAAGTGATTTATACAGGTATTAGGGTTTTTGTGTGTGAGGAAAAATCTTACTGATCAAATATTTTCTTTTTTTTTAATTCAGTCACATTTACAAAATAACCATTAATTCCTTTCATATAGAGAGAGACCACTCAAAGTGGTGGTTAAAAAATTATTCTTTTGGTCTGACAGAAGAAATGCTTGAGAAATGTTTACTCATTCTCCCAGTCTGGCAGTATGCGTTGTCAGAGAGACCTGACTCACAAAGTCAAAGCTCTCTACCTGGAAGTTTGAAGAAAACACATTTTATTTAATTCAGCAGTTTTCCTTGGAAATTTCATTGTCCTCTGACACGGTTCTCCGCAAACTACTGAACAGACTTGCTAAAACTTTCCAGAGAAATTCAGCCTGAGGCAGACACCTGGTGTTTAAATTGCAAGCCATCCAGTTAAAGTTTAGACAGGTAGTATGTCTGAAAATAGAATTTTAAAGTAGAAAATGTAAAGTAAATTGACAAACTGCACTACTGGCACCAGCTATAATCTGCAAATAGTTAAATGTCTTGAACTAAAAAGTATGTAGCATAGTTCTTTAAGTTTGCTTAATTAAGAAAATCCATGTCTTCAAATGGCAGCTCTTAGCATTATTTTTTAAGAATCAGATCAAATAAGGACAGACCAAAAAGTTGGATCACTCTGGTCTGACTGTCGTTCACTAGCAAATCTGAAGGATTTTCTGATTTTGCTGAGATGTCAATGGTTCCAAAACATAGGCAATTTTGAATATCCAGGAGCTGGTTTGCACAGAAAATGCATTACACTTTTCCCTACTAATACTTTTTTCCATGTAAGGATTTTCTATGGTAGATGCTGAGCTGTCTTGAAGAATTATGAATGAGAAGGAGAGCTGCAAAATGTAAACTTGTCCCAACATTGTAGAAGTTTGAGAACTTATACACTGGAAAGTACATGGCAAAGTAAAAGTTACACCATGGGAATGGAGGATATCCTTCATAAGTATATGTAAACTTATGAACTTATCCTTCATCAAAATGTAAACCGGTGCCAGACCATTGATATTCAAAGAAGGGCACTCAAATGATGAAGTTTTCCCCTTTTTTTTAATTTGAAAATTAGTTGTGTTTTTTAAACTATGAATCAAAGTGAGATTTAGTGGCTCAAACCTGTGAGGGAAAGCAGTAACCAAACACTGAGATGATATGTAGCATGTGCAATTCAAAGGATTTTTAGGGATTTATAACTTTTTTCCCCCCCTCAGTATTTTCCTTTAAGTAAAAACAAAGAATCGTCCACATCCACAAAAAAAAAAAAAAAGAGTTTCACGAAGAGCTTAAGAAATCCCTGAAATCCCTGAAAGCTACTGAATATATCACCTACTGAAAAATAGGACCAGGCCGACTTCTGTAGTCAAGCTGAGATTCATCATATACCACTTTTTCATTACCTCAGCCTCCTAGTTCATAACTTGGTGTACCTCATAACAGCACAGACCTTTAAAAAAGCCTAATGCATACCAAAAAATTTGAATGAAGCTTTCAGTAGGAAGGTAAGGCTTTGACTGATTAGAAAGAAAGATAAACAACCCCACCAAAACCCCAACTCTGAATTCCTATGTAAAACTGATGAATTCCAAAAATTATACCCTAGAAAATATAGCTTCTGTTCTAAAGGTAATTGCATTACTTTTCTTGGTTTTTCTTCTTTTTTCTTCCTTTTTCCCTCTCTTTTCTAATTTGCCTATAGCTTGAATACATTTTTATTTCTACAATATACTGGAGTTTGTTGTGAGGGCTAGAATCCAAAATCTAGCCCAGGCAGGCGTTTGATGTAAATTTGTATATACTTTGCCTAGTCATGCTAAATGGGTTCGAGTTTGTTGAAGTCTGTTGTCATAGATACTGATTTTAGCAAAGAACAGAAAGATTTTGTTGTTTTTCACTGTTGAACACTTTACAATGAGAACTAATCTAGGTGCCAAAATATACCTGAAGTCACTAACCTACCGTTGAATATTTCACTCAAAGAAGAATCGTTGGCATACAAGGATCTACTTCAAAGCTTGTGGAAACTAATAGAAAGGCTTCTTCTCGCTTAATTTGAATCCTGATCCCACACCAATGTAAGTCGATGGGCCAACTCATGCAAGTTAAGTGATACAGGATCAGACCTTGTAGAAATATTTATTGTTTATTATAAATGCAGAGTAAATAGATCTATTTTTTATTTCTTACAAGAAGAATGAAGGCAGTAGAAGTATGATATTTAAGTCTTTCACCAGGACCAAAAATGTAGAAGTGGACGAGGCCCTCCATAGGCAGATAGGAGCAGCCTTGTGTTCACAAGCATTGGTTATCGTGGGAGACTTCAAACACCCCGATATCTGTTGGAGGAAAAACACAGCTAAGCACAAGCAGTCCAGGAGGTTCCTGGAATGTGTTGATGGTAACTTCCTCCTCCAGCTGGTAGAGGAGCCAATGAGGAGGGGTGCTATGCTGGACCTTGTTCTCATCAGAAAGGAGAGACTGGTAGGGGATTTGATGCTCAGGGGCAGCCTTGGTTGCAGTGACCATGAAACGGTGGAGTTTAACATCCTCAGGGCTGCTAGGAGAACGCGCAGCAAGCTCACAACCTCAGTCTTCAGGAGAGCAGCCTTTGGTGTCTTCAGGGAGCTGTTTACTAGAATACCATGGGACAAAGGCCTGGAGGGAAGAAGGGCCCACAACCCCTGGGCAGTACTCAAGGGTCACCTTCTGGAAGCTCAGGAGCGATGCATCCCGACACAGAGGAAGTCAGGTAAAAACACCAAGAGGCCTGTGTGGATGAGTAAGGAGCTCCTGGGCAAACTCAGACATAAAAGGGAAGCCTACAGAGGGTGTAAGCGAGGGCAGGTAGCCTGGGAGCAATACAGGGAAACTGTACGGGAAGCCAGGGACCAGGTTAGAAAGGTCAAAGCCCTGATAGAATTAAACTTGGCCAGGGAGGTTAAAAGCAACAGGAAATCTTTCTATAAATATGTCAGTGACAAAAGGAAAACTAAGGGAAAATGTGGGTTCCCTTCAAAATCAAACAGGTGACCTGGTCGCTGAGGATACAGAGAAGGTCTTCACTGGCAAGTGATCTAGCCACAAGTCGCAGAAGGAAAAAGCAGGGACTGGGAGACTGTAAAACCACCCGCTGTTGGAGAATCACAGAATCACAGAGGTTGGAAGGGATCTCGAAAGATCATCTAGTCCAACCCCCCTGCCAAGGCAGGACCACCTAGAGCACATCACTCAGGAACGTGTGCAGTCGGGTTTTGAATGTCTCCAGAGAAGGAGACTCCACAACCTCTCTGGGCAGCCTGTTCCAGATGAGGTTCGAAAATGCCTAAGGAACCTGAAGGTGACCAAGTCCATGGGATCTGATAAGGTGCCTCCATGGGTCTTGAGGGAACTGGCGGATGAAGTGGCCAGACCATGGTCCATCGTATTTGAGAAGTTGTGGCAGTCCAGTGAATTTCCCACTGACTGGAAAAGGTGACACATAACCCCTCATTTTCAAGAAGGGAAAGAAGGAAGACCCAGGGAACCACAGGCCAGTCTACCTCACTTCCATGCCAGGCAAGATCATGGAGCAGATCCTCCTGCAAACTATGCTCAGGCACATGGAAAGTAAGGAGGTGACGACAGTCAACACAGCTTCATAAAGGGCACATCATGCCTGACAGATTTGGTGACCTTCTACAATGGGGTCACATCGTCAGTGGACAAGGGAAAGGCAACTGATGTCATCTACCTGGACTTGCGCAAAGATTTTGACACTGTCCCGCACAACATCTTTGTCTCTAAACTGGAGAGACGTGGGTTTGACAGAAGGACAACCTGCTGGATAAGGAATTGGCTGGATGGACACACTCACATTGTGGTCAACGACTTGATGTCCAGGAGGACATCAGTGACCAGTGGCGTTCCTCAGGAGTTGGTACTGGAACTGGCACTGTTCACCGTTTTTGTCCACGACATGGACAGTGGGATCGAGTGCACCCTCAGCAAGTTTGCCAACGACACCAAGCTGTGTGGTGCAGTTGACACACTGGAGGGAAGGGATGCCATCCTGAGGGACCTTGACAGGCTTGAGAGGTGGGCCAGTGTGAACTGCATGAAGTTCAGCAAGGACAAGTGCAAGGTCCTGCACGTGGGTCGGCGCAATCCCAAGCACAACTACAGGCTGGGTGGAGAATGGATTGAGAGCAGCCCTGAGGAGAAGGGCTTGAGGGTGCTGGTTGATGAAAAGCTCAACATGAGCCAGAAGTGTGCGCTGGCAATCCAGAAAGCCACCTGTGTCCTTGACTGCATCAGAAATAATGTGGCCAGCAGGGCGAGGGGGGGGATTCTCCCTCCCTACTCCACTCTGCTGAGACCCCACCTGGAGTACTGCGTCCAGCTCTGGGGTCCCCAACACAAGAAGACATGGAGCTGCTGGAGCAAGTTCAGAGGAGGCCACAAAGTTGATCAGAGGCCTGAAGCACCTCTCCTATGAGGACAGGTTGAGGGAATTGGTGTTGTTCAACCTGGAGAAGAGAAGACTCTGGGGAGACCTAATTGTGTCCTTCCAGAACCTAAAGGGACCTATAGGAAAGCTGGCAAGAGGCTGTTTCTTAGGGAGTGTAGTGACAGAATGAGGGGTAATGGGTATAAACTAAAAGAGAGGAGATTTAGATTGGGCATTAGGAAGAAATTCTGTACTGTGAGGGCAGTGAGACCCTGGCACAGGGTGCCCAGAGAAGCTGTGGAGGCCCCATCCCTGGCAATGTTCAAGGCCAGGCTGGATGGGGCTTTGGGCAACCTGGTCTAGTAAAGGGTGTCTCTGCCCATGGCAGGGGGGTTGGAAATGAATGATCCTCGTGGTCCCTTCCAACACAAACCATTCTGTGATTCTGTGATTCTAATATCTGGTACCGTGGAAGAAGAGAAATTTCAAAACTTAGTTACATCCTGTCCAAACAGAACCCAATTCCTACTAAGAAACATTTGTTTCCAATGAAGAGATAAACCATTGTTTGTGAAATATTTCTTACTTATTTGTACTTTTTTACAATTACTGTTGCTAGGAATAGCTGCATTAACTTCGCTCTTATCTGAATGCCTTTGTGCTTACTGTTACTGCTCTATCTTCACAGGCAATTTTTCTTTAAAGTGTGAGTTTAGAGTCAGACATTATGTCTCGATGTGTACTAGTTAGGGCCAGGGAACATCGCTGGTTGTAGGTCTAAAATATTAAAACGGTCTCCAGCATGGTACCGGTCCAAAGCAGCTAGCCCAAGTGGGCATGGTTTGGAAGTTAAGAGAGATCGGGACTGAATCCCAGTAAATGGTTTGCAAGCATCCAGTATGATTTGGAGGCTGAGAGTTTGACAGCAGAGGTACAGGTCACCTGATGGCAGCTGGCCACAGTGGTAAGGAATGGCCCCACACAGAGCTCATTTGCTCGTGGAGACACAGATAACACTCCTGTCAAGTGCTAACTCGTCAGGCTTGGGCCTGGGTAAGGAATGCAGGACTTGCATAAGAAATCATGGAGAAACCAGCTGTCATATGACAGACTCAGGAGGTTTGATGGGAGAGAAGAGGGAGGGGGGGGAGAACCTTCTTCTTGTGTCATTTATGCTTTGTTTCTACTTATCTGCCAAATGCAGATCCACACCATAACTTGCAGCAGAGCGTGTGTTGTCCAAGCAGTTGTTATAAGCACAAACGCATCCGAATTTGTCCGTAAAGGAGATAATTTCCATTAGCAGGCATGCACTGAGTCACTTTGCATTTGGAGCCTGTCAGACTTCACAAGCAAGTTATGTGTCATATTTAACCTACAGGATTGTGACTGATCGTCGTAGCTGAAATCTCAGGGGGCAGTTTTGTGAAAGATGACAACATGAAAGTGGGAAATAATTACACTAGACAAGTGTCTGATCTCAAACTGTTGGAAATGTGGAACAACAGATATCTTACTGATAAACATCAGCTGCGTTATTCTAATTTATCAAGGGGTAATGGAATAATGATTACCCTTAGAAGGGACCACACAATGTTATGATCCAGAGAATAAAGGAACAGAAAAGCACGAGTTCTCTGTAGTTGAACCTACATTAAGCTTAGCAAATGAATGTCAGTATTTTGAAGTAAGTGTGTGTCATACTGTCTAAGAGCAAATACTCTTTTGTGTGTGTGTGAAAAATGCACAACTTCATCCAGAATGTGTTCCTTCAAAAGAAAAGGTGAGGATTAATGACTATAAATTGTGATAAGTTAAAGTGGCAGGCACAGAAATCCATCAAGTTGAAAACTTCCTCTGGGTTTTCTGCAAACAACAAAAACTTTGCTGTTTAGCAAAAGTCAGTGGAACTATTTCAGCACCTGAAATTGAGCATTTCTTTATCCACAGGAGAACAGGAGTTATTCCGGCAAATCCTGTCTCGCCTGTTTCCTTGTATCACAGCAAAATGGATCCAAAGTCCAAACCTCCCAACTCTCTGTGTTCTTCCAGAAGAGTCCTAAACTCAGATGCAAACGCAGTATATAAAGTCTGCATTAGTCACACTCTTAGGGATATCTGCAGACAGATGAATCCATTTTCTTAAAGACAGATTGATGATTTGCATCTTGAGCCATCCTCTGATCTTATAGAACCAGAGAATGGTTTGGACTGGAAGGGACCTCAACGACCATCTAGTTCCAACCCCCTGCCATGAGCAAAGACACCCTCCACTAGCCCAGGGTGCCCAAAGCCCCATCCAACCTGGCCTTGAACACTGCCAGGGATGGGGCCTCCACAGCTTCTCTGGGCAACCTCTGCCAGGGCCTCACCACCCTTACAGGAAATAATTTCTTCCTAACGCCCAATCTAAATCTCCCCTCTTTCTGTTTAAACCCATTACCCTGCATCCTATTACTGCTTGCCCTTGTAAACAGTCTGTCTCCAGCTTTTCTGCAGGCCCCTTTAGGTACTGGAAGGCTGCTCTAAGGTTTCCCCAGAGAATTCTCCTCTCCAGGCTGAACAATCCCAACTCTCTCAACCTGTCTTCATAGGAGAGGTGCTCCAGCCCTCTGATCACCATCTTCCTTCTTAAATGTGTCTAGACTGAATAATTTTAAAAAAATGAGTACTAAAGACCTAGCTTTACATTCATTTCCC